>CM070083.1:891181-1491181 GCA_036250285.1 Pyrocoelia pectoralis
ATCTGCTTTTCCCATTCTCAACGTTCTACAGATACAACGTTGCAGAAGCAATTAGGTAGTGTTTTTTAAATTCGAGTTTCTTTCTTAAAGGGTTGTGAAACTAATGTGTAATATGTATGGTATTGTAAACTTATACCCAAAAGTTAGTAATAATGTATAAGTATACAATTTATTGAAATTGTAACGTGTTTTCAATAAGAATTGAAGGTGACGATTTCCTAGAAAACGCCATTTTCTCGAAAACGTATGTAGGGTCGGAATCAATTTTGTCGGAGCACAAACAGACACAAACGAATCATACCAAAATTTTCGTTTGTCCTTCTGATGAGACTGCTAACTTCACGCATTTAGAATAATAACTCTTTTAAATAATTTCACATTAAATGACAATATACATAGAATAATTTAGAGATACTTATTCAAAACAAGTTCAATGCAAAACACCAAACATGCGGTGCACAAACCAAATCCAAAAAATATGAATATAAAAGTCAGATGTTTTAAGGTTAGTAAATCATCTTCTGGCGTCGTATTAACGTTCTCTGCACCAAATGCTTCAAGATAGAAATCATTTTTACGCTTTTCATATATTCCACTTTCTATCATTCTACTTATAAATGTATTTAAGGTAGTTGTGAAATAATGATTGAAGGGTAAGTGAAGATGCATTTTATAAGCGGCAGTGATCGAATCGTCCGTTATTTTGTAAGCTTCAACTGTCTTATTTGATAAAATTTTTACTTGTTCGATTGGTTCTCGTCTTCCAATAACCGCATAATTCCCGTGAAGATGTAAGTCGAACAAATGGTCTATATATTCGTCAAAGGTAACAACATGTATTAAGTTTTTCAGTTGGGTATAAAGTTTCTGATCGGTGTAATTATTCTCGAAGTAAATCCTTGACAGACCCCAAAAAGTATATATGGGTAGCTGGGAATCTGCCAACTCTTTCAAGGTCCGTATTTGAAAACCATATCGCGGTGTCGTTAAAACAGTTGACATATCTGAAGTGAAAGCAAACTGTATCTGCATAGCGTAAAATAAATAAAACAATAATAAAATGTGTAAAGCGAGTGATCTGGGAACTCGTGCTACGTTACCAAAAATAGTGAGTGACCAGACATTTAAGAAAGAAATACATAACTTATCGAATGTAAATCCTCCATTACGAGATGTAATTAAAAACCACGTTAAGGCCACACATATAAATACGACACTTGTTGCTATCCATACATCATAAGTGAAGATAAGTAAGAAGACATGCATGTTAGAAATTGGTTTGGCTTTGGGTACCAACCATAGAACATCTGATCTTATCAATTGTTCCGTAAATTCCTTGTGAATAGATATTTGCTCAGCCCCCCACGATATTATAATCATTTCTTTCTTGCTTAACAAATCGATATATTCCTCCGCTTCATTCATCATGGTACGTTGAAAGGTGGCATTGAGATGATGTGATAGTTCTTTGATGATGTATTGCAAAGAACGAGTAATTGGATAGTCTTCATTTACAAATAGAGTGTCTGCCATAAACACGAAATTAACTGGACATTTATTCATTTGATGTATCACACTTGTAAATGAAAGAGACAATTGTTCTTCGCAATCTTGATCAATAATTAAATTTGCAGTTTTCGCACACGCATTTTCTGGATCAAAGCGATTACACGTCAACAATTTCGACCTTCCTTGCCCATAAACCAAAATAATTACATTATTAATGTCGTAATGCCAAAACATCTCAAAGATCCATGGGGTATAGGTAGCGGCAGTAGTAATAACCAGAATTTTAGCATTACCCACACCTCTCATATTCCTGAATGCAATAGCCTGTAGACGATGCGTTGCGTCAATTAGAAAATCTAGATCCTTTGGGCATATTATAAACTGCCCGTGATACTGTAATTTAACATCATCATCATCATCGTCCGTAATATTTAAAAAAATATACGGACGCATGGTGTTCATTTCAAAAATCGCATCTTCACACACGTTATTATTATTTAAGATCAAGCTCAACGTGTCATTAGGTGAAAATAAATGATTTATTGTTTTTTGAATGCACATCTTAATTGGCGCGTCCGATCCATTCAAGTTATTAACGAAAATATCGCACTGAACTAACAATATTTGAAAATGGAGCCACGTTACGAATATTAAATCTTTCATTTTGATTAATAGTGATAAGGCAGTTTGCACTAAAAAGGAAAAATTATAACAAATAATGTACTCACTTGAATAAACTCACCAACGCAACGTTCTAATACAGCAGAGACAAGCAAATGAATACAACAACGTAGCATATACGAACAACCAATAAAGTATTGATGTATCGCGTGTTTACCATATTTTCCCTAAACTAAACTTATAATTTACTATAAAGTAAATGTTACAAACAAACTTGTGTTGCGTCGTAAAAAAATATTGGAAAAGTAGGTGTGTATAGTTTAGTAGTTTTGAATAGTAAATGAAGTTTAATGTATAAGTAAAGATACAAGTTTCTGGGTTGGGGAGAATGTAACTGTCCACCCTCTTATTGTACAGTTATGCGTGAGCGTTCTCTCTTTTGTGTTAGGCAAAGATGGTAATTTATTTACAGTATTTACAGTTATATACATTTAATTAATTTTAATAATTAATAAGAATCGGCGAGGATTTTGAATCGAGACGTCGGCGTCGGTGCTTCCTATTTCCTAACGTTGCGCGCTGTGGCTGGCATCCGGACGTGGTTAGGGACCGTGCTATGCGTACAGCTTCGATGTGGTGATCCGGGCGCAGTCACGGGGTGAGATGACTTACGTATCAAAGTGGAACGAAATTAGTTCGTGTCTAAGTTACACATGTCGCGAGAGTGACGCGCTTCGAAACTTTCGCGCGGGTCTAGTTTTGGCGCGTATTCCTTGCTTAGGTTAGGATGCATTGTTGCTGTTTATAGGTTAGCTTGCATTGTGCGTTTCTGATCAATTTCTGTTTTGTTATGTTATGATGTTTATAAAATAGAAATAGGAATGAAAATTCTGACGTCACAGAAACTGTTGGTACCTACTGCTTGCTTCCAAACAAAATTGCGTGACTACTATAATCTAATTCCATTTTAATATGTAAGTGATTAATAGTGTCTATTTGTAAGATTTATATCTATTTCAAAAGTATGTTCCTGATACAAATTTGAAGGCAATGGCGTTTTAAAAGCGTAAAAGTCTTTATTACAGAGTAACCATTTAGTTTCTGTACCTCATTTCGTTCATGTGATCCTGATACAAATTGGACGAAATAGTATATTAAAGTACGAGCCCCGGCTCATAATAGTTCGGCCGGCACACATTTTTGGATAGGTGGTTTAATATAATGCGAAATCTATACAAATGGTGAAACATTTCAACAAAACTATTACAACTACAATAAAATATAGACTTTTAACTTATAAAAATTGAAAACTATATTTAATTTACATAAGGGATAATCTTTGTATAACAAGGAATGTGGCTCAACTCATAAATCATAATAGTTCGGCCAGATTTTAATATTGGGTTACATCGCCTTTATTAGCAATAACCGCGTTAATTCTGCTCGGCATTGTTGTTACAAGTCTTGCACACTCTTCTGGTGAAATATTATTCCATATGTTCTGCAAGGTTGCTCTTAATTCAAGTACTGTACGTGCTGGAGTTTTCCGCAGTTGTTTCTTCATGTTATGCCAAAGTGTCTCGATTGGAGACAAGTCTGGACTAGAAGACGTCCATTTTAGTAGTGGAATGTTATGGTCCTGGAACCACGTACGAATAATTTTTGCCGTATGGCACGGTGCACCGTCCTGTTGGAAGATAAAGTCACCGTCATTCGTTGCACATTGTGCAATTGACGGTAAGAAGCTTTCTTCCAGAATCTCTTTGTACTTCTGCGCATTAACTGTTCCATCGATAAAATGTAATTTACCTACACCTTTTGCCGACATACAACCCCATATCATGACTGATGCTGGGAACTTTACTTTTCTTATTAGACAATCAGTATGATATGCCTCAGAGGATGTCCGCAACACTCTTTTGCGAGAATCACCTATGCAAACATCAAATTTGGACTCATCACTCCAAATTATACTTTCCCATTGTCTTTGGGTCCAAGTTTTGTGTTCCCTAGCCCACTTCAGTCTATTACGTTTTTGTAATGTCGTCAAAAATGGCTTTTCTTTTGCCTGTCAGGAAAATAGTATAATTTACCAACAATATTCACCCAAAAAAAGGATAATTGTTACCTTATAGAATTTGTATCCTATTTTTCTGATAGCTCTCTTTGTTGTAGACAACGAAATATCCTTGCCTATACTTTCCCTCCACAAAACAGTTATTTCTTTGGTATTGGACCGTCTATTAGTTTTTACAATTCTACGTAAAGCTCTCCTATTTGCTTCCGTAATTGTAGATGGTCGGCCGGTTTTGGTTTTCTGGTCAACTCTATCAGTTGATTTATACAAATTGATAATATCTTGAACAGTAGAACGCGGCACTGAGTGCGAAACTGAAATGCGACGTGCAGAAATGCTGTTTCTATAGGCATTAATGATTGACCAGCGCAAATCGTTACTTAAAGGCTTACCACGAGGCATTATGCTTTAAAAATAAATAATAACTAATACTGACAGCTGCCTTGTTCATTTGTTCAATGAGTGTTTTGTTTTTACTAATGGGCTCGATTTCATGGCAATTGTGATAAGCGGCCGAACTATTATGATCCATGAGTTGAGCCACATTCCTTGTTATACAAAGATTATCCCTTATGTAAATTAAATATAGTTTTCAATTTTTATAAGTTAAAAGTCTATATTTTATTGTAGTTGTAATAGTTTTGTTGAAATGTTTCACCATTTGTGTAGATTTCGCATTATATTAAACCACATATCCAAAAATGTGTGCCGGCCGAACTATTATGAGCCTGGGCTCGTATAAGTGGATAAACGGCTCTTTAAAACACGCGCGATTTTTCAAGCACGACGGCGCAGTCGAGTGCTTGAAATAGAGCAAGTGTTTTAAAGACCATTTATCCACGAATACTTTACGCTATTTTTTTTATTGGTTCACTTTGAAATCTGGGTAGTAAAATGGAAATAAGAACTAATAATGTGAAATGGTTGAATTCGTATGTGAAATCAGTAGAGGAACATAGCCAAAGTCGGACCCCCATTTTGTTTTTCACTTTTATCTGCTTTATTTTGTGTTATCTTCATATTTCCTATTACAAAATGTGTAATTCAAAATGTTTCCTAATGTTCAACATGACTCCTCTTATCTTTTAATGTGCCACTTTTTCCAATTGATGCTTTTTATGAAAAGTGGCTTAAGTGATGCCTCGGGAAAATGTTGCCAATGTCGGACCCCTAGTAACAATGTTTATAAAATGAAAGGAAAACATCATACCAGTGCATTAATGTATTTATTTTAACCTAATACAAATACTCTTGAATAATATGTAGGTATAGAATAGATCATTATGAACTTCTGTAAGGCCTGAATAGCCTTTTCCATATTTTGGGAGTCCCAACTTCTCCCACGGACGCTGACCCCTCGAGAGCTATTCCCAAGAAGGCTGCAATTAGATTCAGCCATCAGAAACGGGAATTTGAATGGCTTTAATTAAAATTAAATTTTAAAAATTTTAACACACCAGAATTCTGAGGGACCGACATAGGAAAGCTAAGGGGTCCTACTTAGGACTTATTGTTTACAATGTTTGGAAGCTCATAAAAACTGAACTAAAGACATACTACGACAAGAAAATATAACAATAACATCGAATATACTTACCATAAAAAAGCTACAAGCAGAGAGTCACTTTCCCTTTTGGAACTATTGAAAAATCACTGTTTTATGAGCACTCGTAAAACTTTCAATCGAAACCAAAACAGTAATAGCGGCAGGAACTGCATACGTCTTCCCGTCCAGTGCTGCCAATTGCAATACAGCCATCTTTCCTTCATATCTGTAAGTTCCACCTAGCGCAAAGAGACAGCAGCACATACAAACAAAAATAATATGGGGGTCCGACTTAGGGATCGGGGTCCTACTTTGGCCATGTTCCTCTATACCTTTCGTTGTCATGGAAATGAGAAAAATGGAAATTAATTTGCAATCTGTCATTTTATTTGACGTAACAAAGTACTCCTGTCAGATCAATAACCAATTAGAATTCACGTTTTTCAAATTGGTGATGCAATCTGTCATTTTATTTGACGTAACAAATTACTCCTGTCAGATCAATAACCAATAGAATTCCCGTTTTTCAAATTTGTTGATGTTGGTATGGCAACTTTAAAACACGCGCGTGTTATAAAACACGATTTAAACACGCTGGGGCGTGGTTTAAAAGGCTAAAATAGGACACCAATAAAAAAATAGTTATTTATTTTATGTCATACTACCTTATTATTTCACCATAACAACTGCTGAAACAAGAAAAATTAATGACTAAATAACGCCTCTTTACATGACAACCGGATTTTAGATAGCAACGGACGTTATTTTTTATAACGCCTACTTATAACGCTCGCAAATGTAAAATTATGCCTCATCACATACCTACGGTCAAGGATGTTAAATGTCAGTCTATACTGATTTTATTGTTATCACCTATTTTAATCACCTTAATCAACTTCTTGCAAGTATGACATAAAGTTATGAAGGCACCACGGAGGTTATGAACATAACGCCTACGGTCGACGTATATCCCTCAGGCTATACACTCTCGACCTTAGGTGTTATTTAGTTCATAACGCCCTAGTTAGCTTAATTACTATATCACGGCCGTCAATACGGCTGCGGCCGCCGTTTACCAGTCGAGACTTGCTGGTGGCTTAGGCCGTAATGATACTTGCCGGCCGAGGCAATGATTACATTTTTCTATTACTTTGGCGGTTTCCCTTGACAGCGGCCGTATCGGATCACTTTACGGCCGCATTTTTGGCATTGCTTTAGCATCATATGGACAGAAAAAATGACGTTTTAAAAGCTTAAAAGTCTGTGTATTCTCCATTAATGATTTACTTTCCATACCTCCTCGTTCATGTGACCCTTATAAAATTTTTGCTGAAGATGAGTTAGTTCAGGATCATACCCCACAAGCCTTGCTTTTGTGGGTAGGTCTCTCTTATTTTATACAAACCATCAGAGGCGGCGCAAGACCTAAATTTGATGTGGGCAGGATACATTTTGCGAGGCCCTCTGATGGAGCAAAAGGACGGATTTTATATAGACAAAAAATTTGTGAAACTGTATTTTTATTCAGAAAAATGCAAAGATCTTCACTTTAACTAATTTTATTAAGTAATAACTACGAGTCAATAATTAAAGAAACATACATATCCTCCTTAGACAATACAGAAGAATAAAATTCCTAAAGATTTTAAATATTTTAGACAGAAATATTTTCTGATTGATGCATATTATTTATAACGCGGGATAAATGGTTGGTGTTATGGAATTTTATATGAAAAGCAGTGGCGGAACTTCAAAATTTTGGCCCCCCGCAAGATAATATTTGGGCCCCCATTTCCACAATTGAAAAAAGTTTCTATTTTAACATTTATTTATGCATTTTGTAAAATAAAAGGAAAAGCTTCTTTTTACATTTTTTTAAGAAGAGGATTTGGGTGGATCCCTAAAAACAGGGCCTCATATCTGGGACCCAGAGATTTGTCTCATTTGTCTATGGCGCCTACTCAATTAAAGTCGATTTTGCGTTTTGGCAGAGGGCGACGTTGACACGAGCCGAATGAAGGGACCTGCATACGTTCGGCTCTAATTGGTGAAATAGGCAAAACTATTTTTAATCGCTACCCAAAATTTCTCAAAAACGGATTCCCTTTGAGCTTCGCCCGCATTGCACAATCTGCCGCATTGTAGTTCCACCACTGTGAAAAGGGATTCAACATCTGTTTGCAATATCTAAATTGAGATGTCGTTCATATTTTGTATTATATTACGCACTTAGGGAAACGCTGTAAGAGCATTTTGCCAAATGACAAACCGGTGGGATTTATCGTTTTATAATGAGTAAAATCTTTACTGGAGGTACCGGTCACGGCTTTAATGGTCCTAGCTAAATATTTTTCACGAGTTAAAGAAAGAAACCTGCATAAACCTCCGAGACGCGAGGCCCCTCGGACCGCGAGGCCGTAGGCCGTGGCCTGCGTCGCCTACACCTTACGCCGCTTCCGCATAATGTAATAATTATTACCTATGTAATAAAATGAAAAATGCAATGTAAGGAAAGGGTGTATAAAATAAATTATTATTATTATTATATAAACGCCTCTGACGAATTATTATATATACCTACAAGAATATTATAAGCCAAACATTTCGAAAATCGGCCTTTCTAGTGTATGGAGGCCCATGCCTACCGTACTCCCCAGACCTTGCGCCAACCGACTACCACCTTTTCAAGCACTTTGATAACTTTTTCACCGGTAGAAGTTTCGCTAATCAGGATCAGACAAAAACGGCCTTCGTGAATTTCGTCGAATCCCGAACATCCAATATCTTCACTGATAAAATAAATCGACTAGTACCCTGAATCAAATTGTGCTTATTTCGACTAAATCTGACAAGTATTGAGAATGTTATGGTTGCTAAAAGTTTAGCAATTAAAACCCTGAGAACTTTCCTGACAACCACAATATTTTAAAGAAGGTACCTACTTATTGCACACAATAACCTTTATTTATTTAAATAACAATTTGATATACATAGGTAGGTACCTATACCTATTCTATGGTGTAACTCGTTAATGTTATATGAAACTACAATATAATATAATATGATTAGTTAAAATTTATCCACTGTGCGATACAGAAACTTTGTGCAATTAAATATCACTTAAGTACATACAATGAACTGTATACTATACGTATAGTACTATCCCAAGGAGCAATGCAATGTTGAACCGATATTGGTTGAATATTGTCATTTATTGGCGCGATATAGTAGCCCAATAATGGACCAATCTTGGAAGTGCAACAATGAATAATAATGGCGCAATATTGCAATACAATGTTGGTACTGTATTGAAAACAATCACAACGCAATATTTCTGAGACTTGGTAGGTACAATATTGTCCATAAATATAGGTACAATGTTGATATTAATATTGGTTTAATATTGATTTGCAATATAAATACCATATTTTTACGCCACTTTAAGACCTTTAGAACGTTAGTTACGACCGTTATAGGTCGTTACCCAAGTATATGCATAATGTAATTATCAATGCAAACAATTATTTAAGCATCCGTACAAAAAAAGGGAAAAACTACATTTTTACGTAGAACCGAAATTTTAATTATTTAACTTAATTTTTGAACCAACCCGTTTTTACCTGAACTGAAAGTTGACGATTTCAGTAGGGTAAGTATTATACTTGCTTCGAACCTTTATCGGATGGGTTCCGGTTCCGAAGGCCGACATTCTACCGCTGCGCTGATGTGACACATACGTACTTCTCATTTCATTCTTCATAACTTAGCGCTGTTTCGCGTTATATTAATAGTTATTCGTCAGTAATAGGTCGAGTGACGTTAACGACCAATAAGACCTGTAAAGGACGTCAAAATAACGTCACTCTGTTTGCTGGGACGTATGTACATTCTTATGAAATTTTGCAATTATGTGGGAAAACAATGTTAACCCAACACTGTGAACCGAGATTGGATTAATCTAGCCAATCTAGGAAATGTTAGACCGGTACAATATTGGTGCATAATATCGTTATACGTACATCCAATATTGACACTATATAACAAATGTTAAATTGCGCCAATATTGGCATAATATTGAATTCATTATACCACGTTTTTTTTATAAAATGTAGTAATTACGTGGAAAAACAATATTGGTCCTACACATTAAGAACTAAGATTGGATCAATCTAGAAAATGTTAGAGCCTGTAATATTGGTACATTATATACAAGCAATATTGGCACTATATAATAAATATTAAATTGCGCCAATATTGGCTGAATATTGAATTCATTATACCATTTTTTCTAATAAAATTTAGCAATTAAGTGGAAAAACAATATTGGTCCCACATTGAGAACAGAGATTGGGTCAATCTAGGAAATCTTAGAACGGTGCAATATTGATGCGATATATACAACCAATATTGGCACTATGCAATAAATGCCAGCTTGCGCCAATATTGGCACAATATTGTTTATATTATACCAGCATTTACTTGTGAAAAGTAGCAAGTACGTTGAAAAACAATATTGGCTCAATGTTTTGATGTGATATTGGGTCAATCTACTAAATGCTATAATGGGTCAATATTGGCTCAACATTTTGTATATTGAACCAATATTACCGTGTTTCAATTTTGGATTTGCAACATTGGGCCAATATTGGTGGAATATAAACAATGTTGGCCAATATTCCAATATTGGTGCAATATGATATCAAGCATTTGCCAATATTCATTGCTACTTGGGATAGTATACAGTTCACTGAGTACATACTACAATTTATGAAGGGATGTAGAGAAAAATACATTAAAACAATCAAACAACACCACATTCTTAATCTCCTTACATAGTAGGTACAGAAAATAATAAGGTCCGTGAAGTTAGCGGCCTCATCAGTCATCAGAAGTACAACGATAATTCGTTAGTTGCTTCGTTTGTGTGCCTACAATGAAATGCAACTGCCATGTGCCCTCAAATAATTTTTTGTTTTGTTGGTAATAAATAAACTTGTTGAAGTTTAATTATCTAATCTTTAAATATCTGCTGGTTTCCTATAGGTATAGGTGCATATAAATGTCATTAGGTACTGCAAAATAAACCTATCCCGTGATTCGGAAATTGTCCTAAAAAACATGACGGAATTTAGTAAAAAATGTTGAAAAATATGAAAAATGAATAAAGTTACGTCCAACAAATAGTCCGGGAGCCGGCAACCTTTTTTGCAATCAATTAATATACTTTTTATACTTCGTGAGCGCCTTTATTTTAACGAGACGCCAAACTTTTTCCTCTGCGAAAATGTTCGCAAATGGGTTCTACGGGTTGCGCAGAGGTAAAACACGTTGATTTGGAAATGACAAAAAATGGATGAATATCATGGGAAAAAGGACCCAATTAATTTGTGGGACAAAGTGGGCATTTAATTATGCAAATATTTACTAAGCTACAGAAAAAAAATCAGCTTGATATTCATTATTTTTGTTAATGTACTAATACCTACATGTCTTCAGATGGGGACACTCTTGATGGACTCATTTTTGTTGTAGGACAAATGTTATTTTGAATTACTTACAAAAAACTTAGCAGTTAGCTAATAGATATTTATGTATCAAGTACGCAAAATGATGTTTTAGCGCTAGAGCATTTTGCGTACGTGATGCATACAATATTTTTTTGCAGGAATTCTCTAAACTATCAAATTAATTTCATAAACATTTCTTTTGACGCGTACAGAACAGTTTAAACGTCATAATATTTAGGTTTGACATAGTTGCTATGGTAACAACAAATAAATACGTTTTAGCGTACTAGTACTCTAAAAGATGTATTTTGGGGACTATTTAGAGTCCGCAAAACATTCATTTTAGAGAATGAATGAAAAAAAAAATTAACTGTTATTAATCAATTTTTTGTAATTAACACATCAACATGTTTTATCCCTGCGTACCCCGTAGGACCCATTTACGAAAATTTTCGCAAAGGAAAAAGTTTGGTGTCTCGTTAAAATAAAGCCGCTCACGAAGTATAAAAAATATTAATTGATTGCAAAAAAGGTTGCCGGCTCCCAGACCAAAATGTTTCTACAAATCTAACGAACGCGATAAATCCATTGTTGAAGTCACATACTTATCTGCTTTTCACGTTTCTACAGATACAACGTTTAATTTTTTAAATTCGAGTTTCTTTCCTAAAGGGTTGTAAAACTAAATGTGTAATATGAATGGTACTGTAAAACTTATACCCAAAAGTTAGTAATAATGTATTATACAATTTATTGAAATTGTAACACAGGTTCTTTGCCTTTTCAATAAGAATTGAAGGTGACGATTTCCTAGAAAACGGCATTTTCTCGAAAACGTATGTAGGGTCGGAATCGATTTTGTCGGAGCACAAACAGACACAAACGAATCATACCAAAATTTTCGTTTGTCTTTCTGATGAGACTGCTAACTTCACGCACCTAGAATAATAACTCTTTTAAATAATTTCACATTAAATGACAATATACATAGAATAATTTAGAGATACTTATTCAAAACAAGTTCAATGCAAAACACCAAACATGCGGTGCACAAACCAAATCCAAAAAATATGAATATAAAAGTCAGATGTTTTAAGGTTAGTAAATCATCTTCTGGCGTCGTATTAACGTTCTCTGCACCAAATGCTTCAAGATAGAAATCATTTTTACGCTTTTCATATATTCCACTTTCTATCATTCTACTTATAAATGTATTTAAGGTAGTTGTGAAATAATGATTGAAGGGTAAGTGAAGATGCATTTTATAAGCGGCAGTGATCGAATCGTCCGTTATTTTGTAAGCTTCAACTGTCTTATTTGATAAAATTTTTACTTGTTCGATTGGTTCTCGTCTTCCAATAACCGCATAATTCCCGTGAAGATGTAAGTCGAACAAATGGTCTATATATTCGTCAAAGGTAACAACATGTATTGAGTTTTTCAGTTGGGTATAAAGTTTCTGATCGGTGTAATTATTCTCGAAGTACATCCTTGACAGACCCCAAAAAGTATACACTGTGTCCAAGATAAGGAGGGCCACTATGGGGATTTCGGAAACGGTAAGAGATAGAGTTTCGGTTAAATGGGAGAAAAGTTGGGCAATTTTGAGTTTAGTACAATGAAATTTTTAAACTTACGAAATTCCGAACCGTTCCGAAGTTATGCGACAAAAAGCGAATTTTCAGGATTTCGTTTTTGACAAATTGTTACTTTGTCGTTGATGTTAACTGAAAAGTAAAAGGACCTTCTACAGGTACTTTTTAACGTTCTTTAACATGGCATACAGCAAATTGGAATCCGACGTTTCGTTTTCGAGTAACCATCATCAACTTTATTTTTTTAAATACGGTCCTGATTTTTTATGCATAATATTAGAAGAGCTTTTTATTCTGCATTCAAGCATGTATCACACTTTATGGTTTAATTGCGATTTTATACTTATTTTACTATTGTACTTAAATTTACTAGATTCTACTTTGGAAGATGCTCTTGATATTTTACCCTAAGCCGTAGTACGCAATTGTTGGTTTCAGCAGCATGGTGCACTTGCGCACAATTCACGGGTGGTTAAGGATTACCTTTCAAATAGGTTTGCCGAAAGAGTTTTAAGCGCCAATTCTGAAACGCCCTGGCCAACTCGTTCTTCCGAAATAACCCCGCTGGATTTTTTTCTTTGGGGGTACGTAAGAAATTATGTTTACAAAGATACCTTTGGAATAGAAGAAGAACTCCGAAAGCTTGTACTTAACCGATTCCAAACTGTAACACCTACAATGTTAAAGAATGCTTTGGAATCTACAGTTAGAAGATGCTATTGACGATTGGAGAACTAAGGAGGGCTTTGCGAGCATTTATTATAATTTTTTTCTAATTATATTGGTATGTGTCATGTTTAAATTTTCGTTTCATAAAATGTTTTCTGTTCATTTATGACGTGTTAGTTGATTGTTTGTAATTATGTACACTTGGTTATAAAATTTGTGTTCAAAATTGAAAATTCTGTGTCATTTCATTAATTTGATGAGGAAATCACAGTTAGCAAAAGTCCATTTATAAATAAAATTCAGTTTGAATGTTATTGAGGAAGGATACAGGTTCGTACTTAGGATTTTTTCCGCTAATCGTAAAGTAAGTATAAAATCGCAATAAAACCATAAAGTGTGATACATGCTTGAATGCAGAATAAAAAGCTCTTCTAATATTATGCATAAAAAATCAGGACCGTATTTAAAAAAATAAAGTTGATGATGGTTACTCGAAAACGAAACGTCGGATTCCAATTTGCTGTATGCCATGTTAAAGAACGTTAAAAAGTACCTGTAGAAGGTCCTTTTACTTTTCAGTTAACATCAACGACAAAGTAACAATTTGTCAAAAACGAAATCCTGAAAATTCGCTTTTTGTCGCATAACTTCGGAACGGTTCGGAATTTCGTAAGTTTAAAAATTTCATTGTACTAAACTCAAAATTGCCCAACTTTTCTCCCATTTAACCGAAACTCTATCTCTTACCGTTTCCGAAATCCCCATAGTGGCCCTCCTTATCTTGGACACAGTGTATATGGGTAGCTGGGAATCTGCCAACTCTTTCAAGGTCCGTATTTGAAAACCATATCGCGGTGTCGTTAAAACAGTTGACATATCTGAAGTGAAAGCAAACTGTATCTGCATAGCGTAAAATAAATAAAACAATAATAAAATGTGTAAAGCGAGTGATCTGGGAACTCGTGCTACGTTACCAAAAATAGTGAGTGACCAGACATTTAAGAAAGAAATACATAACTTATCGAATGTAAATCCTCCATTACGAGATGTAATTAAAAACCACGTTAAGGCCACACATATAAATACGACACTTGTTGCTATCCATACATCATAAGTGAAGATAAGTAAGAAGACATGCATGTTAGAAATTGGTTTGGCTTTGGGTACCAACCATAGAACATCTGATCTTATCAATTGTTCCGTAAATTCCTTGTGAATAGATATTTGCTCAGCCCCCCACGATATTATAATCATTTCTTTCTTGCTTAACAAATCGATATATTCCTCCGCTTCATTCATCATGGTACGTTGAAAGGTGGCATTGAGATGATGTGATAGTTCTTTGATGATGTATTGCAAAGAACGAGTAATTGGATAGTCTTCATTTACAAATAGAGTGTCTGCCATAAACACGAAATTAACTGGACATTTATTCATTTGATGTATCACACTTGTAAATGAAAGAGACAATTGTTCTTCGCAATCTTGATCAATAATTAAATTTGTAGTTTTCGCACACGCATTTTCTGGATCAAAGCGATTACACGTCAACAATTTCGACCTTCCTTGCCCATAAACCAAAATAATTACATTATTAATGTCGTAATGCCAAAACATCTCAAAGATCCATGGGGTATAGGTAGCGGCAGTAGTAATAACCAGAATTTTAGCATTACCCACACCTCTCATATTCCTGAATGCAACAGCCTGTAGACGATGCGTTGCGTCAATTAGAAAATCTAGATCCTTTGGGCATATTATAAACTGCCCGTGATACTGTAATTTAACATCATCATCATCATCGTCCGTAATATTTAAAAAAATATACGGACGCATGGTGTTGATTTCAAAAATCGCATCTTCACACACGTTATTATTATTTAAGATCAAGCTCAACGTGTCATTAGGTGAAAATAAATGATTTATTGTTTTTTGAATGCACATCTTAATTGGCGCGTCCGATCCATTCAAGTTATTAACGAAAATATCACACTGAACTAACAATATTTGAAAATGGAGCCACGTTACGAATATTAAATCTTTCATTTTGATTAATAGTGATAACGCAGTTTGCACTAAAAAGGAAAAATTATAACAAATAATGTACTCACTTGAATAAACTCACCAACGCAACGTTCTAATACAGCAGAGGCAAGCAAATGAATACAACAACGTAGCATATACGAACAACCAATAAAGTATTGATGTATCGCGTGTTTTTACCATATTTTCCCTAAACTAAACTTATAATTTACTATAAAGTTAAGTAAATGTTACAAACAAACTTGTGTGGCATAGTAAAAAAATATTGGAAAAGTAGTTTTGTATATAGTTTTGAATAGTAAATTAAGTTTAATGTATAAGTAAACATAGGTACAAGTTTCTGTAGGTATTATAATTCTCAAGGATTATTGAACTATTCTCCCCTAAATCTCGTCTCCGGGAAGTTTTGAACATGAAAATGCCGCAAAATTATTATAGGAAAATGCCTCCGCATTGCGGAATTAGTGGTCGAGATGCAGCGATTTGTTGGTAGATTTTTGAACTTATTTTGTCGATTATCTTGCTCGTTGTTCACAGTAACCGTATTCTCCCACAGGAAGTTCAATATGGCGAATGGCGACGCTTCGCTAAACCTTGTTTGGTGGGTGGTTTGTTGTGCTATTGTCGGGCGTGCAATGTGGGTTGGGGAGAATATAACTGTCCACCCTCTTATTGTACAGTTATGCGTGAGCGTGCTCTCTTTTGTGTTAGGCAAAGATGGTAATTTATTTACGGTATTTACAGTTATATACATTTGATTAATTTTAATAATTAATAAGAAACGGCGAGGATTTTGAATCGAGACGTCGAAAACAGACACGTCGGTGCTTCCTAACCTTGTGCGGTGTGGCCGGCATCCGGCCATGGTCAGGCACCGTGCTATGCGTACAGCTTCGATGTGGTGGTCCGGGCGCAGTCACGGGGTGATCTCAGTAAAGTTGGCACCCCGACCACTTTCAAATTTGCCCTATAAGGGTCTATATCACAACGGCCACTGATCATAACGGCCACCCCGGTTTTTGCTATTTCATAACGGCCACCTTGATCACAACTGTTAGAAATGTACGTGTTGTCTACGTTACGGTCGTTACGACGAATAGAGTACCGAATTCTAGTGAGTGTGTGTCAAATCATTTTATTGAGTTATCGTTTTCTTTTGTAATCTTCTTGTTGTAAATATATCGTTCATAATTTAGTTTATAATTCACTGCCTCTCAAAAGGTTATGGGCCCAGGCAACCCAAAAGTAAACTAATTAACGAACAATATAATTGTAAAGTGTGAAAAACCAGTAAGTGAAAATGTCGTCGATTTCATCACGTATCGAATTACTGAATCGTTCAAATTATGACACGTGGAAACTCCAAATGGAAGCGTTGTTAGTGAAGAACGACGAATGGGGATACGTGAGCGGGAATTTAATAAAACCCACAACGAACTCTGAAGACTGGTGCGCGGCCGACAGTAAAGCCAAGTCGGACATCATATTATCCATCGGTCCCTCCGTCCTCCGAACTTAAGCAAGTGAAGGGATGCACTTCCTCGCGTGACGTATGGCTGAAATTGGAAGGAATTTATCAATCCAAGGGTCCAGCGAGAAAGGCCACCCTACTGAAACAGCTTATGCTTCAAAAGATGGATGTGCAAGGCGATATGAAGGAGCATTTGAACAAGTTCTTCGATGCTGTGGACAAGCTGGAGGAAATGGACGTAAAGATAGATAAAGATTTACTTTCCATAATGCTATTATATAGTCTGCCAGCAAGCTTCGAAAATTTCCGATGTGCAATCGAGTCACGGGACTCGCTCCCTGACGCGGATACCTTGAGAATAAAGATCGTTGAAGAGCACGACGCCCGAACGAACGAAACTAGAAGTGCTGAACAAAATGCGCTCTACGTAAAACGGCAACAATCACAAAAGAAACAACCGAATAATAAGAATGCAGACACAAAAGATGATAGTTCTACATTCAAGTACAAGTGTCACAAATGCCATAAGGTAGGACATAAAGCCTCTCAATGTCAAGTGAAGAAGAAGTCTGATCAAAATCAAACAACATTTTACGCTAACGAATGCAATGAAGCTCACCAATCGCCGGTGTCACAAATGACATTTTGGTGCTTGGATAGCGGTGCAACGTCTCACCTGTGCAAAGATGTTGAGATTCTCACTGATATTCAGAAAGGTGCAGGGAAAATACACATGGCTGATACAAGCTCGACTAGTATTGAGGCACGAGGCAAGACTGAATTATCTTGCATTGTATCTGGTGAGATGAGAACTATCACACTAAGAAATGTTTTACAAGTACCGGAACTACGAACAAATCTGATGTCAGTTTCCAAAATAACCCAAAACGGTTATGACGTCCTGTTCAAGAAAAATGAAGTCCATGTACTGGACAGAGATGGAAATGTGCGTCTTGTAGCTCTCCGTAAGGACGATTTGTATTACGTTAGTGAAACCGAGCAGAATTCGGAGTGCGCGTCTGTTGGAATAACGTCGCGATACCCAAAGCTACCTCTGGAGGTTTGGCACCGCAGAATGGGTCATCTCAATGTTGGTGACTTAACCGCCGCGTATAGGAAGCAAGTCGTGACAGGAATGGAACTGGACAAGAGCAATCTCAAGTTGGAATGCGAAACCTGCATCAAGGGTAAAATGTGCGCGTCTCCATATCCCAGTACTCCGAAGAAAGATCTCGAAATCCTCGAGATAATTCACACTGATTTGTGCGGTCCCATGCGCGTTAACTCACTGGGCGGGGGAAGATATTTCGTTACATTCACAGACGAAGCAACTCGCTGGTGTGAAGTTCGTTTCTTGAAAACTAAAGACGAGCTGTGCGATACGTTCAAGTCTGTGAAGGCGATGTACGAAACCAAAACTGGTAAGAAAATAAAACATATCCAGAGCGACAACGGAGGTGAATACGTTAACCACAAATTAGACACCTTGGCGAAAGAATGTGGAATACAAAGGCGATTATCCGTCGCCCGAACTCCTCAGCAGAACGGCTTATCTGAGCGCAAGAACCGTACATTGCTCGATATGGCTCGTTGTCTAATGATTCAGGGTAACCTATCACCTGGTTTTTGGGCGGAAGCCGTGAATACCGCGAATTATTTGCGAAACAGGTGCCCGTCAAGTAGCCTGGATGGTAAAACTCCATATCAATTATGGCACGGAACCAAACCAAAAGTGAGTCATCTCAGAGAAATCGGATGCAAGACCTACTGCCTCGATACAAATCCCAACAAAGGGAAGTTCGATCCCAGATCAAAGGAAGGAGTGCTCCTGGGTTACTCGGAAGTTTCGAAGGCATACAGGGTGTGGATCACAGCTGAAAAGAAGGTGGAAATCTGCCGCAACGTCCGATTTTTGAATGATTTCGGAGAAACACGATGTTACGAAGATTTCGGTCCTGAAGAAGATATTGGTCCGATAACCGAGGTGGAGATCACTCCAAGTGACAACACACCGGAAGTCAACGACACGTCTACTCAAGAACTAGCACCAAAACGAGGGCGTGGTCGTCCAAGAATTGTCAGAACCGGACTTCCAGGTAGACCAAGAAAAGAATACGTCACCACACGTTCATCCGACGAGACTGCCTCTGGTACCTCGGAGGAAAACGACGAGCACGAAGACGAATTTCAATTTGCTGAAGCCTTTGTGTGTGAGGAATCTTTGGATAAAGCCATCAATGGGAGCCAATCTGAAGAATGGTTGGAAGCCATCGCTAAGGAGGTATCCTCAATAATCAAAAACAAAACGTGGGACGTTGTAAAAAGACCTAAAGGAGCAAAGGTGATCGGTAGTCGAATCGTTCTGCGGAACAAGCTGAATCCGGATGGATCCGTGGAAAGGCGGAAGGCACATCTTGTGGCCCAAGGGTTCCTTCAGAAGCCTGGAGTTCATTTTAATGAGACATTTGCGCCAGTTGCCAGACTGAGCTCAATTAGAACAGTGGTCGCAGTATCGGCTATGCGAGGCATGAAACTAAGGCAGTACGACGTCAGTTCTGCATATTTGAACGGAATCTTGGAAGAGGAGACGTACATGAAGGCCCCCAAATATCTTTTAGAAGGCTTAAGAATACTCTCCGAAAGGGATCAAGATCAAGAAATCAATGTCCAAGCCAGAACATGGTTGAAAAGGTTCGAGTCAGGTGACATGGTATGCCTACTGAAGAAGTCGTTGTACGGACTTCGTCAGGCTGGTCGATGCTGGCATACGAAGCTAAACGAAGTTCTTATGAAGATGGAAGCAGTTCCGACAAGTGCCGACCCGTGCGTGTACACAATGGTATATGAGGGAGCCACCTCGTATATTGTGACGTATGTGGACGATATTTTGATTTCATCTCCGAAAGAAAATCATGCCGCCGCTATTGGGGAAAAATTAGGTCAACATTTTGAACTGCGGGATCTCGGCGCAGCGAAATACTGTTTGGGTATCGAGTTCGATGCAGATGATCGGTCCATTACGTTGTGTCAACGTGGATACGTGAGGGAACTCTTAAAGAAGTTTGGTATGACAGATTGCAAGGAAGTACCTACTCCTTTAGATCCTAGTATGAAGTTATGCGAACCAGAGGGAGACATCAGCGACGAGGAGAAAGCCTTACCTTACCGAGAACTGATAGGTGGACTCAACTATCTGTCGGTGGCTACAAGACCCGATATATCATTCGCTTGTAGTTACCTGGGACAGTTCAATCATCGCTACAATCGATCTCACTGGAACGCAGCCAAAAGGGTGTTAAGATACCTGAAGGGAACACCGGACGTCGGGCTCCATTATACCTCGGACAAAAGTTCCCATCTGACCGGATTCGTCGATGCGGACTGGGGTGGAGACCCAACCAATAGAAGATCCTATACCGGCGCCTGCTTCATGCTGAGCGGAAGTCCTATCGCATGGGACGCGAGAAAGCAAAGATCAGTAGCGCTGTCATCAAACGAGGCAGAGTATATGGGTTTCGCCGAAGCCGCCAAAGAAGCCATATACCTTCGCAAATTTTTGAATGAATTGGGGTTAGAAAGAGAAGATCGTGTACAGTTGCACAATGACAACCAAGGGGCCATATGTCTAGCGAAGAATCCTGTGCATCATAACCGGAGTAAACATATAGACATTCACTACCATTTCATCAGGCAGTGTATACAAGAAGCGCGGATTATCCTGAATTATACACCTACAGACGAGATGCCTGCGGACATGCTTACGAAGACACTGTTCCGGCCCAAGCACCGAAGATGCATGGAAATCATGGGATTAGTCGATCGTCATCCCGAGAGGGAGTGTTAGAAATGTACGTGTTGTCTACGTTACGGTCGTTACGACGAATAGAGTACCGAATTCTAGTGAGTGTGTGTCAAATCATTTTATTGAGTTATCGTTTTCTTTTGTAATCTTCTTGTTGTAAATATATCGTTCATAATTTAGTTTATAATTCACTGCCTCTCAAAAACAACGGCCACTTATATTATTTAATCATAACGTGAACAAGGTGGCCGTTATGATCAAATAGTATTAGAGGCCGTATGTGATCAAAGTGGCTGTTATTAAATAACAATAACCTAGGTGGCCGTTATGATCATTGGCCGTTGTGATCAGGCCCCCCTATAATTACTGCTACATTAGTGCTGATTAGTGCTCGAGTTTGGTAATTAGTGTTGGTAATCTCAGGAACTTATGCTAATTTCTTTTTCGGGTGCCAACTTTACCTGGTACCCCGACTTCTCCCGATCACTTCAATGTTTGTCCTATAATTAGTGCTACATTAGTGCTGATTAGTGCCCGAGTTTGGTAATTAGTGCTGGTAATCCGAGAAATTTTTTTCGGAGTACCAACTTTACCTGGCGCCCGAAAAAAAATTAGCATAAGTTCCTCCGATCACCAGCACTAATTACCAAACTCGAGCACTAATCGGCACTAATGTAGCACTAATTATAGGGCAAATTTGGAAGTGATCGGGAGAGGTCGGGGTTCCAACTTTACCCGGCGCCCGAAAAAGAAATTAGCATAAGTTGCAGGTGTCGCCAGAGTTACGCCCATCGAAAGTTTCGCGCGGGTCTAGTTTTGGCGCGTAGGTATTCCTTGCTTAGGTTAGGATGCAATGTTGCTGTTTATAGGTTAGTTTGCTTTGTGTGTTTCTGATCAATTTCTGTTTTGTTATGTTGTGATGTTTATAAAATAGAAATAGGGATGAAAAGTCTGACGTCACAGAAAGTGTTGGTACCTACTGTTTTCAACGAGTTTTCTAATTCCAATGCACGTCACAAAATTTATGACGTTTTTTACTACGGTGTTGACAGACATTCTTTGTACTATTGGAACGATCCACTGACAGTGTAATTTAGGACAGAAAAGTAAGAAAATTCGAAATAAATGTACGTGAACAACGAAAGCCCAACAATAATATAACCTTACATTTACAACGCAAATATTAAACAGAGTAAGGCAGGTTTGGTATCGTTGGTTCTCAGTACCAACGTTAACATTGAAAATTTACTATACCTCCTTTCGTTCATGTGATCCTGATTGAAATTTGACTAAAATGGCATTTTTGGGCAACCAAATATGATTTCGCGGCCGTTACTATAGCAGCGGCTTGGTTGCCCAAAAAATGTTGTGTATATCTTGTCCGCGAAAGCCTTTAACGTACTCGAGATTGTTCTGCATCGGCCGCAAGCGACCTCGGCGACAATTCTTCTCATCGTACGTTAAAGTGTGTTTTCGCGGCCTTGACACACAATAGTTATTTGTGTATGAAGGTTGTAAAAGTGATCTTTTTTGGCCGAATCTGATGATTGCAGCCGAGGTGAAAGCCGCGGCTAACAAATCAGATGAGGCTAAAAAAGAACTTTTAACCGAGGTGCATACAACATTTTTTAGGCGACTATCACAAAATAGTTAATGTGTTGTGATCTTTTTTGGCCGAATCTGATGATTGCAGCCGAGGCTAACAAATCAGGTGAGGCTAAAAAAGATGCACACAACATTTTTTAGGCGACTATCACAAAAAGATATAAACTTTAATTTAAAAATCAATTTCATAATTTTGACCTAGTAAATGTGGCCATAAAGTTGTAAATGCGGCCGTAAAGTTGCTTATGACTGATGTCAAAAAAAAGTTATACTTTACGGCTTTCAAAAGATAAGTACGTAAAACAACTATTTATGTAATAGCCTCCTAAAAATAACTATTTTAAAGTTTAAAAGTCTTTATTAAACAGAAACGTTTTAGTTTGTATACGTCCTTTCGTTCATGTGTTCCTGATACAAATTTGATCATAATGGCGTTTTAAAAGCTTAAAAGTCTTTATTAAACAGTAGCGTTTTAGTTTCTAATACCCCCCTTCGTTCATGTGATCCTGATACAAATTTGACCAAAATTGCGTTTTAAAAGCTTAAATGTGTTTATTAAACAGCAAGGTTTTAGTTTGTATGCCTCCTTTCGTTCATGTGTTCCTGATACAAATTGGACGAAATAGTTAAGTATTTATTTATCATGGCCGTCAATACGGCTGCGGCCGCCGTTTACCAGCCGAAGCTGGCTGGTGGCTCAGGCCGTAATGATACTTGACGTTCGAGGCAAAGATTACATTTTTCTGTTACTTTGGGGGTTCCCTTGACAGCGGCCGTATCGGATCACTTCACGGCCGCATTTTTTGCATTGCTTTAGCATCATATGGACAGAAAATGACGTTTTAAAACCTTAAAAGTCTGTATTCTCCATTAACGATTTACTTTCCATACCTCCTCGTTCATGTGACCCTTATACAAATTTTGTTGAAGATGAGGTTTTAAAAGTTAGTTCAGGATCATACTACAAGCCTTGCTTTTGTGGGCATCTCTTATTTTATACAAACCATAAATATACAGGGTATACCACGGAACCCGTTCATTAGAAGTTTCTGGGGTCCCTTACTACTTATGAATTTGAAACTTTCAGGTTAAGGATAACCCATAGCCTTCTTTTATTCTAAAATATTGTCGATGTTGTACAACTTTCGGAAAGACCGGAAATCGCCATTCATCTTCTTATTTTAAATGGAACACCCTGTATATTATTGAATTTTTGGATTATACAATCGATTCTGCGTTAATCTGTATTAGATTATCCTATACCTATCTTCAACTGTTTTTGAGATATTATGATTTTTTGGAAAAATTTGCGCTTTGCGGAGGGATGTTTAATAGCACAAGCCCACCTTTTGCTCTTCTTTGAACACAAAACATTCATACTTTACAAACACGAAGTAAAACCATAAGGGTTCACAAAATGCATTTGCAAACCTATCACAGATTATACAGGGCGTTCAAAATTAGTGGCAAAGTTAAAAAACTTCAAACACCAAAAAGTCATTTTTTTCAAATCGAACACCCCGTATATTTTTACATATTTGGAAGGCGATTTAATTTACGAATGTTTATCTGGATGTCATGCTCATTAAAGCAAACAGGTGGTAAACAGTAAACAATTTTATAAAATGGAAGCAGTTAACGCATATTCCAATACTGATATTTTGAATTTATTCTATATCCATTTTATAGTCCTTTTTATTTGTTTGTTGTATAAATAAGATCATTAAATTCGTTTTGTAAAAGTAATTGTTTTTCCTGTTGTCATACTCACAGCCTACTTTCAAATGTGCATAGGTTTTAAGTGCAGTTTTAATCAATATTAGATAAAAACTGTTAATAACTACAAAACCGCTAAAGATAGGTATAGGGATACCTATAGCTTATCGATGCGTAAATTAAATCGTCTTCCAAATATGTAACAATATACGGGGTGTTCGATTTGAAAAAAATGACTTTTTGGTGTTTGAAGTTTTTTAACTTTGCCACTAATTTTGAACGCCCTGTATAATCTATGATAGGTTTGCAAATACATTTTGTGAACCCTTATGGTTTTACTTCGTGTTTGTAAAGTATGAATATTTTGCGTTCAAAGAAGAGCAAAAGGTGGGCTATTAAACATCTCTCCGCAAAGCGCAAATTTTTCAAAAAAATCATATCTCAAAAACAGTTGAAGATAGGTATAGGATAATCTAATACAGATTAACGCAGAATCGATTGTATAATCCAAAAATGCAATAATATACAGGGTGTTCCATTTAAAATAAGAAGATGAATGGCGATTTCCGGTCTTTCCGGAAGTTGTACAACATCGACAATATTTTAGAACAAAAGAAGGCTATGGGTTATCCTTAACCTGAAAGTTTCAAATTCATGAGTTGTAAGGGACCCCAGAAACTTCTAATGAACGGGTTCCGTGGTATACCCTGTTTGTATAGGTACCTATGTAATAAAGTGAAAAATGTAATGTAAGGAAAGGGTGTATAAAATAAATTATTATTATATATAAACGCCCCTGACGATTTATTCAATAGCAGAAAGTTTTATTATAGGTACGTATGTACCTGCTTGTGAATTATGTTCTTCTAACCCGCCGAATTGTTAAACTGTTGGCGTCCTGAGGGATATTATATTAAAGGTAAGCGCGGATAGAATAAACTACTCCACAATATAAAAATGATATGTACAAATATAATTTGTCTATAAACATACAATAAGGATACAATTTATTACTGTTTGGAAAAGAAAGGTGGCACTGACTAGCATATTTGCTGAAATCCTGGATTAATACTATCACAGAATAACTGATCGATCAATTAAGGCACCTTAGTTTTGAGTATTTGACATATTTGGTTTTTTGTTCTTAAATAGAGAACTAGGCGTAATTATAAAATAATACTATATGTATTAACCCCCCCCCCCTCCCACGGCACAACCATCTCGTATGGGAAGAAGAGGTAGACGCTATAGTGCCTCTTCGGGTTTGGGAACAGCGGTATCGTGTAGGAGAATGTAGCTGTTGCGTAGTATTAGTGAAAGGCGATGAGGTTGCTGGGTGAAGAGGTTCTGGTTTGATAAATACGTGCTGTTACGTCTCAAGGTTCTCATTCCGATTTCGATCGATTGTTTGGTGAAGACCAGGGATTTGTATGTGTTAATGAATACGCCGATTAGTATGCAGCTACCGGTGACAATCGATCCGTACGTGAAGAGGGGACACGCCAGGTCTGAGAAGGTTGTGGCTAAGTAGACCCATCGCCTAATCGCCGGGGTGACTTCGTCGATGCCCTAAAATACGTGAGGTAAAATACCTGTTTTTTTACCGCTCGTGACTCACTTCCTCCAACCACATTATCGGGAAGACCATGGAGGGGAATGTTGAGACGGGGAGGACACTGGTGGCTTGGTCGACGCGCAGGTTGAGCTGGACGCGGATTTTTACCTCGAGTGGAATTCCCATTTTCTGTAAGCGAACAATTTAGTGTATGTGGGAGTGGGCGGGGGGAGGGGTGTATCTACCGGTTGTATTTTAACGTAGTTCTCGTGCTTCTCCTCGATTGGTTCCAACCCCTCAACTCCCTCCAGTAGGGAGGGGTCGGCCTTGTAAAAGTGGGGGAAGGATAGGTAAACTGGAGCATCTAGAATGGTAATTTTTACGTAAATCCCCCCTCTGGTGGTTCACCTACCGAACTGGCAAGGACTGATACTTTGTAACCCTTTCGGTGGGCAGACCTCTGCACCGGGACAGTAGCACTTATTCCTCGACTCCTTCGATGCGGACTCGAAGACGTAATCGGGTGGTGTGTACAGATCGACAAATATTCCTGTAATGAGAGGGAGCCTTGAGTGACTAACTGTACACGAGGGGTTCGGTATTACCTTGTTTGATTGTCGGTCCTCGGTACTGGAGGGGTAAAATTCTGCACAAATCCTTATCGTAGATATTAACATAGTCCGATTGGTTACGTCACGTGGGGGGAAAAATGATCCCTCACTAGCGGCCAAGTCGGCACAAGGTCGATCGGCCCAAAATGGCAAACGATCCATACCGTTCAACTTCTCGATAAGTCCAAATTTGTCCATGCCTGTATAACCCGTATTAATGGTGTGCACTTCCTCCAAGGTACCATTACGCTAAAATTCACATTTTACCATTAAACCCAAGCGTAGTCCCAAAACTGACCTTGATCAACAAACCCATTTTGCCCATCGGCCTCTTGCTTTTAGGGTAGAAGTGGTGTGCTAGCGCCACCAAGGAGTCTTCGTATCCGAAAACGAGTTCATCGGCAGTGACCTCAACGAAGGGTTGGTAATTACCCATAGTAAGTGCGAACGAGATCGCCTTCTGAATGATGAAGCCCAAAGAGTTCGACAACGACGATAACGTCTAAAACTGGTCTAAAATCATCAGATCCAAGAATCACGGAACCTACCAGCATCGGTATGTTCGGTACCGTCAATTTCTCGTCCTTATTCACGGAAAGCTCGGGCACGAACTGCAGTATCTTCTTATGTTGGTACGAAACGGTACCGTTATCATGAAACCGAATATTTACCTTTTCCATATTTTCCCTATAAATAAAAACGAGGTTTAAAAATAACCGAGGTCAGCCAACTTCCTGCCATTCAACGGCATTCCGATCATAGTGCAAGTGCAATTTCACTTCTCGCTCGTATTACGTAAGCCCCCACTTCCATTAATTATTACCTTTACGCGAATTTTAAATTCGTAATGGGCGAACCTGCATTTTTACCGAGCACACACGATCATTTTGCTTTATTGGCCACGAAATGTGATAAACAGTAGTCGAGATCGCATTTCCTGCATCATTAAGTTCGCTGAACCATTACAAATGTTCATAAATATTATTTTCTCTTTTTCCCCACAAACGTTTATTATGTGGTAAAAATGACCCAGATCTTAAGACGTACTAGATTCCGGTCAAAATTTCTCGTTCATCGATTTCATCGCAGTGCACAACCCCTTAATTCACATAGGTAATCAAGTGGGCGAAGAAACCTGATTGGAATTACCAAGATTCCAATCGTCTGACGAGCGCTTCATTTCGTACAAATGATTGGCAAATATCGAGGGTTTAATTAAAGTTCAAGAAATGATCTTCAGAAGTTTAGAAAACCGTGCCAAAAGGTTCAATGTCTTCGCATATAGTCCGATAACTGTTTTGACCAATCAGAGGCTACAAGGAATCCTTACAAGGTTGAAAGGAATCGGATGACTCAATGGGCGGATAAAGCTCAAAAGCTACACTAAAGCCTACATTACACAGAAACACTACTTGTAGTTATGCGATCCTCATACAAATTATGCTTGATATCAAAGCAACTTAAAAGGTTTGTATCACACATAAACACGCTGTGATCCTAATACAAATGATGTTCGATATCAAGATGAAAGCTATTATACTTAAATGGTTTTGTATCACATATAAACACTTTGGTTCTACTTCCTCTTTGCACTCATGCGATCCTAATACAAATTATGGAAGATAAAAAGCCACTTGAAAGGTCTGCAACACCTATAAACACGTTGGTTTTCTTGCTCCCTACACTACACTCCTAATACAAAAGATGCTCGATATGAAGGTGAAAGCTACTTAAAAGGTTTATAGCACACGTAAACTCTTGAGTTTTACTTCCTCCTTGCACTCATGTGATCCTAATACAAAAGATGCTCGATATTAAGATGAAAACTACTTAAAATGTCTGTATCACACGTAAACACTTCGGTTTTACTTCCTCCTTGCGTTCATGTGATCCTAATACAAATTATGGAAGATAAAAAGCTATTTGAAAGGTCTGCAACACCTATAAACACGTTGGTTTTACTTACTCCCTACACTCATGTGATCCTAATACAAAAGATGCTCGATATGAAGGTGAAAGCTACTTAAAAGGTCTATGGCACACGTAAACACTTGGGTTTTACTTCCTCCTTGCACTCGTGTGATCCTAATACAAATTATTGAAGATAAAAAGCTATTTGAAAGGTCTGCAACACCTATAAACACGTTGGTTTTACTTCCTCCTTGCGCTCATGAGATCCTAATATAAATGATGCTCGATATAAAGATGAAAGCTGCTTAACAGGTCGGTATTACACGTAAACACTTTAGTTTTACTTCCTCCTTGCACTCATGTGATCCTAATACAAAAGATGCTCGATATTAAGATGAAAACTACATAAAATGTCTGTATCACACGTAAACACTTCGGTTTTACTTCCCCCTTGCGCTCATGTCATCCTAATACAATTTATGCTCGAAATGAACATTAAAGGCTACTTAAAAGGTCTGTATCACACGTAAATACTTCGGTTTTACTTCCTCCTTGCACTCATGTGATCCTAATACAAATTATGGAAGATAAAAAGCTATTTGAAAGGTCTGCAACACCTATAAATATGTTGGTTTTACTTACTCCCTACACTCATGTGATCCTAATACAAAAGATGCTCGATATGAAGATGAAAGCTACTTAAAAGGTCTATGGCACACGTAAACACTTGGGTTTTACTTCCTCCTTGCACTAATGTGATCCTAATACAAATTATGGAAGATAAAAATCTATTTGAAAGGTCTGCAACACCTATAAACACGTTGGTTTTACTTCCTCCTTGCGCTCATGAGATCCTAATATAAATGATGCTCGATATAAAGATGAAAGCTGCTTAACAGGTCGGTATTACACGTAAACACTTTAGTTTTACTTCCTCCTTGCACTCATGAGATCCTAATACAAAAGATGCTCGATATTAAGATGAAAACTACATAAAATGTCTGTATCACACGTAAACACTTCGGTTTTACTTCCCCCTTGCGCTCATGTCATCCTAATACAATTTATGCTCGAAATGAACATTAAAGACTACTTAAAAGGTCTGTATCACACGTAAATACTTCGGTTTTACTTCCTCCTTGCACTCATGTGATCCTAATACAAATTATGGAAGATAAAAAGCTATTTGAAAGGTCTGTAACACCTATAAATATGTTGGTTTTACTTACTCCCTACACTCATGTGATCCTAATACAAAAGATGCTCGATATGAAGATGAAAGCTACTTAAAAGGTCTATGGCACACGTAAACACTTGGGTTTTACTTCCTCCTTGCACTAATGTGATCCTAATACAAATTATGGAAGATAAAAATCTATTTGAAAGATCTGCAACACCTATAAATATGTTGGTTTTACTTACTCCCTACACTCATGTGATCCTAATACAAAAGATGCTCGATATGAAGATGAAAGCTACTTAAAAGGTCTATGGCACACGTAAACACTTGGGTTTTACTTCCTCCTTGCACTAATGTGATCCTAATACAAATTATGGAAGATAAAAATCTATTTGAAAGGTCTGCAACACCTATAAACACGTTGGTTTTACTTCCTCCTTGCGCTCATGAGATCCTAATATAAATGATGCTCGATATAAAGATGAAAGCTGCTTAACAGGTCGGTATTACACGTAAACACTTTAGTTTTACTTTCTCCTTGCACTCATGTGACCCTAATACAAAAGATGCTCGATATTAAGATGAAAACTACTTAAAATGTCTGTATCACACGTAAACACTTCGGTTTTACTTCCTCCTTGCACTCATACAATCCTGATACAAATTACGCTGTAAAGGAAGATAAAAAGCCACTTAAAAGCTGCATTACACAGAAGCTCTTTTGTTTTACTACCTCCTAGCCTTCATGCGACCCAGCGACCCTAATACAAATTTTTCTTCAGATTGTATTTACACTCCCTCAAAAGTTTAATTTACACGAAAGTGATTTGGTTACAGTGTCTCCTTCCGTTTATGTGATCCTAATGCAAATTTTGGTCAAGATAAAACTTGAAAGCTTTACTTACTTTGAAAGTAAATATGTATATAATATGTATTGACATCTTGCCAAATCTGTTGTCCAATTTGCTTAATTTCAAAATTAAGTATGTTATTAATCTAATATGGCTTAGATCTTAAAACACTGGACCACAAACCCCAGTCCCTATATCGAAAATTCGAAACCTACGAACTTCCCCTACACCCAAAATATGGAACACAAATAGACCCTAAACCCTACAACCTTCAGTAACTTAATTGAAAATACGAATCTTGAACCTTAATACCCTGAAATCTCGGTCATTGAGACTTACGCCTGGCCTTTTAAATATAAATATCAAACCTAAACCTAGTAAACTATATTTGAAAACCTTGGATCTCAACAAAGAGAAGACACACAAATTGCGCAAAAATGACCCCAAAAGGAAAGGGGATGTTAGAAGTTTGGTGCAGATAAGTGTACCCACGATGCTACTCCCTTCCCCCAACAATTAAGTAAGTTGATGCACGATTCATTCAACTTTTAAAAGTCGACAACACTTTCTTCTTTTTGCATTCCAACTTATAAGGCGAAGAAGAAGAACAACAACAACAAACATTTCACGATCCGGTTAACTAAATCACGCGAACGCATTCTTTGCCTTTAGTCTACTTATAATATAAAAAAACAAAGAGAAAAAGTTTTCACAAACCATCGCATTTTTGAATAATTTTTCTACAAATTTCTTCAATTAATCAGCGACGGACTTACGTAACTGAATATAATGAGAAAGTTTGGTTTTTTTTAAAACAAATAACGTTACAACATTTATTATTTATAATAATGACCTTAAAAGATCACGACGAGATGAAAGTCATACCAGTAGGAAATCGCGTGCCTTTGCCCAAACCGGGAAGATTTTCTAAACGGATACACAGGTGTCGTTGATCGTTGTTATTACCAAAGATAATTAGGGAAAGTTTTGTTTACAGGTATCATTTGTAAATCGTTTCGAACTTACATAATTGATACTCAACTCATCTTCTATAGCATATTTTTTTATTTGAAAAAATGATTTTATCGTATCCTTGGGGGGTTGGGAGTGCCGCAGGGTATGTGAGTAAATGTGGCGCTCCGTTTCGTTCCTGACACATTTTTCAAATTATCCTGTGATAAATATTAGATAGCGCATACTAGGTACACTTTGGCTGTCAAATTTATCCCCTTTCAGCTGATGGATTTTGCCTTTCATGAAAAGTCAGAGTGATTCAATTGAAAAAAGGTAAATGTGCTTTCCACGTAAGTTATAAATTTTGGTCATCCTAGGTGGGCCATGTGTGTCACTCAAATTAAAGAGGGTAAATGTGCGCTGGAACAAGGATAAGCACATTACTGAGCATAATGGCGGTGAAACAAGCTTGTGAGTTGAGGGGATGGGGTAAATTTAGGACCCTTTTCAAATGTACGGCATTTTTGACACATTCTCGTGTTTATTTTGAGATACATTTGGCGCTAATCACATTGTCACCGATTAGAGATGGGGGTAATAGTAAGCGCACACATCATTTTAAGCGCCTTTACCATCAACTCGCCATTGAGACAAATTCCTTGTCAGTAAAGCTGACATTTTCTTTTAATTCGTGAACCATATTTAAGTCAGTGTTAGTCAAATTACACTACATAAATACGCGCCAATTGTGCCCCCTCCCCCAACAATGAAACAGAAATACGTACATCATAAAGCGACACTGATAATATAAGAAGATTTATTGGGGAAACATGCTAAAATTACCTTGTTGAGGTAGTGGTCGTGTAAGGTGCAGTGTAAATTTGGCGCTCCTCATCGAACTTACCTTACAATATTTTAAGCACATTCATTGGTCTATCCTGAAATAAATTTGGCGCTAATTACTTTTCCTGTCAGAGGTCGCTTTATCAATTAGCGCATAAACGAATTTAGGCGACAAATTTATCCGCTTGGCGCGCCACCACGCTTAGAGTTAGTTTACTTCGTAACGTTGCTCATCATGCGTGGAAGATTTTAGAACCATTGTCACTCAAAGTAAAAAGGGTAAATATGGCCTAACTTTGCCCAAAAAGTGAAACAAAGAAATGAATACCTACATCACAAAGCGACACAGTGGAATACAAAATTGGTGGCGTGGGTAATTTAATTAATGATGGCGCTAAAATTACTTGTAGGGAACTTGTATGGAAAAAGGGTCGCGCGCTTCAAACTTGAAACCAAATATCCTAAATTCGACCTTAAGGTTTCAAGTTCCAGGTCATTTCAAATTGAAGATCTTATGAAATACGAAACTTACTGAAGTTTTGAAACCTTCAAAATGAAATACCACTAAATTTCTATTGAAATCTACGAAAAAACAAGTTTTAAACCAAATTACAGAACCTGAACTTAATTCCGTCTCAGATGTACGCTGGTTCTAATCTAGTTTCGGAAATATAGATTTTGTAATTAGTTATTGATAATTAAAAATAGAAGTAACGAAAATCCCCTCAAGTCAATAACTCACCCAAATCGCGTGATTCTGTAACGATCGTATTACTAATGATGGTTCATGTAAGTAATTATACTATTAATCATACAATCAAATAACAAATCATCAATTAAAAATACATTACGCATCCACAAAGTAAACAAAGTAATAAATATAATCTTTTTTGCACAATAAAACATATTGATATAGGTAATTTATTACGCACCTGTATACGAAAGGTCCAATTTCGTTTAGTTTCGGTTTCTCTCCAAGGTTTAGAAAATTTTCCGGATTGGTGACGTTGAATATGTACACTTTGGTCAGTCGTACGACACCAGGTTTTTGCCAATAGTAGTAACTTAGGGATTCGTTTGATAATCGAAGGTGCTGCGGCATTTCCTTGCGATTAAGGTCATCATTATCTGACCGATACTCACCTTTAGGATTAGATGATCTACCCACGGTACCGATGACATTAGTATTCCGATGGCCAAGGTGAAGAGACCGACGACCACGATAATGAGGCGATCTGTAAATTATGGGTTTAGGTGAATCGAGCCATTAACTCAAAATTAGATAGTATGCAAGGCCGTTATGGTTGCGAAGGTACTATTAAAAATATATTTGCATAGGTCAAGGTAGCTTCGCCTCCCTCTGTGCGTTTAAGACGAAGTTAGGTGTAATTTGAGTTTCCCGCAAAGCTTAGTATGGTACCAGTCGAGTTTTAGCGGACATTTAGTAACCATAAGAACGAAATGAGCTCAATTAATGCCAAACATGTTTCAGTGCAGACTGAGTTTAAAACGAACTTAACCGCATTTTCAGTTTGAGCCCAAACTTAAATTTAAGCTTAATGCATCAAGATCTCAAGCTTAGTTTGGTATCAGTTGATTTCAAACAGAAATTGTAATAGCAATAAGCATGAATTAGTTCCACTACTTATCGGCAAACGTGTTTGAGTGCAACTTAATTTTAAGGCAAACCGCTATTAAGCCAAAACTTAAATTTATGCTTCCTGCAACTCAAGCTCAGTTTGGTATCAGTTGAGTTTTAACGGAAATTTTAATAACGATAAAGGCGAAATGAGCTCAATTAAATCCATACGTGTTTAAGTGCAACGTAAGTTTAAGATCATTTTAACTGCAGTTTGAGTTTAAACCCGCAACAAAAACTTAAGCATTATTTTGAATCAATTGAATTGTATCAACACTGAGTGCTTAATAATGATGTTGAGTGCAAACTCAATAGAAAAGGGAAAAGGTCAATTTTGGTTACCTCGATATGGCTCATTTGGTCTTAAATTAGATTGAGAGGTAATTCAATTGTGAAATAGGAAGAACTAACTAGCAGTCCATATGTACTACTTTGAAGCAATTTTCTATGGTAGAGTGACACCTAATTAGAAATCTCAATTCAAATGCAATAAGCAAGAAAATTACTTCTAATTTAAAATTAGTATTCTTGTTCGACTTGTTTGTCTTTAGCAACAACTTTTCGCTTAACTCTCGTTAACTTCGAACAAGGGAGAAACTTAGATGCTGCAGTAGTCATAATGTTGTATCTAGTTTACATTAGTTAGTAACCAATTGGCTTGGTGATTGCTTTTCTAACGCTGTGCAATTATTGATAGTGGAATCAATTAGATACGGACTTTCAAAAATTAGGCACCAATACACAATATGCAAAGTAGCACCTAATTCGCAGGAAAAATGAGAACGCCTAAGTTACGCGACCCCGGCATCATTCCTCTTATTCACGTACGTATCAGTATTCTATTGAAAAGTGACGCCTACTTAGAAGTATATCGATGTAAATGCAATAAACGTGGAAATGACTGCTAATTTAAAGTTAGTAACTAATTGGTTTGATCATTACGTCGCCTTTTGGTCGGTAATTTTTTTTATCCTTCTGTAATTCCATCAAAGAGTTGCTAATTAAATTCTAATTTCGAAAATTAGGCGTAGTAGATGATACACATAGTAATACCTAACGAATTACTGAAACTAAGAATATTTTTTCGAGATAGTGGCGCCTCAATAGAAATATGCTGATGTTGAATGCAAATTACGCCTAATTTAAAACTAGTAACCTTTGTTCGTATTCTGTGGATTTTGAAACAATTCACAAAATAGCACCTAATTCATGGGTGACATGACAATTCTTAAGTATCGCGACTTCTACGGTTTTTCTTGTCGGGCATAGATATCACTATAAATCGACCTTCTTTCGCAGAGCAGCACCTAATCAGACATGTGTCACGGTAAGTATAGTAAACATGGAATATATTCCTAATTCGAAATAATAAGTAATTTTTTCGATCACTCGTTGCCGACTTATTTGCCTTATCAACGACTCTTTCTTTGACGCTCCTTAATTTCGGGGAAGAGGTGCTAATTAGATAATAATAATGAAAACTAGGTGTTAGTAAACAATGTACAAAGCAGCACCTAATTCATAAGAGAAATGACAGTTCCTAAAAAACACAACGTCGGTGTCCTTTCTCTGTGTACATATGTATCAATGCGAATCACTATTTTTTAGCAAAATAGCACTTAATTACAAGTATATGTACATAATGTAAATTTATTACATCCGCAAATTGCTCCTAATTTAAAATTAGAGACTTTCTTTAATTTTCTGGCTTTCTGAGCAAAGGTGCTAATTATATACCAATCAATTACAAAAATTTGAGTATAAAAATTAGTGCAGTATTGTTTGTAGCAGTGAAGTTTGAATCTACATCGTAAGTATAATGAACACGGAAATACTTTGAATTCAAAGTCAGTAAGTAATCGGTTTGATCCTAACTTATTTAAAATCCTTTGACTCTCTGTAATTAGAGGAGGAGACCAATTCGATACTAATTTCCACAATTAGACATTTGCGAGCAATGAACAAAGTAGCACCTAGTCCTCACAGCGCACATGTATCGCTTTGAATTGTTTTTTTTTTGTAAAAGTGGCGCCTAATTACAAAATATGTCGGTGTAAATGCAATAAACATAGAAATTACACCTAATTGAAAATTAAACATTTTCGTTCGCCTTTTGCAGCGACTCTTTCTTTAACTCTCTGTAACTACGTGCCAAGGCATAAAATTAGATGATGCCAAAAACAGCACATGATTCATTTGTGACATGGGAAGATTAAGCGTTAATAGACCATATACCTATAAAGTAGCAACTAATCAATTGGTGAAAAATGGGAGTAGGTACCTAATTAAATCGACCTCAGAAACCCTTTCTTGTGGTACATATGTATCATTATCAATGGGCTTTCTTTAGGAGAGTGACCCCTATTAGATAAGTGTCACTCCCAATTCAAAGTTAGGTTCAGTTATTCTTATCTAACCCTCTGCAATTTCAAGGTAGGAAGAAAATTCGATGCTAATTTCGAAAATTAGGCACCTTGTTCAACGGTAACATAAAAAACCAAGGAATCGTTTCTTGTTGTGGATATGTATCACTTTGATTCAATCTCCGGCAGAGTGACAACTAATAAGAAATGTATCCTTTCAATCATTCCTAATTTGTACCTAATTAGTTACTAATTACTCAAGTTGTAGTGGAGGAAATTAATCGTAATATTGCAAAAATTAGACTCGATGATAATTTGTTTAATCAGCCGTCATAAGCAAATTAAGAGAGGATCGAAGATTGTAATTATCGATAGAGGCGCATATCATCGATTATTAATTATTTAAAGTTTTAATTAATGACATTTATAATGTAATATCAAGCATGGTATCGTAAAGTAGTCAAACAACTTTATAGTGTACTAAAACATTGAAATTATTACACTTTCACTACCTACTTCGTATCCGCTTACGGTGACGGCTAATACTATTAAATTAAAAAAAAAGTAAAATTTTTCCCTTTTGTGATTAATCACGAAAGTAATCCATTAGCGCCCCTTCGGGAACACCTTCTTCAGATATAAAAATAGAAAGACCAAAAGTGGCTAATTGACTAATTCCGGATTGTGATTAAAATTACACCACCGTTTATATTTGTAAAAGCCCATTACTAATTAGTATAATTTGGCAATTAAGCCAACTAAAGTCTGATCGTAATTACACGTTAATTTCATGATCGATTCAAAGAGCTACCGTAATTGCACGTAACGGTGCAATAAATAAATCGTAATTTACATTAAATATTAAGATAACAATCTTACGGTAACTCTAGATCGGTTATTATTAATAATTATTTCGTTATCGTACATTAAAATCATACTCGAGGTTGTAGAAAATTGAATACAAATTTAGTGCTCTCGTGATTACCCGAGGCGTAATTTGCAAGGTGTAATAGAAATTCTTTCTCTTTTAAAATCGTGCGTTTAATGCGAAAAAGATGGGTATAAAATACCTATTGTTATACACCTTTCAAAGGTCAAGATTAAAACAATTCAACTTGAACTTGACGAATTTGCATCTAAACTTGAATTGAAGGGGCCGCTCCCACGGCAATTAAATGCGATTGAAGCAATTTTACATTAATTAGAATTCTTCGTTGGCTATGTAATGCTTTTCCTCAATCGAAATATTAATAAATCAAACTTAAAATACTATTCGCTAATTTACACTTAATTTGAAAATTAGGTGGCAATTACGGCAGGAAGTATAAAGTTTACTTCCATTTTTCTTTTATTTATATACAATTCACAACCAATTTCATTTTATGTACAGTATGATCACGTACTGCGTTTGTAAATGTAATTAATTACGCGATAATTTACGTTAATTAGGTGCATAAATTACTAAAATCTTTTTTAAATTACGAGCGATATCATTCAAAAACATTGACTACCCATCAAAAAACTAACAGTAACCACTAATTACTTGGGATTCAATATTAAATGGGAGATAGAGTGCTTAAATTGATGTTTAATTTTTAGGCAAATAAGACCGACTCATGGAAACTAACACGAGATTACGAGGATAGCACTTACCCCTCACCTTACTTAACACCTCAAGAACAAATTAGTACTTTTCTTGATTAGGTGATTATGCTGAAATGCTAATTAGGTGCAAATTTAATTATTGAAACAAAGATGAATTATATTAAGTAATTTGGAACACCGTACAAACACCATTTTACTATTTACAGTAAGTGAACTTTTTTGTTATTTCAAGAATGTAATAAGAAGCGTTGTAAACACACTAATTACAGAATTATTCATTTCAATTAGCCGCCCTGAGAAGTATTTCACTTCATAAACTTGACTAATAATGAACAGGAGAGACTTAGTATCAGTTGTCAAGACAATGTGAAGATCATGGGTACTAATTACGAGAAGTATAACTTCAAAAATGAGATAGTACTAACAACTCGGTAACGACTTCACCAAATACTTGAAAGTTAGCTTATATTCACAAAAAATGCAAATGCAAAAATGATTAATTATATAAGTAATAGAAATGACCGTCGTTAATAAAAATCTAGGTGCAAAAGTAAGTATAATTTGCAAACAACACAAAGTCATCATACGGTCACAGGGCGTTAGATGCTGCAACTTCTGTTGAATTAAAGCTAATCAGCCTCTAAAAGAGATGTATTAATTATAACTAACATAAAACGTCTATAACTTATGTACAATGCCGCACCCTCACTTAAATTAAAACTAATTAGTCTCATAAATTAATTGCAAATACATACTATAACGTAATTAAACGTTGAATTAATAATTACGTAAAATGCCCATCAAAACATGTAAGATAGAACGTTTATCAACTTTGTTCGGTTGGAACGTGATGTGCCACGTTTAGCGCTAATTATCCCCTAATAAATGTTTTATTTTTGGGAAGTAGCTCTGGTGCTAATTTAGGTAAATTAAAGTATGTGCAGATCGGCGTAATTAAACGCATATGGCGTAGTTCTGAAAATTGATATAAGCAGATACCACTTAGTTAATTAGTAAATCAAAGTATCTACAGGGTATAATTCAAATCACATTCAGTATAATTAAGCGTACGTATGCGTTCTGAAAATATAATTAAGCAGGTACTAATCAAATCAGTTAAGTAATAAATTAAAGTATCCACAGATTAGAATAGAATTAAATGAAGTGTAATTAAACGTACATGGCGTGCTGGTGTGAAAATTTAATTAAGCAGGTTGTAATTGGCTAATTAGTAAAATAAAGTGTGTACAGGTTATTATTCTCATCAAATGAGGTTTAATTTAAAGTATGTAGCGTACTGGTACACGTTCCAAAAATTTAATTAAGCAAGTACTAATTATAGTTAATCACTAAATTAAAGTTCTGTACAGCTTAGAATACAATTCAGATCAAGTATAATTAAAGGTTCGTGGCGTGCTAGTATGTGTTCGAATATTTTAATTAAGTAGATACTAATTACTTAACTAGTATATATATTAAAGTATTCAGAATTCAAATGAAATGAAGTGCAATGAAACATATATGACGTACTAGTATGCGTTTAGAAAGGATAAAATTTAGTTAAACAGGTACTAATTGCGTGCGAAAAAAGCAATTAATTAACAATCATTTTAGATTTTTTATCCATCAGTCATACTGTCAGAAATATGCTAATTTGATTATCGAAATATACGCTGCAATCACTAAAATTACTAAATTTCTCCCCATTCACCACTCTTGACACATTAATTGCTAATCCACTGTGATTACATAATGTTTTTTAATGAATTATTTGGTAAAAGGGGATAGATAGTAATAGTAATCTCTCTTCCGTCATTAATTAAAAGTACGTAAGTCGATTAATTTTCTTTCGTAGGATTGTTATTTTTAGAAACGACGAGTTACGCAAACGCCGACCTTAGACTTTCTTGTTTAACATACTACCTTCTTTATGTAATTAGAATTGGTAAAGAGGTCACCAAATCACTAAGCTTAAACGAGAATTTTTGTTACCTACTTGCGCGTTTGCATTTAGTTTAAAAAATAGTAAATTTCTATTGAACATTCCATTATCGAACATACGAGAACAGATAATTAATGTTAATTATATTGGAAGATTATGGTAATTAGGTGATCCCACGCACTTTTCCGTTGTATTTCCGGGGTTACATGCGACGTTCTCAGTCGAACATATGCGCACTTTCATAATTTTCGTATTTGGAAAATTCCCAAATATAGATTGACTTTATGTAATTATGTGCAAATCGGTTAATTTAACAACCAAATTATACACATTTCACGCAAGTATAAATACTCATATTAAGAGTGTGTTAATTAAGTAATTATATCGGTTATTCAATGGGAAATTAAAGCACAAAAAGTCAGGATTTTGAATAAGAATCGATGATTAAGAAAGTTCCTAATTTTGCTGACGTAATTACCGATGGAAGTTTCTTAATTAGTGAAAAAAAGAATGACTAGCGTAGTGTATTGTGCACGCTTTAGATCTCAATCGTAAAAAGTTAAAATGATTGACATGAAGAAGACACTAATTACAATCCTATACGATGATTACATCACACTACATTGTTAATTTTTTTCTACCGGATGTCATTATTAATACCGAACTCCCAATTCAAGTGTAATTGGAAAAAAAAACATATTTCACGGTCAAAATGAATTAATTAACTAAGCATTTGTTAATATGCGATTATGTACATAGTAATCGTGCAAATTAATAAAATATGCCTAATTAGTGCAAATTTCTGCGCGTACTACGACAAGATAAAAAAATAAACTAATTTAAACTGACAAAGGGAGACCCTAATTTAGTTACATATATAGTTAATTAATTGTTAATTATTGTTTAAGACGACTACCATTTCGTATTTATTTATTTTGTATATGAGACTAAATTTTATAATTTTGTCCCATTAAAATTATCTTACTTTAGTTAGTATACTTAGTACCTACCCATGTTAATTAAATTCTATGCTAATTACGATGTGAATTGACTTAATATAATAAAGTCGCCAATTGGAATTTTTAAACAGAAAAAATTGCTTTACGAAATTCATGAATTGCAACTAATTGCATTTACAACTACTATTCACGGCGTGCTGCAATGATGGGTCTAATATTTTTCATGGGCACAGCGACACATTGGAAAAGTTACCAATTACCAGTCAAATTGGTACAAAAATCTGTATAATGCCCTTTCAATCGCAATTCAATTTCGGATAACGCAAAGCATTTTAGTACAAGGGTGTTAATTATTTATTGAGAGACCTATTATTAAAAAAATGTATTAGTAGGTACCTTATACGTCTTTATCAGCCAATTTCTAATCCATATTTTGTAATTAATCAACGTTTGGATTAAATTGATGATTGGCGACTATTTACGAGCACGTTTGAATCTATCCTTTTTAATCAAAATATTACGGTCCCTACGTAAGGATCTTACCGGAAACTAATTACTAATGAATTAGCACTAAATCAAATGCGCAAATATTGCATTTTTATGACAAAATTATAATAAACTGAGGCCGTTTAAATAGTTACAATGACTAATTTCTCCACAAGGATTTTTTGTTAACTTTCCCAATTTAAAATTTACTTCCTAGACGGAAGCTTATTTCTATTTTGTAACCGATAAAATTGAGCGCAAATTTCATTTGTAACCGTAATTAATCGTTTAGTAAAAATTGCTAATTTGATGCTAATTATTTACTGTGAGATTCGAAGATTGGTAACCTCTAAATTTACTCCTAATTTGGACCGCGTAAAATTTACGTTTAAGACGTAGGACATGCTAATTTTACGTAAACAACTAAAACGGTTTTAATAAATAGAACACATTTGTGGTCCATTTTCTAGTGTTAACTAGCTAATTCTGCTTACAAAGTACTAAAAATTACCGGGACTGTCATTTATAGCAAATTTTTCACGTTGGCGGTTAATTACGCTCACTACTTAATTACAGTTCATTAGCAATGAATGATAGATGGCTCGTGTTCAGCAAAAATTAGATACTAATCCATGATAAGTCAGTAATACACGAAGGGGGTCAATGATAATAAATAAAACTACTCAAAACCTCCCCTTGGACACACACATATTAAATTCATTGTCCAAGGGGAGGTTTTGAGTAGTTTTATTTATTAATTAGATACTAATTACACTGAGAGTATCATGATAAATTTAGATGTGATTGGTGCTAAGACGAATTATTACACACCATTTACATTATTAAAGTTCATTTCTCCACCAATCAGATTAGGTACATCAAATTAAATTTGACAAAGGTATGTATGCCACATGAAGTGCGGTAGCATAAGGTATGATTTTTGCCTAATTACTGACATTAGCAAGTAATTATTACTAACTAATTAATTAAGATTCACTAGATTTTTAATGTTCAATCCTTACCCAGATGGGCTGTAAACTAATAAATTCCGACAGTTCTTCTCCAATCAGTATCTTTATATAAAAGGATCCAAGTGAATGTTAAAATTAGTTAGGTTATTACTTTTATAAATGTTAAAGTAAACCTAATTAATTAATATTATATAATATTGTTAATTAGAACAAAAATGGATTGTATGACCAAATAAAAAGAATGCCTAATTCGCGCCTAATTTTTAATAAAAAATTGTAAAGGTCATTCCTAATTGAATTGTAGTTCTATGCTACACCTGCTAAGGGCTAATTACAGTTATAGGTACATATTTAATTGTAATTTAATTTTCAATGCGTCTAATTAGATACTAACTATTACACAAGGTGTAGAGTGCATCTCTTTATTTATTGAATGAGGCTCAATCAAAGTAACAATGTAAAGTTGATACGTGGGTAATTCGAATAAATGTTTACTCAGATTATTGTAATTAGTCCTTAATTGTTCAATCAGTAACCCATATAGCCATCATCACATTAAAAGGTTTTCTTAGAATTGTATTTTAAAGAAGGTAAATCGATAAAAAGATGGCTAATTGGACGTAATGTAATTAGTGAACAAACAGTTCAAAATGTCTTTGCACATTGAACTGGGTTGCAGAAGGTACCGGCCCAGTGAATTCGATAGTACGTGGTGACATGAGTGGCGAAACTGTCTTATACAATACAATACACCATTACTTACTTGTCTTAATTTTGCCTTGTTCCGACACCAATATTGGAAGAGGCGTAAAGGTGGTCGACGCTCCATCACCGTACCTATAAGCGGTCCTCCTTTGATTGAACCTGAAGAACTGTTTATAGAGTCCCATTTTCCACACTTTGCGAAACCAAATATAGCTGTAAAAAAAGAAACAATAATTTATTTCAACGTGCACTAATAAACACGATTCCCTTTCGTGTAAATATGGTGAACGGTATATAAAACCACAAAATTGCCGCTTTAATTTATTAGACCGTAATTATTATTGTAAATCAATTAAATTTATAGTTACTTAAAGAAGTTTGTAAATTTTTATTAACTTACACGTAAATTTATGGCGTTAAACCAATAATTAACATAAGTGAGCGTTTAAGCACCTTTTTTTTGGGGAAGATTAGTCTGCAAGCTCATTAAATAAAATTGATCACTTTCTAAGCTACGAATGAAGGAGTTTTCTTTAAAAAATCGAATCGCTTTGTAACCGAAACAAAAAGTACGAAAACAGTTTTTAATAGATTGATTATAAGACTAATTAATTACGGTGAAACCAACAGATTGATATAGAGGCTAATTTTACATTAAACAATCCAAAATACCCTTTAAATTCCAATTTTATTTGTGCCACTTTCATTATGATACCAACACGCACAAAAACTGCTGTTTCTAATAGATTAATTATACGTACAACACGACATGCAGATTGCTAATTACCGACCAATTTTACATTAAACGATCCAAAGACCACAACTTAATTTGAGATTTTCTCATCATGAGACCACAACGTAAGAAATCGGCTGTTTCTAATAGATTAAGTATTTATAGTTCAATTACTTACAGATTCCTAATTGGCTGCTAATTTTGCATCAAACTCTATTAATTATTTAATACATAACAAATTTGCGCCACACTCATCACAAAAGCAAAATGTGAAGCAACAGATCTGTCACATATAGTTTAAGTACACTGACAACGAAAAAACGTATCTTTTCAAAGGTTACTAATTTGAAGCTAAGTTTGCGATTCAATCACAATTTAATTTCTAATATTGCGTCTAATTGGTCTTACTTGAGCTAAGGATTCGAGATTGTAACCAAAGATACAGCACGAGGGCGCTAATTAGATCTTAAATGCAAATGTTAGAACTACTAAGTCAATGTTATCGCCAGCTAATCACAACTATTCCAGAATATCAGCACCCTCGTAAATTCCATAAGATTTATTAGCAAAATGTTATGGTGAGCAACTGAAAAAATTCGTAGAGTTTTTGGCTACTAATTGTTAATTAAATTACTAATGAATATTAATGAATGTAATGTGCAACGTTATAATTTATTATAAAAGTTCGAAACGATACCAATAACGTCATTCTATTTCACTTCAATTTTTCAATTCCCTTTCACCATTTAATTTGTATACGACTCTAATTTTTTTGATTTGGTCATAAATTTGAAATAATTTGTTTAATACACGATAGTATTATAACAATATGGCACCAATTAAAGGTAATTAATTGAGATATTAATAGAGCCTAATTAAATAACTGAGATATTGTTTTACTTCAATTGTGCCTAATTTTTAATTCCCTGCCTGATTAAACGCATAATTGACGACTAATTACTATTTACTAATATTTTTTAGCAACAGAGCATGAGCACTATTTTATTTTACACTCGATTTCTTGAAATGGTTAGAAATAATTTTTTACACAATGGAAACTTTTAATTATAGCTGTTCGAGTCAAAGTTCACAATTAGTGAATAATTAGTTAGCATTTCTAGTGTCAGTAGACATAGTCTATACATTAAGCTGCACATAATTAGGTGGTGGCTAGTCTAGAAGCAATTTCCTTAATCATGGGAATATTTGATGCAATTAAAATTTACAGAACTCTGAGATTGATAATTACGTAATTAGTCCAATACTAAACGAAATTGAAATTGTCTCTCGTTTATGTGAAGCAATTTGCGTAACTAGCTTGAAGTTTCTAATAAATAGACGCAAATAAATTGAAAAGGGTTTTTGCATGAGTTAATGGCAAGAAACCGATAGATAATTTGGGGAGCCCAATCTGTTTAAGAAATTATCGATGTTTTATGCTTGAATGAATCAGGTTTTTCGTTTTTTAACTTGCAAATTACACAGTAATTTAATGGGCGATCATAGGAACTAGTAATTAATTACGTTAAATTCTTATAATTAGCCAATTGCGGTTGATTAGTAGATATTTTCTGGTTTGGTATTAAATCAATACGTGAAATTAGTTCCTAATTATAACTACTAATAATTAGCTTAGATCTCGTTCCGAGTTAAAATGTATTTTTAAGTCCTTTGCAGGTTGCAAATTTTGTATTTTCGTATCTTAATTACTGGTCGAATCGTTTACATTGTACTGTAATTACAGTTGTGAATACTAAAAAGAAAGTGCGTGCCATTCCATGACGACGAGCAACAAAAACCTGTGATTAATCGTCGTAATCAGTGCCCAAAATTAATTTCTTGCATTTGTAGCGAAACCCTAATGACAATTTAAATATAGTGTATCTACAAATAACATAGGTACTCCACTTTCCTTACACCGGAAAAAAAGAGGCGAATCCTGCGTGCTTTTCCGTAATTTATTTGAAGATTACTGTTATAAGTAGTAAAATCAATTGAAGAAAGTCATAAGACACTAGGTACATTAAATATGTAGGTTTACTATTCAAAATATTTTCGAATTAATGATCCAGAGTAGAATGAAAGTATGTTAACGTTTGGTGATCGTAATATTGATTTGTGTAATTAGTCTCTCACTCTTTAATAAAAACGTTTTTCGATCCGTTTAAATATTGGCCTGTCATGTGAAACAAAGTATCTTATTATATAAGTACATTTTTTTTTAAATCTTAGGTAACAAAATTCGTGTAAATAGTAATTCTCGCTTTTTGCCGTTGATTGCCAGTTAACGAAAAATTAATGATAGGAAACTTTAATTTATCTTTCATCCGTTCTTTCGTTAGTTACGTGGACACAACGTACGTAATTAATTGCAACTTTTTAGATGGCCATGAGGTTTTTCTGTTTGGTAATATCAATACTAATATCACCAACATTAACAATACTAAGGAAGTCACAATTGACTGAATTTTATAATTAATATAAAATGATTGTCAAATTTTAGCATTTCAGTAATATATCATAAGATTAATTAAGAATTAAACGGAACAAACCCTTAATGAAAAATAACTAATTCGTCTTAATTAATTATTTAAGAGTATCGTTAACAATTAACCTTAGTTTTATCCAGAACGGAATTTTAAACGCTGTATTACACAAGCACTTAAGCTTCAAAGTCCCTAGCGTTCAAGTGATCGTAATAAAGATACTGTGAGGATGAAGTTATAAAGGTAGTTCAATTGGACTAATTACATTAATTAATAGTTTACGAAGTATAAACCAATTAGGAAAATTTTTGCCTAATTCAGTTCAGCTCAATTATATGGAAAATAATCAATGAGCCTAATTATTTACTAATTTTTAACTTTTTTCTATATAAACCTGCAATTAAGCACAAAGGAAGAAGAATTGATTTTTAATTATATTGACTGAACATACTGTAAATAACACACAATCGATTACATCGAATTTAAATCATTTATTAACACCAAATTAGAACCACGGTGTCTAATTAGGCGCTAATTGGCACTTTTAATTAAACAAAAACCATAGTTCCTATTGTTTACCTGTCCAACAGCGCTAATTAAACTAAATTCCTTACGTGGGGTGTGTTATGATGGGCTCATATTGTAATGAAATAAATATTGTGTACGAGTAACTACTTGAGTGCTTTCAGTAATGCTAATCTATATGATACATGCAATTTTAATTTATTATTATTGACACTTTTTAAGGATTAATTTGTCGCGTTCGTTATCTCCGAATTATATGAACAAAGACATTGCTTAATTATTGATGTAATTAGTTAATTAGTATTTTAGCTGAACATCTTTTTAGCATATTAGATGAGAATTAGGCAGATTCTAATTAACAAAATTACGCAGTTTTATAAATTAACAAACTTCTATGTTTAGCTTCGTGATCATTTAAGTAATTATTAACACTGATGTAGATGGACCGAATTGCGACAAGCTAGAAATTGTATCGGACTACTTCTAACTAGGCAGCATTAGTTCATGTTGCGTTGCGGCCAATTACGATCAGGCACTTAGCGTTACTTACAAATTATTGTACAATATAAATACAGGGGCGCCGGAAGAAAATTTGTTAGGGGAGGGGGCCTTACATTTTTTCAAGTAGAAATTAGAATACTTTAGAATTTTTACCTATTTCTAAATTAGTAACTCAATAGGCTACGCAGAGTCACCGATGGGATAGAACATTATATTCCAAAAGTGGTTATATTGTGAGCTTTTAACATTTTCTAAAATGAATTTACGCGTTTTATGAAATTCCAGGGGGGGGGCCGGGCCCTCCCTTGCCCTTTAGTAGCGGCGCCCATGTATAAATAATGAGAGTAGGTCTTAATAAATTGTTATATTTTCAAGTAAAATTGTAATATTCAATTAGCATTCAAGAGACTATTATACCTTCAAATTAGTGTAGCAATTAGTTTAAACATATTGGATGGCATAATTATATCAATATTTATGCCTAAAGAAATTCTGCGGTACTTTTGTACTAATTACTAATATTAGGTACGGAATACCTGTTGAGTAGAAAATACGTAAGACCTAGTAATTCCAAATTATTGCGCCTAATTAGTACTAATTAAATTTGACTCTGGAAAGTCCCAATATTTGTGGTGGTGCAGTAATTAATTAAAGTTTGAGTCGAATTATCGCTCTGTGCATTATATCTTTCCAAGGGTATTGTTTACTTCGTATTTTGTCTTTCTTTATCTTTGTATGTCAACATACCATTTTTAAAACGGAAATTGTTACAAATATGACCTGTGACTCGAAAAAAGTGGAGTAGTATGTCAAATATTATTTTATCTTCAATCCTGCACAATCTTTGATCTCGTTAATTCAAGTGAACGATTAATATATAGATGTTATCGCATCCCGCATTGTTGCAAATCAATCACTGAACATACATACTTTAAACTTTACTGCAAAATGGGGCAAGTGCCCACTTCGTTCCCTCCACAAATTCGTCTCCACCTACACTAGCACAATTAGCCTAATTACAAGTTATAATTAGCCGCCATGCGAAACTCACAGCTTAAAAATTCCACCATTCACTCTATCCATCCTTGCGAAAGAAAAGTCACTCTGCACGCTTGCATCAATCAATGGCACCAAAACCTTTATAACCAAATATAAAAATTGAAATTTATATTAATAAATAATTGTTACTAAATAATATTAATTTTATCTCACATTATCAGGAGATACACAACCTTGAGAAAACTGTTAATGACAATTTTAATGATTATTTTAAGAAAATATACGAACGCTACAAAAACACTTTAGTTGGTTAGAATGATGTCTATCATCTAAGCAAATTAGCAATAATTGATAGTTAGAATTTCTACTAATAATAATTATCGTTACGTTTACTTGGAAGCTATGAAGCCGCGCACGTAGAAAAGAACCCGGTTATCGCAACAAATCAATTTCCATTTGTTCAGCATATATCGAACCTAATTTCGTCTAATTATAGACAGAATTTTTAAAATGTGCATTGATTGCATACGACCTCTCCATATTGGGAGCATTAACCGACTGCACTAATTAAATTAAACATCAACGAAAGAAAAAACGCGCGGTAATTTGAAAACTTACACAAATTTCGTAAATATGTAAAATATTAACTAATTACGAGTTAATTTTGCAAAAAGAAAAACAGTCAACTGAACTATGGTTAATTAGCTAATTGGCCTAAATAAGTAATACTTTCGGTGGTTGAAATTCATACAATTACAAATTAGGACACATTTAAGGTCTAACAAAAAAAGTCTTAATTCTATTATAATCATATAGAACAGAATTACAAATGACTTAATTAGTAGAAAATGTAAATAGAAAAAGAGACTAACAAATTAGAAATTTAATAATTTGAATTTGTCGTTATTTAATTTTCAAATAATTATGAGCTGGTATTCCCATTAAGAGTAATTGTAATTAGGTTCAAGGCAACAGTCTCGATAAATGCTCTCTTTCGGAGTGATTAATTTTGCTTGTAGTCACGTGCTTAGGGGCCGTTAAATTAGAAACTCAATAATAATTTCAAATTAACGGTCTCTAATTTCTATATAATTAATCGCCGATTCTTCTACGAATAGTAATTGTAATTAGGTTTAGTCTAAATAGCTTCCCACCTCATGGTTAATAAATTAATTAATTTTTCTTGTGATCATGTGTTCAGGTGCAGCTAAATTGGAAACTCAATAATTTAAAATTGGCGTTCTTTAATCGCTAATTTTTGTATAATTAAAGGTTACTATTTCCATTATGAATAGTAGTAATTAGGTTCAATCAATATAAAAATTTCGCAATAGATGAAGCAGGTTTAGGTTTATGACCCCAAAGATTTTCTCTTCTTAACTAAATTGTGTTTGTAATCACTCGAAGCACCAAAGTGCTAATTTAAATCAGCACAATAGACTTGTATCCTTATTTCAATTTGTTTACTAACCATTTAAGCACTTAATGTTCGACAGTCATCGGTCTGTAATTACGAAGACATTAAGCTTCTGACGTTGATTAAAGCATATCGGCGAACGAGTGCTTCACTGAGAAACATTTCATAAGTGTAACAGTTAAAACAGCGTGCTTTAAGCATCGAAATATATGCTTCTGTCTTAGGATTCAGTTCATCTCATCCTGCAACTTCGTTCATCAATCACACTAATTAAATGCATCAATAGCACATTTTTAAAATTTTGTGACATTCATGAAGCACATTGATTCCTTTAAGCTGTTGAAACTGGAAATATTGTAGTACATACTCTTACATTCAAATTAGGTTTAGTCCAACCCACAAACTGCAATCTTCAATTATACCAATTAATGCATTAATATAATACCTTGGTGCTTCACTCAGACAGATGTTTTTTTTTAATTTTGTTACATTCTTCAAGCAAATTGATTTGTTAGAGATTGGACTAGTTAAACTGTTCTACAATCATCGAAGTACATGCTTTAACGAATTCGGCTCCCAACCGCGCCCTTTAATCACAATGTAAATGTATCGATAGCTTTGTGCTTCACGAAGGCCATTGTTTTATTCAATTTTCTTACATTCTTGAAAGTTTTGAGGTGGTTAAAATAGTGCTTGAAGCATTGCAGCACATACTGTGTCCTTTAATTAAATGTACCAATAGCTCTTGGTGCTTTTTTACATTTTGTTATATGTAATTATTGAAGCACAAGCTTATGGTAGCTGTTTGTGCTTTAAACAAAAAAGCACGTGCTTTTACCTTCTTATTCGGTTTATTCCAGCTAGTAACTACGTTGTCCAATTGCGCTAATTAATTGCACCAATAGTTTGGTGCTTCACTGAAACATGCGGTTTTTTTTTTGTAAATTTCGTGTTACGTTCTTGAAGCACCTTGGTTCCTTTAAGTGTCTGTGGCAGTAGAAATTTTGTGCTTTAAACGTCGATGCACATTCTTCTATCTTCGAATTCCCTTTATTGTAACTTAAAACAACTTTATTATTATTTGAGTGATAAAACCTCAAATTAGATAAATTTGGGAACTCATTCAGATTAATTTATTCTCTAAGTAACTCCATGGATATAGTAGAAGTTGCCAGTCAATGACCACATTTAAATAATGACACACTGTTGATAAAAAATTAGCATACAATCTACGATTTGAACTAATTTCAATTAATTAACTGCATCAACCTTTAATTTTAAATTTTAGGTACCTACTTGGTATTTTTCCAAGCGCAAAACATAGAGGACTGTGAGCCCAATTATTTTCCTAGACACGCGGAAAGGAAGAGACGTCTCTTTGGCCTTTGGCCTCAAGTTATAATTGTAAGGTAAATGTTCACGTCTAATTAATGTAATGTGTTTACCTTCCAGATATAATTTGTATAAGTAAAGTAATACACTTAATTACTGGCCGATAATTAAGTAACTAAGTTATACAGAAACAATAGTAAAGCAAACTATTTCACCGTACAAATCGCGTCGTGGTGAGTATTAATTTCACTAAATTTTACTAATAAATTTGATTCTTATTAAATTAATTAGTCAACTCTCCCGTTTCACAGACAAATATATAATAACAGTTCTTAACAAACAGTAACGATAAATGAATGAGACTTATTAATTTGATTTCTTAAATATGGTCCAACTAGAAGAATGTTTTAATTAATAATTAGACGGCCAAACCACGCTATCACTGTAATTATAATTATTTGATTAAAACCTAATCCTCTAAGTGAAATGATTCGATTCAAATTATATAATTGATGGTATGATTGCTCATTACTAAAAAAAATTAACACTGAATTTTGCTGTAAAGCTAATTAGAGATAAGAAAAATGAGTAATGGGTAATTACGTGATACTAATTAATTAGTTACAATATATTCTGCAAAAAAATTCCCAATTACTTATCTTCCGTTCCGCCATCACTTAACAACGAAATGAACAATATGGACGATTAACGATAAAAATAAATGGTTACTAAAAGAGATGAAACGAAAAATCTAGTAGATTGAATGTGCTAATTAGGGTACTAATTAACAATAGTCTAACCTGATTGTAGGCGGCTGCGAAGAAGGAACTACTGCTGTTAACGTCATAAGACATATAAATCTAATTCTTACACTGTATACCATATAAACTAGCATACTATTACTCATACTAATTACGTCCACAGACTAATATTATACTTATTATATGTATGAATGCGGAGCGGTTAAAACACATTCTCAGGAAATAAGGTATCTGATTAGTGGACGTCTTTACCGCTTTTATTGAACATTTTTGAATTTTTTAATTGATAACGTAAATGTGACGTGATACTATGACGCCTACTAGGTAATGATTTACAGAGAAAGATTTTTTGCGCAATTAACGTAATTTATTAATGTTCTAGTTATAATTATAGGCATTCCAAATGTAAACAATAAATTATATTGTTATAACGGCAATTCATTTTATAAAAATCGCTTAAGTAATTACATTACATAAAATGGCATTTAAATTAAATGAGCCTTAAATTTCCACCTTCAAATTGTCAAAATTATATATTATGATTGTCATTTGTTTCAGTTAATTAGCCTCGTAATTAGCCCTCGAAAGAACCCTAAAACTATAAATAATGGAATGGAAAATAGCTAATGGAAACAAGCAAATGTCTCAACTGGGGACTAATTTAAGAACGTTGATGGGAACGGTGGCAAGAACGTTTAGAGAGAAAAATTCAAATTTGAAAACCTAGAACGAAGTGGTATAGAAATTATTAGTGGTACTGAGGTTCTAGCAATAATTATATAAATTAAAGACTTTAGTTAGTAAATTAAATAATAACATTTAACAATAAATTAAAGACGTACGCAATGTAATTGGGGACTAATTAAAACACTTAGATTACAGAAAACCTTACAAAATCATGACTACTCATTTTAAAGCCTGAAAAGGGGGGAACTACTTCTGAAGATCTAACAATAATTACACAAATTAAATACGTAAATATTTCAATTGAGATGGGAACGCTAAAAAAATAGCATAAAAAGTAACCGAACAGCTAAAGGTAATAAATTAATTTACAAATTGCCAATCGCAGTTTAGTCCATAAACTTGTAAAAAACATAATTACCTCAAGGTAATGATTTGGGCGTCAATGTTAACGTAATTCCATTTTATATTTGTTTATTTATTTTGTGAAATTACGATTTAACCTAATCAAAGCGCAACCGATATTAACAATTTGTTACGCTATTTGCGGTTTGTTGCCCACTGAATAAGAAAATGTACTTTTTTTTCTTAATTAAGTAATTTATAAAAATCCTAAAATGACAAATTATCACTGTAGAATTTTAAATGGAGAACGGTAAAAATTTACTACTGCTACTGTATTAATTAACAATTAACGACTTGTACGTCCGCGTTCGAGAATTTCTAGTAAATTAAAAATTTGCATAAATAATACCTTATATTTTTTCGTATTAGGGAGAAATGCGAAATTATTCATTAACAATTTTCTTACATGTATTTCAAGGACATCCAGTGTTCCTGTACGATTCACTCCAAAGAGTTCCTGAGGTATTCCCTGAAGGTGAATTTGATTGTAGTATTACAAAGAATTATTTTTAAATACATAGTAGAAAGAATTTTTAAAATTGATTTTGGACATTTTAAAAAAAAATTCCAAATGGCCTTTAGGCGGTCTGATTTACAGGGGAAAAATTAAATTAAATCGTGAACGATTATTCAAAATGAGCCCTTGGACTATTCGATAGAAGAAAATTCCAAGGAATTTATATGGAAAAAGAATCCAAAATTTTATTGCAGAAGATTCAAACAATTTTTAAAATTGCGTCCAAACAAAGAGGATTCCAAGTTAAAATATAACCATCCGATAGGTACACTTTCGGTTGTTACCACAAAGGAGTAGATAAATTTCTGAATTTTCAAAGTTACATGAATTTAGGGAAAGATACCCCGCAAAATATTCCAAATTAAAACACACCAATCGCGCACACTTACGGATTTTTACCAGAAAGAGCGTTGGAATGAATTTTACAAGAAATTGTGATTGATTCCTGAAATTGCTGAGGCTGCATAAATTTCGGAAAGGATATTCCCCTAAAGTAGGTATTCCAAGTTTAAATACTTCAATCTTCTTTTGCAAAAGCAAGAGCAATTCCTAGGGATCCTAGGATATGTATGGTGCTTCTACGAGGAGTTTCAAAAACTGTTGTAAGAAAGCCTCGGGTTTAATTCCAATATTCCAAGGTAGATCTGATACGCCCCTCTCAAGACAAAGTTAAAACCATTTCATGTGCAATTTCAGGCATGGTTTCCAAAATTTAGAATTTACATAACCAAAGAGTTTTGGAATAAGTAACTTTTCAACTGATGGTACTCCAATATGTTTTCCTTTTTTGTAAATCTACTGCGAAATTTCTTTGGGGTGTAATCAGGATCAGGAAATACGTCAATGGATTCCATGCTGAAGATGAAATTTAATATTTCAATAGATTTCTTCCGCGGAAAATATTCGAAATGCTACCAAAATTTTCCTCTCCTACTTGGCTGTTTCCGAATATACCAATGTCTTAAAGGTGTATTCCGACGGACTCTTGTACATGCGAATCTGCGTTAAAAAATTTTGCATTTTTCTGCGGCAAAGTGTCGTGATTGTGTTCCGGATTAATTTTGTAAAAATCTTAGTGCTACAGTGGACAGTTTGGGAAAGCTCTAAATGAATAAAAATGCCAATCTCTACTTGGCACTCTTTCGCTTTTTCAAAATGTGTCAAAATCGATATTTCTGAATATCTTCAGTACAACATATTGCACTGAATTTCATTCGCACAGTTAAATTTTTGAGTTTCCGGAATTTGGGGAATTTCACAGTTCCAATTGAGCTCCCATAAACTGAATTTGGGATCAATATTCGAAAGAATTCCGATGCCATTTGGGAATTTCTCAAGGAGTTACAATCGATTTGCACATAATGGGGAATTACGGATGAATTCTGGAATTTTCTTCGCGGCAAAAATTCCAATCCAATAATATAAAGATATCAATTCCAGCATGCGATTAAATATTATAAGAGATATCAGAAATCGTGCCTAAATACTACCATTGCAAACGGTATCGTACACAATTACGATAATTACGTAATTTCGAACTTAACAAACCGTAATTAATTCATTTTCATTTCAAAATGAGATACGTTTCATATGCATACGAAAGTTTAGAAATAGGGTGATGCAAGTTAGATTAAAAAATATAATAGGTAATTAACTACTTAATTAAATTGCTAATTAGTAACGTAATTCTGCGCTAGATAGTCTAAAGTTGGTCTAAATTGCAGTTTAATCCCGTATATGGAAAGCTTTCCTGGTGGAAGGTGCAGCACCAAAGGCGACTAAAATTAACAAGAAATTACAATTTTCTATTACGTATTTAAATAAGTATATTATACAATAAGAAAATATGACTAGTACATGAAAGTTTTGATACGCATTTTTCTTGCTTGCGAAAGTTAGAAATTTAGTTTTGTGTAGCCGTGTAATTAACTCTCTTCTGTATCTTGTTTTATATTGTAATTGCTTTTATAATTGAGACAAAAACGTATGTGAACGAAAATGTCATCAAACAAAACACTTAGTCGCACGCTAACCGCAATTTTTTTCACCCACGAAGAAGAATTAACACAAATATTTGCATGTTATTTAAAATTAAAATAGCATCTTTACTTATACATTCAAAATTTTACAATTTAAATGACAACTGCACATCATGACACAATGAGAAATAATAGAAAAACAACGAACGTAAGATTTATGTAACCAAAATTTCATTTTAATTTTTCATTAATTAACTACTGTAAACTGAGCTCCCAATGGTTCACATTAATGTGTAGCAGTTGCTAATTATGTTTGTTGTATGTATGTACGATCGATAAGAGCGACTAACTTTAATGCATGGAACGATTAACTTTAATTTTAGTACCATTCCGTTAAATAATTAGTGTAAACTTAGGCCACAATGCTTCACGTTAAAGTGAGGAAGTTGGTAATTAATTTTAATTTTTAAACGATAATTGGGCATCACGAGGGTAGAAGGGTAACGAGCTTTAACATTATGTAACTAAAAGCTTCGCTTTAATTTTAATTAAAATGACGCTAATTAATTACCGTAAATTAAGCACTTTATCCTTCACGTTAACGTGAGGAAGTTGCTAATTTATTTCAATTTTTACATGATAATTTCACATCACAATCGATAAAAGAGCGACGAGCGCTACCTATAAATCAATCAAGGCTTAACTTTAATTTTAATAAGTATTGTGCCAAGTAATTAGTGTAATTTCGGCCCTCAATGCTTCATGTTAAAGTGAGGAAGTTGCCACTTAATTTAATTTTTAAACGATAATAATTGGACATCTCGAGGGTAGAAGGGTGACGAACTTTTTTCCATTATAACTAAAAACTTCCCTTTAATTTTCATTAAAATGGTGCTAATTAATTACCGTAAATTAAGCACTTTACTCTTCACGTTAACGTGAGGGAGTTGATAATTTATTTCAATTTTTACATGATAATTTCACATCACGATCGATAAAAGAGCGGCGAGCGCTACTTATAAATCAATCAAGGCTTAATTTTAATAAGTATTGTGCCAAGTAATTAGTGTATATCTGGGCCCTCAATGCTTCATGTTAAAGTGAGGAAGTTGCCACTTAATTTAATTTTCAAGCGATAATAATTGGACATCACGAGGGTAGAAGGGTGACGAGCTTTTTACCATTATAATTAAAATCTTCCCTTTAATTTTCATTAAAATGGTGCTAATTAAATACTGTAAACTAAGCACTTCATCATCCACGTTAACGTGAGGAAATTACTAATTTATTTTAATTTTTCACTTTATAAGTTGCTAAATTTTTAATGAAAATTAATAGAAAGGTGCCGAACGCAACTTTTACATAACTAAACGCTTCATTTTCATTTCAATTAAATTCTACTAATTAATTAGTATAAACTTAACCACTAATACTTCACGTTAACGTGAGGAAGCTACTAATTACTTAACTAAACGATAATTGCACATAGCACTTACAAAAATTAACAGGAGGAAGGCTAACTCTACAATTATGTAAATTAAAACTGTACTAATTGATTATTCTAAGCCCAATTTCATGCAACAATTTAGTACAATGCTTCATGTATTCCAGGGCAAATTAATTTCGGCGAGAAATTAAACGCACATTAATAGTGCATTAATGATCAATTTAATTTTTCTTTAATTCTCTTTGATTCCAGTGAGGAAGGTGGCTAATTAGGTACTAATTCCCGAAATTAAGCGTTAGTAAACAATGCATAAAAACAGCAACTAATTTGTAAAATGAGAAAAATTAAGTAACACGAGTAGTACAGTATAGGGCATATGTATCACCTTCAATCATCTTCTTTGGGATTGTGGGGCCTAATTAGATATGCGTTACCATTAATGCAATAAAATGGAAAATACTTCTTGTTCAAAATAATAACTAAGTAATTGTTTTTAATCATTCGTGGCGGAATTATTTGCCTTTTGGAAAAACCCTTTCTTCTACTCCTTCATTGCTCGAGGAAGCTAATTGAACACTAATACAGGAAATTACGCGTTATTATTATTATTTATTCTAGGGGTGGTCCCAATTGGGTCCTGCACTGCGACCTTTTGGTCTGTTATGCTCCTCGCTATTATCTACCCTTCCAGAATTCCTGTATCTTTAACAAAGTCCAGGATTTTAGTAGCGCGTTAGTAGGCAATATATGAGAGGCTCTTCTTGCCGTGTATATGCATCACTTCAAAACAATTTTCTTTGGGAGAGTGTGAACTAGTTAGTAATGTCAATGAAAATTACTCCCAATTTAAAATTAGTAGCAATTGCTCTTTTTATAACTCACTGTAATTTCGAGCGGAGATTTGGAAGCTAATTAATTTATGATCAATTAGGTACGCAAACAGCTAGGCAAAATTAAGTAGTAGTTTAAAAATCATCTCAGATATTGTAACTATTTCTTAATATAAATACACCTAAGTAGACTTTAATTTGCTTTAGCTATGACTAGTTAAAATAAATAATTAAAATGTATTAAACTAATGACGGTAAAAACTAACGATTTAAGTAGCAACCAACTCTAATTTCGAATTAAATTACTCCCTGTAAATATAATTTACGACAGAACACAATGTTATAGGAGACAAATTATTAATTAGTTATTTGTATTGGAGATTATGGCCGTAAATAAAAATAATACGAAAAAAAAGCAAATAAAAAATAAATTATAGGTCAAGCTAAATGAAAAATTATACCAATTACTCGCTCTATCCTTGCCTAAATTATAAGACTGATGCAATGTGCATCAATAAATTACGGTCTTAAATACGTTGGCTTCACTTTTTTTTTATAATTAGAATTTTGCCACCTAATAAATTTAATAATTATATAAATTCCTAATTACGTACTTTAATGAATTATGGTCTGTAGTGTCCGTGCTTTGTGGAGCCGAATTGCACAAACATTATTTTAATTACGGAACAATTAGAAGAATTAATTATGAAGTGCATCTATTGTTGCTTAATAATTTCGACAATTACACTTAATCAAATCTACATAAATTAGCATTGAAAATGTAGACAATTATTGTAGTAACGTGTACTTAGAACCGCTACGCGTGAAACAGAACATCACTATTTGTTTAAATAATTCAGGTATAACGCATAACCTACAAATCATCTTATGGAAAGTAAAAATTAGATGCATAAATTAGTAATTAATTATCTTCCTTTTCTGTTACTTTCATTCCTACATTACGTAATCACTATGTCAGCATCAAATCTCTCTCCGCACGTTCGGTTTCTTTTTTCTCTCTTGTTCCGCGTAATTAAAAATTTAGATTACGACTTTATCAAATTTTTATGCTTTATTGCCTTTTGATTTATTAATATAACTTGTGAATGGAATTTCGACAAATTACAAGGGCAAATTGGTGAAATTTATCTACATTAAGATTTATATTTGTTTATTATTTTTTATTGACTACACCATAAAGTTTAAGCACTTGTTGTTGGTGCACTTAATTAGAGCAATTAATGAACGTAATTGGAGCTGCCATGAGATGAGCGCTTCAAGTAAAGTAGGTACCTACTGAGATATTAATGAATTTAATTAGAGTAATTGAAGAACGCGGAACGAAGCTGTCAGACTAAACCGAATCCGAAAATAGAAGCATAAATGTTATTATACTTCAAACACACGGTTTCAACTGCCATAAACGCTTCAAGAAATTAAAATGCTTCAAGAATGTACATAAATTAATAAAAATGCATTAATTGGTGTGAATAAAGAACGCTGGGGCTGAACTAAATCGAATCCTACAATAGAAGCGCGTGCTTCTATGCTGAAAACACTCTTGATTAATATGCTTCAATCAACGTCAGAAGTTTCATAATATGCTAGAAGAACCTTTCAGATTTCAACCGCACCAAGCGCTTGAAAAGAGCCAAGTTATTAATGTATTTAATTAGCGTAACTGAAGAACTCATTTGAGGGCTGTACTAAACCAAAACCGAAGAAAGAAGTAGGCGCTGTAGTGCTTAAAGCACGAAGTTTCAACCGCTTACGGGAACATGTGCTTCAACAACGAAACAAAATTTTTTAAAACACATGCGCTTCAAGGAATTAATGTGATTTAGGGACGTAACTAAATTTAAGAAAATCAAGCGTCAGTGAAGCACCACACTATTAGTGCTATTAATTAGTATAATTGGAAAACGAAATTGAAGGTTAGACTAATCTAGATGCTAGAAGTATGTGCTCCTAAGCGTAAAACGCAAAGTTTTAACTGCCATTACTTGAAGGAAGCAAGTGCTTCAATGATGTAATGAAATTTTAAAAAGTAATCATGTTTCAGTGAAGCACTAAGTAGCTTATTAACGTAATTAATTAGCACAGGTAATTTAAAAACGCAATTGAGTATCTACTAGACTAAACCGAAACAGAAGATGTACTTCGATGCTTAAAGAACAAAGGTTCAGCTAGGACAAGTGTAATGTAATTTAACTAACACCACTTACTGAAACACTCCTTTTAGTTAGATGCTTCAATTAACGTCAGAAGTTTCATACCCGATCAACTGAAACCATTCGAAAAGAACAGTTCCAACTATTCACGATTCATTCATAGGTACACGAATGCTTGGACACCTAATTTTGAACAAAACCCTGTTTCAGGCATTAAATGGCCCTTGAACTTTGAAGTAAGAACGTCAAGTAAATATAAGTTTAAAGCACGTCTCACTCGTAACGATGCAATAAGATGCTGCAGCACTTCAATGAGCCAATCAAAAGATAAATAAAGTAAATAATAAGTGCTTCAACGCGCAATTAGAACCTGTGTAAGTTCTTTAAAGCACTAGAAGTGTGGCGCTAGGTGTTTCAAAATGCCAAATGTAGGAAAAACTGCAAACGGTTCCTTAAACAAATTAAATGTGAAGCACTAAGTGCTTAATGCAAAACGAAAGTTTAATTAGTAATAAAATTATAGACAAACAACATGAGGGTTTTAAGCGGAAATGCTTTCGTGACTCAATTGTACTTCAATGAGTACCAAAAATGCTACAATACAAATTATTCCATTGCAATTAAGCAATGCATTGAGTTTGTAATGGTTTGAAGCATCTGATGCTTCAAATTTTTGAAATATTTTCCTAATTTTGAGCTTGATCGATGATATTCTGTGATACTTATTTAAGACATTAAACGAGGTTGGGTGAATTTATGACCTTAAGGGGTCACTGCGTTTGTTATGTGTTATTCCATCCCCCTTCCCCTCCCATAAGTAGCCTTATTTTGGACAAAACCTTTTGGTAAGTTGGCCAAAGTCCGTCGACCGCCTAAAACAAGAACAATTGAAATATTATGTTTAAATTATTAAATATACGGGTCACACTTGCTGAACACGTTAAAAAACATTATTAATCATAAACAAGGCCGGCCACTACCAAGAAATGAATTAGCGAAATTTAGTATTACGACATTTACCATTAAAATGAGTAACAAAGAAATAGAATCGGATCGTAGATTAATTTTTATGGCATTCTTAGTCAATATTTAAACAAAAAAAAAAAGGAAAAATTAATGGCACGTGCTCAAGTGAGCGAACTTTCATTTTGATTACCAAAGATGATGGATAACTAAAGTTACGTTGGTAACTGATAGTTAGTGTAGTCAAAAGGTCCTACAAATCTGACACAAAATCTCTGTAATGCTACGAATTGGTGATATTTGAAGCCAAGATTGTTATAAACTGTGTACTATTTGAAGCTCGCATAATATTACTCTGTTCTTTACAAATTTTGTAAATTTGTATCGCAAAAATGAACCTTTTAGTCTTAAGTTTAGTGAAATTTTGAAGGAAATTTGGTGCTAAATTTGTGCTATTTGAAGCTAAAGCTAAAAAAAATAATTAAAAAGTATTTCATTGAAAAATAAACGATTTGGTAACAGGTTTCAGTGGAATTTTAAAGGGAATTTGATACTAAATTTGTGCTATTGAAAGCTACCGTTACACTAATCTATTCTTTACAATGAAAACGTAATTTTACTGCGAAATGAACGTTTCAGTCACAAGTTTTAGTAGACTTTTTAAGCTAATTTGAAACTGAAGCGAACATATACTGATTTGTGGTCTGCAACTACAATGAATTTTTATTGTAAAACGAACTATTTGGTCACAGGTTTCAATAAATTTTAAGGGTACTTTAATGCTAAACTTGTGCTATTTGAAGCTAAAATTGTGTAAATGTTTTTTAAATGGAATATTTTGTCTCCTTTTGGTTCAATACAATCTCAGATCGTTTAATTTGAAACAAAGTTCATGGTTAAATCTACAACTTGAGAATTAAAGATTTTAAAGGATATTTTAAAATTTTTAAGGGGAGGGAGAACTCAATATATCTTCAAATTGAAGGTTTTCCTTTAATTTAGCGTCATCACCATCTCAGATTCTTTAGTTTAAAGCTCAGATTCGTAGTTAATGCTTTAATTTGAACATTCCACCACAGTGAAATTTACTGAAATGCTGCAAAGATCAATATAGAATGCTTGTATGCTTGCAGGAAAGGGAACAAGAAGTAATTGAACTCGACAAGATTATGAATCAACACCTCATCATGTAAACCGAAATTATTTAAATCTGAATTTGTGTTATAATCGTTTATTTATTACACTTAAAAAATGGTTTAATTATGCAAATGCAATCTAAGAAATATTATTAATTATAATTGGATGGAATATTCCTTACACGACATTTCGTAACCGAATTAAAATGTAAAAGTTACTTCGCCATTCTTTGTTATCTTTAATAGTAAAAGAAAATGTTGCAATTTCGTATTCTTATATATAAATTTTGCTAATTCATTTTAATTTAGTAATCAATTTAGGCATCGTTGTTGTTTTGTGCAATTGCTTTAAATATACATATTATATGTAATATCCTGCATACGGCCTCCCAAATTATTCATTTCAATGCTCTATAAACTGATTTATATTTTAATGGCATAGCTTTTGCAACATCCTGTATTACGCCTCCCTTTATAAACAAATTCAGTTTCGAGCAGAGTCCTGCTCTGAGTGGCACGTGCCAATAAGCTACTAATTGCAGTTTTATTATATTATTATGTCAAATTTAAACGCGACCGTTGAATTCAAACTAGAAGATCCGGCCTTGCCCGAACACGTCTCCAGATGACTTAAGCCTTCAATTTGAAGCTAGATGAACTTGAAATGTGAATTGAAAAATTGAAGCCCAAAATATTTGTACAACTTTCGCAGAGTAAGATCGAACTTCAATATTTGAAATTTGAAAATTTATTAATTGACGGTTAAATTTATATCAAAATGTTTTAAAGCTCTGTTCAACTACAATTTGTAGCATTTTCTTCAACAGACCAAAACGTAAAAAAGTGCTCTTTAAACAAATTACTTAATTAAGCAAAATTACCACGAAACCTTTACAGAAAGGAAAAATTACTAATTGGCGGCTAAATTTGCTTGACAATATTTTGAAGCTCTGTTCAACTTCAATTTGTAGCAATTTCTTCCAAAGACCAAGACGTAAAGAAATTGCTTTTTAAAATAAATTAATTAAAAAAAATTGCCACGAAACCTATATTTCCACAAAGGAAAGATTTATTAATGGGCCGCTAAATCAGTACAAAAGGTTCTAAGGCTCTGTTCAAATTCAATTTGTAGCATTTTCATCAAGAGACCAAAACGTAAAAAAGTGCTCTTTAAATAAATTTGACATGAAATTACAACGAAACCTTTACCCACACAAAGGAAAAATTACTAATTGGCTGCTAAATTTGTATGAAAATGTTTTGAAGCTGTGTTCAACTTCAATTTGTAACAGTTTCTTCCAAAGACCAAGACGTAAAGAAATTGGTCTTTAAAATAAATTAATTAAAAACAATTGCCACAAAACCTATATTTCCACAAAGGAAAGATTTATTAATGGGCCGGTAAATTAGTACAAAAGGTTCTAAGGCTCTGTTCAAATTCAATTTGTAGCATTTTCTTCAAGAGACAAAAACGTAAAAAAGTGCTCTTTAAATAAATTAATTAACAAAAATTACCACGAAACCTTTACCTACACAAAGGAAAAATTAGTAATTGGTTGCTAAATTTGTATGAAAATGTTTTGAAGCTCTGTTCAACTTCAATTTGTAACAGTTTCTTCCAAAGAGCAAGGCGTAAAGAAATTGCTCTTTAAAACGTATTAATTAAAAACAATTGCCACGAAACCTATATTTCCACAAAGGAAAGATTTATTAATGGGCCGCTAAATCAGTACAAAAGGTTCTAAGGCTCTGTTCAAATTCAATTTGTAGCATTTTCTTCAAGAGACCAAAACGTAAAAAGTGCTCTTTAAATAAATTAATTAAGAAAAATTACCACGAAACCTTCATTTACACAAAGGAAAAATTACTAATTAGCGGCTAAATTTATATGAAAATGTTTTGAAGGTCTGTTCAACTTCAATTTGTAGCAATTTCTTCCAAAGAGCAAGACGTAAAGAAATTGCCCTTTATAATAAATTAATGAAAAACAATTGCCACGAAATGTAAGTATATTTCCACAACGGAAAGATCATTAATAAGCGGCTAAATCCGTACAAAATGTTTGAAAGTTCTGTTCAAATTCAATTTGTAGCATTTTCATCAAGAGACCAAAACGTAAAAAAGTGCTCTTTAATTAAATTAATTAAGAAAAATTACAACGAAACCTTTACCTACACAAAGGAAAAATTACTAATTGGTTGCTAAATTTGTATGAAAATATTTTGAAGCTCTGTTCAACTTCAATTTGTAGCAAATTCTTCCAAAGACCAAGACGTAAAGAAATTGCTTTTTAAAATAAATTAATTAAAAGCAATTGCCACGAAACCTACATATATTTCCACAAAGGAAAGATTATTAATAGACGGCTAAATCAGTACAAAAGGTTCTAAGGCTCTGTTCAAATTCAATTTCTTAGCATTTTCTTCAAGAGACCAAAACGTAAAAAGTGCTCTTTAAATAAATTAATTAAGAAAAATTACCACAAAACCTTTATTTACACAAAGGAAAAATTACTAATTAGTGGCTAAATTTGTTTGACAATGTTTTGAAGCTCTGTTCAAAGACAATTTGTAGCATTTTCTAGTTAAGAAACCGATACGTAAAGAAATTACTCTTTATAATAAATTAATTAAAAACCATTATCAGGAAATGTATATTTCCACAACGGAAAGATCATTAATGGGCGGTTGAATTTCAATGAAAATGTTTTGAAGCTCTGTACAATTTGTAGCATTTTCTTCAAAACGTTAGGAAATTGGGACATTTACCACGAAACCTATCTTTTCACAAAATGCGAACTATTAATTAACCGATAAATTTACATTGAGGATTCTAAAAGACCGTTTAGCGACCGTACGGTAATGCTTGTGACTTGCCTAATTATAATTACGCAAGGTACTTACTAATTAGGGGTGTCGAAATTGTAACTGGTGTGGTAATTTTCCTTCTCAAAGGAGACTAATTAAGATGTTAATTTCTTACTGATTAAAGTAAAATTAACGACATTCGGCTTTACTGTTTACAAATTGATCTTAGGATCGGCCGCGGCCTATCATTAACAAAATTTTATTATCATTCAAATTCGAAAAGCACGTGGGATTATTTAACTATCGATAACACTTACGGTAATCCTCAAAAGGAGCGTACACTTTAAATCCTTGGAGAGAAAGAGGGATTCGTATAAGTATGAACGACCACCACCGGGTACTCCTTAACCCTTTTGTGCAAATCGAGATTAGTGGGTAAATTCGCGCGATGGAAAACGAAAGTCAACTGCTAAGTATCGGATATCAGTTATCATTTCTAAAACGAAACTACCTGTAAATGGAGAGGGAGGACTTACAACTAGGACAACTTCTTTCTTCGAATTGCTACCAGTACATGAATAATTACAAGATGTACCTACACGAACACGCAGAAGGAAGTCATTCCAAAGTACAAACTATAATTTATAGTAATTTTTCGATTTCTTCTTCCTTGCTATGTACGACAAAATTGTACGTATTATGTTACTTAACGTTCAGGTAGAATAAGTATACACGATAAACATTGAGAAACTACGCATATATGCTAATTACGAAGAAATCTTCTTTGCAAATATTTACAGAATTCTAACTTCCTTTACTTTTGGTACGAATTGTTGATTGCATAATAATGTTTTGTTAATTTAAAAAAAAAAGAGACTAATTAATTAATAATTATCGAGATAATTATTGAATAGGAAAATCGTTACGATACAGTTTTAGAAACTGGAACGATGATGGTCCGAACCGTAACCCGTTCAAGACAATAAATTTCGCAACAATGTGAAGCATAAAAACGAGATTACGAATTACGACGAAATTTTCTTGCGTAATACGAGCATTCGTCCATCTCACAGGTCAATCACAAAAAGAATCAGAAACCATCCCCCAAATGCGAATTTGGGGAAAGGTTTTTGCGAAAAACCATCACACCCAATCGGTTCCGTGTGCCGATTTACGACATTTACCTTCCGAAACATTAATATAATGTAAGAAATGTTCTCCACATAAATAGTTGCTTAACAGGCTTTCACGCACATAACTAACTACAACTACGAGTAAAGAAGAAGCGAATCACATGCAACTCCACCGCGAAAGATGGTGCATTGCTTTTACCTTGACTAAACAACTTGATATCTAAACAATTATCAAGTCGAAATGTTCATGGCACATAACTAACAAAGGTCACAAACTTAATTTGGTTCAAACAACACGCAAAGAAAAATGAATCCACTACGAAAGCAGCTCTGTTTCGTTTACTGCCCAAAAACAATTGGTGACTGGAACAGTGTTAACGTGGAAATGTTCGGAGCACATAACTATAACTAATTATTAACAAAAACGTAATTTTTTGTTAACTGTATACAGAGAAAACCAAATCAAACGAGTTTTTACGGCGAAACTATTAGTTATTCCAACAGTATTGAAGTTAAAATACTTTCAGCACATAACTTACAAAAATGGTTGACAAAAGCCTAATCTCTTGTTAACTGTATGCAGAGAAAAGCGACACAGGCGCAATTCTACAGCAAAAACAACAACGATTCGTTTCATTCTCAGAAACAATCGGTTACTTCAACAATTTTAACGTAGAAATGTTCTCGGCACATAACTAACAAAAATCTAATTTGTTAACTGTATAAGAAAATAAAGGGAATGACATGAGTTTCTACGGCGAAAGTAGCTCTGTTTCGCTTACCTTCAAGAAACTATTAGTTATTCGAACAGCATTGGCGAAGAAACGTTCAGAGCACATAACTAAGTATTAACAAAATCTGTTAACAGAAAAAAGCGAATTAAACGAATTTTAACGCAAAAGAAGCTCTTACAAGAAACAATTACCTAGTTACTTGAACAGTGTTGACATCAGACGCGGAAGCGTTATCCGCACATAACTAATTTTAACAATTATTTTAAAAAACCTAATTTTAAGCTAACTGTGTATACAGAGAAAAGCAAATCAAACGAGTTTTATGACGAAAATAGCTTACTATTCGGAGAACTATTAGTTATTCCAAGAGTGCTGAAGTTAAAATACTTTCAGCACATAACTTAAAACAATTACTTATTGACAAAAGCCTAATTTCTTGTTAACTGTATGCAGAGAAAAGCGACTCAGACGTAGAAATTTTCTTGGCACATAACTAACAATAACTATTAGCAAAAATCTAATTTGTTGACTGTATAAGGAAAGAAAGCGAATCAGATGAGTATCTATGGCAAAAGAGCTCTCTGTTACGCTTACTTTCAAGAAACTATTAGTTAGTCGAACAGCGTTGACGTGGAAATGTTATTCGGACATAACTAATAACAGTTATTTAAAAAACCAAATTTTTAGCTAACTGTATACAAAGAATCAGACGTGTTTCCACCGTGGAAGCATCTGTGTTTTGTTAATACTTATCAGAAGCAATAAATTGATCACTGGAACAGTGTTGACATGGAAATGTTCACGGCACATAACTTACAACAATGTTTACCTCAAGACTCACTCAGCATAACATCACAAGGGTTAGGAAGGGTTGAGGAGTCTATCGGAGTTTTTGGACGAGGAGAATATCAGAGCAGGTTTCACTTTTGAAGAGGCGGCTTTCGGAAACTTTTACCCAGGAAGGTAAATACAGGAAGTATTTTTTGACGACAGATGCTTATTGATTTTTGGTCGAATTCACTTTGCAAAATGCTTCAGCAAGCATAAGATGCCTTGACACTGGTGGAGAATGAAGAAAAGTGATGTAACACTCAAGCGCGTAGCTATAGATAATGGGGGGGGGGGGGGGGGGGGTCTGAATGAGAGTTCGTCAGGTCGAGTCAACTATCCCTAATTCAGTAATAAGGAAATTTACGGCTGACCATGTGATTTAGAATTTAGTGCAGAATCTTAACTTATTTCGGGGATGGTTCAAACCCCTTACCCCCTCACCCTTATATACGCCACTGGTAACACTCAGGAACCACCACCCCCTCACAGGGCTGGGCAAAATACATGCACTAACGTATTTTAAATACAAATTACAAAATACTACTAGAAATGTATTTGAAATACAAAATACGAGATACTTTTACATTATTTTTAAAAATACAAAATACAAATACAATATTTGAAATACAAAAATACAAAAATACCTATACGCATACGGGGTGCTTTTTTGGGAGATTTAGTTAGATGTTTCTAGGAAAGTTTTATAGGTAGGTTCTTGAAAATGTGTTCTTAGAATTAACTCTGAACCTATCGTTAACATTGCCGTGGGCAAAATACATACATTAATATATTTCAAATGCAAAATTGAAAATACTCATAAGAAAGTATTTGAAATACAAAATACAAAATACTTTGGGGAAAAATCATCAAATACAAAATACAAATGTATTTCAAATACTGTATTTTCAATACAAGTATTTTGTGACTGCCCACCCCTGCCCCCTCATTAAAAACAAGACAGCAGAAGTCTTACAGATTTTAGATTTATGGAAGAAACGGAAAGTTTCTATAGTTGTCAGTACGGGGATTCTGTGCTGAGAAAGTTGCACTGTAGAACAGTCTCCACCTAATTGTCTGGTGGAACCTGCACGTTGCACATGGGCAAGTTGTAGAGTGTATTTATGTGTACCTAATCTATTTGCCGCTCTATACATACTGCGGGCGTAGAAACGTTATTGTTGCTAAATTTAAACGTGTTACTCTCGAACACCCTGTACATTAGCCCATATTCACCCCAATAAAAATAAATGTATATTTGCAATAATTTCTAGCATAATATCCTACAGACGCCGTCATTAATTTAACGCCTTGTATTGTATACATAAAAAATAGTACATACCCATCTCCTTGATCGTCCAAAGTAATAAAAACATATCACTATTTATAAAAACACGCGTAAAATACGTTGAAATTAACATTTTTAATGCACAAACACTCATAATAAAACGAAAACCGTTAAAATCCGCCATTATACTAAACCGATCGTATCGATTCGGCCTTGTCGAACCGATACGGGCATTCGACGGCGTTCGAGTATTTACCGATGAAAGTTTCAGTAATGTCCTGCTTTGTTTATTATATTAATTATTGTTATTATTATTGTTATTACTCCTCTTAAAAAATAATTGTACTCATCACAACACCCACATTTTATTATTATCGCGGGTATCCTACCGTCGTTGGATTACAGAGGCACGGCAAAAAGTGCAGTACGGCAATAGTGCAAAGAAGCTGACAACGCGCGCGTTTTCAAAAACTAGTACACTTCTCGTTTATCTTGTTCCCGCCTTGAATGTGCAGTGAATATCGCAAAAGTTAGTGGTGTGTTTTATTTAGGTACTGTAATCATTTTAGGTGTTTTCTTTTTGCACGTTTTGGTTGACTTAAATCAGCCCTGTCAATAACACACCATTCGTTTTATAAAAATAATTTGACTCAATAACACTATTCGTTTTAAAAGCTTTATTTAAGTTTTATATTAACCTGAGGCAGAAACGTCTTATGACGCAAGGTACTTAAATCACGTGATAATTGTGACTTTGCCTAACCCTATGGCGGTCCAAAAAGAAAACACCATTTATATTTGTTGTTTTAAAATTTGATCTTACATTATGGCCATCGTAAAATTTTTCTGTTCAATTGTTTAACATTCTTGGTGTAGCTTTTAGGGTATTCCCGAGGAAGACTTTGTAGTCCCCTTTTCCTAAGGAAACCGTGCCTCCAAGTGTTGTTTGCCTTGCAATGATACAACAACCAGAGTGGTGTTTTTTCCTCTTCCTCGCAACCCCGGAATGTTGTTGATACTATTTTTCTTTGCGATGGTTCCCTAGGGAACCCTGTACTACCGTCGTAGAATCTATGGAACCCTCCGGTTTTAAATTCACTCGATCAGGGCGTCTGCACGCTTATCAAATTTAGGATTTTTTAAAGTACACTTTTGTAGTCCCCTTTCCCTAAAGAATCAGTGCCTGAAAGTGTTCGTAGCAATGATCCAATATACAGAGTGGTGTCTTTTCCTCTTCCTCGCAACCCCGAAATTTTATTGATACTATTTCTCTTTGTGATGGTTCCCTAGGGAAGCCTGTACAACGGTCATAGAAACTATAGCACCCACTCGTTCAGGACCTCTGCACGCCTAGAAAATTTAGGATTTTCTTAAAAGAGGCTTTTGTAGCCCCCTTTCCTTAAGGAGCTTGTGCTTCAAGGTGTTATATGTCTTACAGTGACGCAACATACAGAGTGGTGTTTTTTTCCTCTTCCTCGCAACCCCGAAATGTTATTATTACTATTTCTCCCTGAAGTGGTTTCCTTGAGATCCCTGTACCAGTGTACCACGGCCATAGAACCTATAGAACTCTCCAGTTTTAAATTCCTCCGTTCAGAACGTCTGTAGACTTAGGATTTTCCTAAAGAAGACTTTTGTAGTCCTTTTTCCCTAAGGAACTCGTGCCTCAAAATGTTGAACGCTTTGCAATGAACCTACAGGTTCCTGTACCACCTCTATATTGAACCCTGCGGTTCAACTCTACATTCACTAATACCCTTAGAATGTTTAAGGTCTTCCTGGGGGGGGAGCTTTGTAGCGTCTTTTCCCTAAAGAACTCGTGCCTCAACTAGATCCATGTACTACGGCCATCAGTGGCGTAACTATGGGGGGTGATATGGGTGTTAGATCACCCCCCAGAACCTATGAGAATATCTAAATGAACGTTGTCATAAACAAAAAAATTTACTTAAAAATACTTCACTTTTTCATTTTGATTGTAGAACACTTTCAGATCACCCCCCCAGCCTAAAACTGTAGTTACGCCACTGACGGCCATGGACCCTATTGCTTCCTCCAATTTTTAATCTTTAAAGCTTTGAAACTTCAATATTGTTATCTTCAGTTTGAAATTTGATTTCGCCGCGACCTTAAGAATTTAAGGATCAACCTTAGTTCTAAACTCACAAATTCAAGAGAACTTTAACATCGCAACCAAATAAAGTCTCCAACTTGGAGTTTAGAGCTTCAATATTAAAGTATAACATTCAGGCATCAACTGGTTTTTTGCGTAATATAAGTAGGTACCTAGTCTACAATTTCATATTCTATTGTACTTTTCCACACAGAGAATTCAGCATCGAGCCTTACGGAGCTTTTGAAGGTCAGGAATTGACCAATCTAATGTATGTGTTAACCTAGAAACAACTGATAAAGTTGTGTACCTATATGTACATAGTTACAATAATTACAAATAACATTTGCGGGGTATCCGTGGGCTCTTTGGAGCGAGCCAACCCTGTCACTAATATGCCAGTGACGGCAACGCTGCCCGGGTTTCTTCTATTTAAAATGCATTGCCTATGCTAGCCATGCTGAATTCTCGGTGTGAAAAGTACAATAGAACAAACATTTCAGCTTTCAAGATTAAAACACCTTTATCGAAGTAGCCTTAAGTTTCAACTTTGAAGGTAACTCTCTCACTTATGTTTTACATGTTAGGTGTCTCTATACCTATTGGGCGCGTTTAATACCATGCATAACGTAAACTTCGTGGACGTTGGCAGTCCATTTCCACCCAGACGAAAGCACATGTTAATAGAATTCCTTTAATATCGTCCACATCACAGTTACCTAAAAATTAATGTTAGAACCTTTGGTACTGCTTTGGACTTACTTTGTATCAATATTTCCTTAACATCTGGACTGTTGATAAAACAATTCCAATCAAGAGGACCTACGTGCATGGTAAGTAACCCATAATGACTTCACCAACAAATATTGATCTAAACCAGGACGCGTAGTTGTTGCTGTGGAGCTTATGAAAAGAAGTCCACCAGGTTTGAGCGTTCGTATGATGTTCCTCAAAAGAACGTCGTGATGTTTGGCGTGGTGCAGAACGAAACTTAAGATGACAATACTTTTCCACGTTAGTCAAGCAATGATACTCGATACTTTCAGACTTGAGACAAGAATCAAGATCAGCATGAGCTTGATCGGCCTCAATTAATGTCGATACCAACAACTTTTGCTCCCCTTCTGGTAAGAGGTTCGCCCAAAATTCCTCCTAAACTCGTGAGACCTTAGTCATAACTCAACGATCATCCTTGGAACTTACGTCCACATCCCACATCCAAGACTTTCAAGTACTTAGACACTTGAAAACCCTGACCTCTGAGTAAGTTTTCGTTTTGGAGGACATTCTTCATTATAGTTAAGGACGAGAGAGTTCGCTTGGTATAGTAGGAGAAATTCGTCATTTAAATTCCATCATTCCTCCTTCTTCCTGTTAAAAAAACCGTTCTGGTTCGCATTTACAGTTGAGGTACCGATAACTGGAAGTTCATTTTCGCTATAATTGCAACTTGTGTATAATGTATTTACATACAGTCCGACATTCTGAATCTATCAAAATAACAATGATCCACTTAACGTCTCCTCCACTCACCTTACGTAGGTCAGTGATGGTGGTGTAAATAGCTTACGTAATTTCAGTAAGTTTCAAATTCGGTTGGGCTCATTTGGAATTTCGGATGGAAAAGTGGAGAAGATTCGGTTGGAGTTTGGTACGATATCTAACGAAGAAGAGGTGATTTGCGATCGATGAACACCACACCTCTGTGGCTCTCTCCTTTTTTGTCCAACGTCAAGGGAAGGATCCTCTCCTACTGAGTAATTTATGTAGAAAAGTGCGATGTCGTGATTCTAAACTTCGTTCTGCACCACTTCAAGAACCACGAGGTGCTCGTTGAAAATTGCGCGAATGTTTTCAAACCTGAAGGGCTTTATGAGTGCGACTGGAAAACCTACGGAGCATGATTTAGATCAATCATTCTTGGAGAGTGCATTTTGCGCCTTTACGTGCGTAAGTAAAACCTTTGTTTGGAACAGTTCTGACGTTAGCAAAATGTTGCAAAAATGTAAGTTAATTGACAGCGGGCTTAAGTTCCTAATTTTAGATCAATGCAAAATGGAAGTGCTGAGAGGAATATCTATTTAGTGGTACGTGGAAATGGACCGATAGTATTCATGGCATTTATATTATGCACGCAACCAAATCCATTCGGAATGAAGCTTATTATATTTACGTAGTAATCGGGGCGCCTAATTAGCTTACGTAATTAATTAGGCACACGCACCTAAATTTTCAACCCTGGTAAAGCAGCAAAAACGCCTTTACGAAGCTTAATTATGGTACCTAATCACCAAGTCATTTATAATTAGCCAATTGAACTAATTCTTCAATTAATGGCTCGTAATTATTATATGAAGTAAAATCGTAGATATCCTAGATTTCGACCCACAACATAAAAACATAAAAATACAACGTAATTATGGCACGCCCTGTCTTCTCTAAATGACTCCCTAATAAACTGGCGCCTAATTTCGTTTATTCACAGCAGATTAACTTCACCCTGCACCTAAATTCCATCTACGTAACACCACTCACGGTGGTTAAAATTGATCTAGTAAAAATAAACTAGTGCCAATTGTTGCATTAGATGATTATTCAAAAGGTTTCTGAGTCTGCTAATAATACGATAAACTGTGTCAAAGTGCATTAAGGTCATGATGAACAAACAATTTACACTTTACCATTCTTGCAAGAATATTAATTACTTCTTATTGTCGTTGAGTTAGTTAGAAATGTCGGACTGTAAGTAAATACAAGTTATAATTAATATTATGGCTAAAATGGTTTTTCAGTCATCCATACATCTACTGTAAATGCAGAATTTAACTCTTTCTTTACCAAGCAGAAAGATGGCTGGTGGAATTTAAACACAGAGTTTCGCGTATTGCATCAGGCGAACTCTCTCGTCCTTGACTACATGAAGGATGTTTTACAGAAAGAGAACTTAATAAAAGGTTGTGGTTTTCAAGTGTCTAATGACTTGAAAGTCTTGGATGTAGGATGTGGAGGTAAGTTGAAAGGATCGTTAAGTTATGACTAAGGTCTCGCGAGTTTAGGAGGAATTTTGGCCGAACCACTTGCCAGAAGTGGATTGAAAGTTGTTGGTATCGACATTAATAGGAGCGCCATTGAGGCCGCTCAAGCTCATGCTGAACTTGATCCTTGTCTCACGAACAGACTTATCTATAAGTGGGAGAGTATCGAGGATCACAGCTTGACAAACGTGGAAAAATACGATATCGTCATCTTAAGCTTCGTTCTGCACCACGCCAAGCACCACGACGTTCTCTTGAGAAACTGCATACGAACGCTCAAACCTGGAGGACTTATATTCATGAGCAGCATTGCAAAGACCTACGAGTCTTGGTTTCGAGTAGTAGTTTTAAGTGAAATTGTATTGCGACACCATGCACGCGGGTCTTTTGACTGGAATTGCTTCATCAATAGTTCTGATGTTGAAGAAATATTGAAGCAAAGTATGTCCAAAACTGTTCCAAAAGTCTTAAAATTTCTTTTCAGATAACTGCGTTGTCGGTGGTATTAAAGGAATATACTATGACCCGTTGTCGTCCTGCTGCAAATGGAAGGACAACGTCCACGTGTTCTATATAATGCACGGAATAAAGCAATAATGGTTCACTAAAAAACAATTAGAATTAGATATAGGGAATCATGAAATTAAATCCACGAAGAAAAAAATTTACACACTGTTATTTCATCGCACTGTATAGCGTTAAAAGACCCTGAGTAAGTACAATACGAAGGCTGCAACTTGAAGATCCATTCGTTAAGGATACACCTTGGAAACTTTAACGCTGAAGCTTTGACTTTTGGAGCAGTTTATACTCCGAACCACAAAGCTCTTTGAAGGCGTGCTACGAAATTGAAGTTTCAAACCGTATTCGGCTCGGCTAATAGATCGCTAGTTTTAGAAAATGCTGTGGTTCAAGTTTCAAATTGCAAATTGATGATCTTCGAGATCCAAAAGATCGTAGGGAAATGTTCTTCAAAGTGTTCGAAATTAATCAAGCAATCATTTCTTCATGTTAAATGCATTTCAAATTATTATTAAATCGAACTTAATTAACACTCATTATGTATCTTCAAAAATTTTCCAATTTTAACGAGATATAGGATGTTTTTCTAAACGAATCGGTTCTATAACCTTGAGTTAACTCATACGACATTTTATCGTAATAACATAAATACTTTTTGACGTCATTCGGGGATAAATTAAGTTATCAACTACCAATACTTCGCAATGACCTCTACGATCAAAACACTGAGTAAAAGTTCATTAAGCTGGCCTGCTGAAGGATCACATCTCCCAAACGTCTTTCTTCTTTTCCCAACACCTAGATAGGCTTTCAGAATGTTTTGGAAAAGGGTAGTCTAGGTCTGTTATACGAAAAAGGATTTTTGGGTTATACTAACACCGGAAACGTAAAGAGGCATTTGAGTAGACTTCGAAACTTCATTCCGAGGGAAACACCTTTACACCTTTGACCTTAGGGTAGCTCAGCAAAGCTTGTATTGGGAACGCATAAAGAGGTGCCGCAACTGCGTTGTTCCCTTGTAAGGCAAGCTTCAGAGTGGCTTTCACATCTTCCTCATGAGCATAGGTCGTAATAAAGGGTCTGAACTCAACTAAACTGTTCTCGTGTAATACAAACTTTTATGATTTCCTCATAACCACAATTGTATTAGGATCACATAAACGCAAAGACACCGCAACTACGTTTTCCCTTGTACCAGAAGTTTTAAAGTATCCTTTATACTTTCCTCAAGAGCAAAAGTCGTATCTCATAAACACGAGGAGGTGTAAAAACTAATTTGTTCTCGTTCTTTAGAGTACATTTCTACCTTCATCATGGGTAAAATTTCGCATTGGGATCACATAAACGCAAACAAGCAACGAAATTAAATTGTTTCTTTGTAACACAAACATTGGAGTAGCTTTTATGCTTTTATCACATGCAGAATTTGTATTAGGATCCCATAAACGCAAGGAGTTGCGAAAACTACACTGTTCCCTTGTAATACAATCTTTAGAATAGCTTTTATGTTTTCATTAAGAGCAGAATTTATATTAGGAGCCCAAAAACGCAAAAAGATCTCCTGTAATACAAGCCTTAATGTAGCTTTTATGCCTTCAACTTGAACAAAATTTGTATTAGGATCACATGAGCGCAAGGAAGTGGTGAAAGTAAGTTTTTGCCTTGTAACACAGGCTTTGAAGCACCTTTTATGTCTTCAATACGAGCAGAATTTTTTATCAGGATCGCATAACCACAAGGGGGTATAAAATCTAATTTTTTCTCGTGTAATAAAAGCTTTAGAATACTTTTCTACCTGCATCAAGAGCGGAATTTGTATTAGGATCACAGAAACGAAGCTGTCCTCTTGTTATACAAGCCTTAATGTAGCTTTTATGACTTCAACTTGCTTGAACAAAATTTGTATTAGGATCACATGAACACAAGGAAGTGGCGAAAGTAAGTTTTTGCCTTACAACACGCGCTTTGGAGCAGCTTTTATGCCTTCAGTACGAGCAGAATTTTTTATTAGGATCGTATAACCACAAGGAGGTACAGAATTTAAATTTTTCTCGTGTAATAAAAGCTTTAGAATATGTTTCTGCCTTTATCAGGAGCAGAATTTGTATTAGGATCACATAAACGCAAAGAGGTACAGAAACGAAGCTGTTCTCTTGTTATACAAGCCTTTATGACTTCAACTTGCTTGAACAAAATTTGTATTAGGATCACATGAACGCAAGGAAGTGGCGAAAGTAAGTTTTTGCCTTACAACACGCGCTTTGGAGCAGCTTTTATGCCTTCAGTACGAGCAGAATTTTTTATTAGGATCGTATAACCACAAGGAGGTACAAAATTTAAATTTTTCTCGTGTAATAAAAGCTTTAGAATACGTTTCTGCCTTTATCAGGAGCAGAATTTGTATTAGGATAACATAAACGCAAAGAGGTATAGAAACGAAGCTGTTCTCTTGTTATACAAGCCTTTATGACTTCAACTTGCTTGAACAAAATTTGTATTAGGATCACATGAACGCAAGGAAGTGGCGAAAGTAAGTTTTTGCCTTACAACACGCGCTTTGGAGCAGCTTTTATGCCTTCAGTACGAGCAGAATTTTTTATTAGGATCGTATAACCACAAGGAGGTACAAAATTTAAATTTTTGTCGTGTAATAAAAGCTTTAGAATACGTTTCTGCCTTTATCAGGAGCAGAATTTGTATTAGGATCACATAAACGCAAAGAGGTATAGAAACGAAGCTGTTCTCTTGTTATACAAGCCTTTATGACTTCAACTTGCTTGAACAAAATTTGTATTAGGATCACATGAACGCAAGGAAGTGGCGAAAGTAAGTTTTTGCCTTACAACACGCGCTTTGGAGCAGCTTTTATGCCTTCAGTACGAGCAGAATTTTTTATTAGGATCGTATAACCACAAGGAGGTACAAAATTTAAATTTTTCTCGTGTAATAAAAGCTTTAGAATACGTTTCTGCCTTTATCAGGAGCAGAATTTGTATTAGGATAACATAAACGCAAAGAGGTATAGAAACGAAGCTGTTCTCTTGTTATACAAGCCTTTATGACTTCAACTTGCTTGAACAAAATTTGTATTAGGATCACATGAACGCAAGGAAGTGGCGAAAGTAAGTTTTTGCCTTACAACACGCGCTTTGTAGCAGCTTTTATGCCTTCAATACGAGCAGAATTTTTTATTAGGATCGCATAAACACAAGGAGGTATAAAATTTAAATTGTTCTCGCGTAATAAAAGTTTTATAATACGTTTCTGACTTCATCGGGAGCAAAATTTGTATTAGGATTCTCTCGCGTATCCAGTATCTTTTTTATTTGCATGTAGTACAGATCATCATGTGCGGTCTAAACTGGATACGAATCACAAGCAACAGTTTATCGCTCACCAGATAAACTTTCAGGCAATAATTAGTATGCAAATACGAAACACGATGAGCAGGCTACCGCTTTTATTGTTTCTTTCCTGTGTCGAATTCGCGAGATGCGATTTTACCTTCATTGGAAAATGTCCGGTAGTAAAACCGATGGAGAATTTCGACATATTTGACGTGAGAATTACTTGCTCTCTGATTTTATGCGGATGTATGGTGGTGTAGTTTTTAGGTCTATGGTATACGATCGAGAAGTCGCCAACCACCATTCCATGCCGTCAGTACGGTTTTCTGGAAAAGTTGGAGAAACGTGGAGAATTTCGCTATTACGACATCGATCCTGATAGTAAGGCACGTCAAAAGTACGAGATGAGTGATTTAATTGTACCCGAATGGAATGCAGCTTCAATGATAGTGAATCATGGACGACAGAAGAGTAATTTTGTCGTACTTTCGACCGATTGTGGGAGGTATGCCAGTACTGTGATGTACAGGCAGGTAGGGGCGGCATGTAAATTGTCGGCAAAATTGTTGTCACGAAATCCAGAATTGGATGAGGATGTTATTAAGGATGTAAGTTTGAAGGGGGTAAAAGTGCTATTTTTTTATTGTGACTCTTACAGGCCAGGCTTTCACTAGAAAGCTACAATTTAACAACCCCAGTGCATTGCTACGAACCACCAACGACAACTATATCTACTACGACCACGGAGAGTACGGAGACTGTTACATTACCTAGGAAACCGAGTTTTCATTACCTTAGATTTTAATTATTTATGTTGTCTTTATGTAACCCTAATAAATTTTTTTACTCAGTATGAAAGCTACCTACTCTAAAGACCGAGTCATACTCAAACAAATTATATACAATAGTCTCGGGACGTACGTTTAACGCAACACCCCTTTGCTTTCATGAGATCCTGATACAAAATTTTAGCTAGATTTGGCTACTACACCTCCTTGCGTTCATGGGATCCTATCACCACTGAATTTTTGATTTTTTCTTCTCTATGGGAAAGAGATTGTGAATTCTGCATTGAGATATGAGGCTACACAAAGTTCACGCGTACATAGGCCTCATATTTGGTCCCTTTGTGCTGCTTCACTCACACTATCTCGCATTCAAGTGATGGCATGTCAACGGGGCTCTATCGTAGAGATGTACGGCTAGGATTCGCATACGAGATAGTTTAGTTTCTATACCTCTTTGCGTTTATGTGACCCCAAGACGAATTATGGTCATGACGAAGGCATAAAAGCTATACTCTCGATTGAATTACACGAGAACAGTTTAGTTTTTATACCTTTATGCGTTCCTAATACAAGCTACGCTGAGTTATCCTAAGGTGTTGTTTTTATGGGTTCCGTACATGTAATTGGCTCAGAATGATGTTCCGAAATCTACACGAATGCCTCTTCAGTTATGCTACCTCTTACGTTTCCGCTGTGAGTAGGTATAACCCAAAAACCCTTTTAGCAAACCTAGAGTCCCCTTTTCCATCAAATTCCGAAAGCGTACCTAGATGCTGGGAAAAGAAGAAAGACGTTTGGCAGATGTTTTGATCGTAGAGGTCATTGAGTAATATTGTTTTTTTGAATTTGGGCAATTAGGTTGAAAATTTAGTTTATCTCCGAATGATGTGATAAAAGTGTTTATGTTATTATTATGATGTCGTAAGCTAAAGTCAAGGTTATCTAACCGATTCACTTGGAAAAGAACCGTTTTCGAAGATAATGTGTTAAAGTTCGCGCTAGAAACTGGCCAAAAGGTTAAAGTTCCGACGCTTTAAAGTTTCCAACGTGTAGCCTTTATGAATGCATCTTTAAGTTGCGACTTACCTACTTCATGCGTTTAATTGCATGATTCCCTATATCTAATTCATATGGTTTTTAAGTATTTGCTTTATTCCGTGCACGTGGACGTTGTCATTCCATTTCCAGCAGGACCTATAAAAGGGTCATGGCATATTTCTTTAATAACACCCACAACGACAGTTTTGGATTTACTTTGCTTCAATATTTCTTCAACATCGGAACTATTGATGAAGCAGTTCCAGTCAAAAGACTTGCGTGTAAGGTCGTGGTGCTTGGCGTGGTGCAGAACGAAGCTTAAGATTACTCAATACTCTTTCACTTGTAGTTAAATCTGCTCATAAGACAAGAATCAAGAGCTAAATGAGCTTGAGCGACCTCAATGGCGCCCTTACTACAGCCCCAATCGAGGGCGGGCTGAAACAGGTCTGTTGCATACTGCCACCGCAACAACCAGCCTATTGGATCAGCTGTCAGCTAACCAAACAAAATTGCCCAAAACATCAGGTCTACGTCTACCACACGGCTAGTGCGACTCACTGACCTGTATCTTAAAGGACTGAGCATTCTAATGATCCCCTCCACTATTTTTGAAGCAAATTGAAAACCAGTATTTTAAGGTGCCAATTAGTAATTTAGGTTTGTTGTGTTGGTGATTATTGGTAACACTGTAACTAATGTTTTTATTTACATAAACATAACCTTGTTTCATACGTAGTATAAACTACGTTTATGCATTGCAATAAAATACAATTTTTAATAATTTACGTTTTTAAATAATTATGAGCCTGTAATTATACTACTTTTCACCAGATATTAAGCATATAGGTTAGAACAAGCTAAACTGTCAGAGGTGGGTAAATATTTGAAATAAATCTATTTGAAATGCCTATTTAAAATAGAAAATAGCATTTTGTATTTTATATTTCAAATACTTTCTTGTAAAAGTATTTTATATTTATTATTTGAAATAGAAGACAAAAGGTATTTTCTATTTGAAATATATTTTTTCGATTATAGATAGTGTATTGAGCATCTGTTGTATAATAATTACGACTTATTACTGAAACTTTAAGATCAATTGCAAGGTTCAAAGCATACATATTATGGAGAGCTTCTTCCACATTTAATTCGCTTACATGAAAGTAGGTATTGGGGGACTTGGCAGAGACAGACAGCCACGCCCCATGCCCCTCCCCTTTGCATGGTCTGCCACGCCCCTTGGTCTGCCACGCCCCTTGGTCTGCCACGCCCCTTGGTCTGCCACGCCCCTTGGTCTGCCACGCCCCTTGGTCTGCCACGCCCCTTTGTGTCTAGTGGGTCTGCCACGCCCCTTCTATTGGTATGCCACGCCCCCTTTGCGTCTATTGGATATCCCCCTTTGTGTGGTAGCTATGACACTCCTCCCACCCTAGCTATTGGACACCTTCTATTGGTACGCCTCCCACCACTCTCTTCCTATTGGCTCCCTGTTGGATGGCCTCTGTTGGCCCTTTGTTCCTATTGGCTCCCGCTGTCTCCATTGTCTCTCACTTGGATCCTTTGTCTATTGGGCTGCCACGCCCCTTTGTGTGGGTCTGCCCCTTTGCGTCTATTGGTATCCCTCCTTTGTGTGGTAGCTATGACACTCCTCCCACCCTAGTCTCCCTATTGGACGTCCCCACCTTCTATTGGTATACCGCTACTCAGTTTGACCTTGATATATGTATGAAGCATTCCTGAACATTAGGTTCTGAACTTGGTAACGTTCCTCGAAACCGCTCAAGGTCATTGTATTCAATAACTCCAAGGTGAAATCGGTGTAGATTCAAGGACATGCATTGAAAGCACTAAAATTAATTGAGTGGTAGAAAAGCGAAAAATATGTTTAGTCGTAAATAATTGAAACGTAAAAGAAAACACATATTCTTTGTGTGTTAAAATGTTGATAATGTCGACAAGCGTGCAGATAACGCGTTACAGACACCTGCACCGTATTCTTTGTGTTGATAAAAAGTTGCTGACTCATGAACACCTGCATTTCTAGGAAAGAGATGCAGAAATAACACCTGCAATATCTGCATAATAATAAAGTATTCTTTGTGTTCAAATGTTGATAAAAATTTGCTTATTCATAGTTTTAGCGTGCAGATAACGCGTTACAGACACCTGCACCGTATTCTTTATGTTGATAAAAAGTTGCTGACTCATGAACACCTGCATATCATGATGTCTTATATTTTATCGAGATAAAATAAAGGTCAATCTAGTAACTTTTTGAGTTGAAACTAATCCTATCGAGATAATCAAGGCCAAATGAATTCTTATAGTCGTGGCATTGTGTTGAAACCTCTCCTACCGTTACCTCGAACTGGAGGGATTAGCTGAATACCAAGGTTGATTCTTATCTGTGCTCGAACGGGGAGGTGCTATATAAAGCAGCGTTTAATATTTTCAATCATAAACATGTGGATGATGTACGCTGCAGAATCGTGGGTGAAAGCCACCGATCTTAGAACGGCAGTGGAACGCCTGAAACAAGAGTTTTCCGCGCTCGTGTTTGACGCCCAACACGAGGTTGTGTACGGGAGAGGTGATTATAGTGAGGAGCAGTGCAACGCGCTTGCCGATAAATTTACGTTGGGTGTGACAATATGCGAGAAGTTTTTAAATTTTAAATATTGTGTCGAGTGCCTTATGAAAAGGCTAAATGAAGCTGGATTGGAGGAATTTGCAAACGAATTAAATCAATGGGTGTGTAGTGAATCGTCGTCGTCGTCTTCTGACGAGAGCGTAAATGATGAAGAAGAAAGTCACATTTAACGAGGCACAGAATAAAGTGTATATAATGCTAGTGTGGTCTTTTGCATATGCGAAAGCGAGAAAAGGACCGTGGGTGGCGCTGGATAGACATCGTTTTAGGCGTAAAATAGAGGAAGTTGGTAGAATTCTATCGCCCGTATTACAAGAAAATCATCGTGCAAAAATTTATCAGAAGGTCAGAGACGTAATATAAAGAGAACGGAAGAATGGTCGGAGAAGTCAGTGAGTGTTTGCGAATCAGTTAACATGGATCTTACAAATGTAAACAACAGCACATTCTACAAACTCTTCAAAAACGTTAAAGACATGGAGGTGGGAGAAAAATATAAAGTAATTGGTATCGACACAATTAATACGAAATATGGAGAGCGGATAGTGTTGGAGACTGAAAATTTTAAATGTGTGCTACCGTTTCGCTTCTACGAATATTTCAACGAAGACGGCCGACTTCAAAGTTTCAAGAACTCTTTGATGCATAGAGACGTATTCATTATAAGCGCTGGGACGGTTGGAAAAACTACTAATTTAACATTTATGTAAACATTGTTGATAAATAAAGATATAATAATTTTCTCTCTCATTTACTTATAAAAGCTACCTCAATGATTTCAAGTAAATCAGTTGCATAGTGATCGTCACAGATCGTTGGGATATGAAAAAGAGTTGCAATAATAATTATTTTAAATGTTCGTGCTGGTGTTGTAATAAAGAAGACGACGGAGATGCTTCCACAACTGCGTGTGCTCCCGTATCCGAACCTACGTTCGATGGACGTTTAATCGATTGTACCGCTTATGACCTCTCCCATAATTATTCAAAATACATTGAAATCGGATACAGTACACACCACGGCCTTGCACCAGTTCTACGAATTGTATGTGGCAGTGCAATAGTGATGGAGAGAGAAGATTGGGAGACGCTTCTCAAATGTCAAACGTATGTAGAAATGAAATTTTTACAATGTCAAGAGATGGAACGTTGGATTGACTGGTCACACGTTAACGAAGATGAAGATATCGAATATTCTCAGACTGCTGAATCGCTTAGTGTCAAAATTATAATTTACTATAACTGGGAATCCGTTAAAGGAGAAGAGAAAATGTTAAAAGGTGTAACAATGCAAACAAGTGACAACAGCCGCTCTTGTACGATGAATAAAAATGAGATTGAAGAATTGTTTAATCTAAAAGATATAATTAATTATCGATTTGAATTACTGGATTCGTACAATCTTCCCAGTTTCTATCAGAATCTCATCGAGCAGATAACTCACTACCGACGCTTTCGCAAGATACAGTTTGGCGAAGACGACTACGACGATGACATCTATTGTGACTTTGAAAATTGGTTAAATTATAAATATGACAGAAATTCACATAATACAGTTTGTATGATGGAACTCTTGCATTATCGACCTACTTATATAATGTATCACATCTACGAACCATAGACAATAAACGATAACACAAATGTTTTCTTTCTCCCCAAAAAACCTATAAATATCCCGATTCTGCATTGATTACTAGCAATGTTAACTCAGAAGCGGAAGAGTACAGTACGTGGGGGTAGTGGTCTGGTAAATACTCTTATCAATAAGCTTCCATTCGAACTACATCTTCCGGGGTATCAGTATTGTGGTCCTGGTACTAAATTAACTAAAAGACTTGAACGTGGTGATACCGGAATAAACCCCTTAGACGCTAGTTGCAAAGAACACGATATTAGCTATAGAGATAGTAAAGATTTAGAAAGTAGACATAGGGCAGATAGCATTTTGGAGCGAAAAGCTTGGGATCGTTTGAAAGCGTCTGATTCAACGATGGGAGAGCGAGCGGCCGCTTTAACTGTGGGCAGTATAATGAGGGCGAAAAGAAAATTGGGGATGGGAGTTAAGAGAAGAGGGGGAGAGAGAACCAATAAGCGCAGCAGTCTAGCAAATTTGCGTAGAGTAATTGCTAAAAAAATGAAAAAAAGCAAAAACACGCAAGACTCGATAAAGTCAGCTATTACAGTCGCAAAATTAGCCGTGAAAAGTTTAGGTGGAAAGGGAAATGTCAACGTTCCGAGAGTAATACCCTTGCCGAAAGAAGGTGGCTTTTTACCATTTCTAATACCACTATTCGCCGGTTTATCGGCAGTCGGTGCTTTGGCCGGAGGTGCATCTGGAATTGCTAAGGCAGTTAATGCTTCGCGCGACGGGAGAAAGATGTTAGAAGAAACATCGCGTCATAATCACACAATGGAATCGATTGCTATAGGAAAGAAAAACGGTGGTGTGCTATACCTGAAACCTTACAAAACTGGCGGCGGTATTCGATTACACTTGAAAAAAAAAAACTTGGAAAATTACCAAATAGACCACTGACGGATGTGGATTTGCGAAAATACGCCAAGACGGTACCCTATTTCAGGGACGTATTCATGCGCGATAATATGCCCAAATCACCGTGGAAAAATGAAGCAGGCATAATTAACTTAGATAGTCAAATGGGGCCCGGTACTCATTGGGTTTGTTACAAAAAACGTAATGCCAAAGTGTGGTATTACGATAGCTTCGGAAATATTCCACCACCGAGAGAGGTCGTAGATTACTTTCGCGGATGTAAAATATATTACAATTATGGGCAGGAACAACAATTTGGCAGTATTATCTGTGGACACTTGTGTCTAAAGTTTTTGCATAAATAACACGTAAGGGAGGTAATCGTGCAATCATGTCGACGACATTCAGTATAGAGGGTGTTGGTAACACCGCCAGTCACGATTTCTATCCGCCCATTGAACTTCCCTCAGAGAAGCAGTACGTAATCGGAGTGGTGGGCTTTTACGGCTGTAACAGTATAAGAAACATTCACGATGGGAACGATAAATTTCACTATAAGGAGTCAAATAGCGTAAACACAAAAACAATTACAATTCCGCATGGTGCATACGAGTTGGAAGAATTGAGCGCGTATATAAAAGCTCACATTCCTACACGTAAATTTAGTTTGAGGGCAAACAACAATACGCTCAAGTGCGAGCTTAGTTGCGAATTTGTTATAGATTTCACACAAAAAGATTCCATTGGACGTATGCTCGGCTTCGAATCGGAAATATTGGAAGCTAACGTTTTACATAGGTCCCCCCTAGATATACAAATAGTTAAACATACAAATATACACATCGAGTGTAATCTCGTGAAAGGATCGTATCGTAACGGAAAACCTGCCAAAGTTCTGTACGAAGTAGACGTTTCGGTCCCGCCAGGATACCGCCTAGACAAAACTCCCAGCCACCCCCAATACTTGCAACTAAACACAAACACTATTAGTAACATAACGATTAAGTTGGCCGATCAGAAGGGCGAACTCATCGATTTCGGGGAGAACGAACCATTTACGGTACGTCTAGAGTTGAAAGAGCATGGGATTAAGAATTAATCGGGGTCCGCTACCATCATTTCTTATAAATAAGAAAGGTGATGGTAAATTGTGTACTATCAAACGCCAACCACGCTCGAGCACGGTTGCAGCAGGAGAATTAACATCTGCCGAAAAGTATTTTTTGAAATCTATCGGTTTAGTAGCGTGCAATGGCAGTCAGCGACTCACTGAACGTCTTTCAAAACGTACATTTTGACGAAACCATAATTAAATCAGACATTCACACCTATCTCCCGTACGGATCTTCCAATTACGGACTGTCCGATGAAATTCGTATACTAATACAGAGTCAAGATTTAATAACGGCCACATACGACAGTTTTCTGTACATCGAAGGAAAAATCGAGCGCAAAAATGAGGACGCGAAAAAATCATGCAGTCTAACAAACAATTTTCCCTCTTTTCTCTTTGAAGAAATCCGCTACGAATTGGGCGGGCAAAAGGTGGATGTTTGTAGAAATCCCGGAATTACATCTGCACTAAAAGGATACGTATCGTATACGTCTAACGAAAGCAAAGGGTTACATCATCTAGGATGGTCGCCGAAAAACGAAGAGCCGCTGCAAGTGGAATACACTAAAAACGATTTGGAAAAGCATTTTGCGGTGTGTATACCACTAAAGCATATATTCGGTAGTATGGAGGATTATCGCCAAGTTATCGTAAACATGAGACAGGAATTAATTCTGATTCGGTCTAGAAGTGATGCAGATTGTTATCAAGGAGAGGCCGACGCAACAATAAGTTTGAACAAAATTCAATGGAAAGTACCTCACGTGACGCTCAGTGATAGCGCTAAACTTAGCCTATTCGAACAAATAAACACAAATGCGGCAATTACAATACCGTTCCGTCAATGGGAACTGTACGAATTGCCAGCTTTGAAACAAGCACAGTCCGACATATGGCCAATCAAAACATCTACTCAACTGGAGAAACCTCGATGGGCGATCGTAGCGTTTCAGCGCGGAAAGAAATTTTCAAAGGCGGCAAAAGCGGCAGACTTCGATAACGTTAAAATTCGCAATCTAAAGTTGCATCTCAATTCGGAAAGTTACCCTTACGAAGCGATGCATTTAGATTTTAATGCCAACAAGTATATAGCGGCCTATCAGAATTACATTCACTTTCGACGAGACTATTACGCTAAAGAGGAACAAGATGCCTTATTCGATTATTCGCATTTCAAAACTTGTCCAATATTCGTAATGGACTGTTCCAAGCAAAACGAAACGCTCAAATATTCAACGGTGGATGTCAAGCTGGAAATGGAGTCGGTAGAAGCGTTCGAGGCTGGAATCGTCGCTTACTGTCTCATTCTTCACGACGCCTTAGTGCAATATAATCCTCTTACCGGGGAAGTAAAGAAACTATAATTTGTTATTAGTAAAATTTTCTATAAATAAAGATACGTTGTTAAAATATACGTAGTTTTACTTGAGCCAGACGACGACAAACACATAAGTAGAGTATGAAGGTAGTTGTTCAGCAGGAGAAATTACCCATTCAAAATCACGATCTTACGAATGGAAGAGGTTTTAGTAGTGGGGGTAAACATGGAAAGTTGCTTCCCAATACTGTACGCGCTCTACTATGTGGTCCATCCAACTGTGGAAAAACGAACGCTATGCTCAGTTTACTAACAGAACCTAACGGTCTCAGATTTAAACACGTGTACGTCTACTCAAAATCACTAAATCAGGAAAAGTATAAACTGTTGGAGGAAATTTTGAAACCTATGAAGAATATAGGTTACTTTACCTTCACCGATAATGCTGACATTATGGAACCGAGTCTCGCAAAACCAAATTCGGTTTTTATTTTTGACGATATCGCTTGCGAAAAGCAAGATAACATTCGATCGTATTTTTCCATGGGACGACATAACGACATCGATTGTTTCTACTTGGGCCAGACGTACACTAAAATCCCTAAACAGCTGATTAGGGACAATGCCAATTTAATTATCCTATTCGAACAGGACGATCTGAATTTGAAGCACATTTACGAGGATCACGTCAGTCCCATTATAAGCCTTCAATCGTTTCGTGACATGTGTTCCGAATGTTGGCGGAATCAGTACGGATTTTTGGTGATAAATAAGGATGCCGAAGTACATAATGGGCGTACGAGAAATTTAGTAGCACGGTACAGTAGGAAGTAAACTGATCAGCGCATCATCAGCTTCAAAAGGCTTTTTGCACAAACTGATATATCTGCTCATTAGCCGTTCATTACCCATTCATTAGCTGTTCATACCTGTTTGTACCGTACAATGGATAGCAAGGAAATGAAATTGAAACGACGTATAGTGCAAGCTCGTAAAGCTATACAACAAAAGTACAACCGTCTTAAGGCGGATCGGTTCACCAAAGAACTGGATTTTGTACAAACGTATAAACCACTAATCGAGCCACTGTCTAACATTCAAAAAAATTTCGAACAGAAACACGAAATTAAATCTGAGAAAATGGAGAAGGAGGAGGAGGACGAGGATGAAGGAAATGTATTCCGACGACCATCGCCCAAAAGGCTTCTCATTCCGAGAAGTAGTACTCCAGCTGCGCGACCTTTTATCCAACGCTTAAAACGAAGACACTCCATTAGCGGCATTAGTCCATTATCTAGACTTCCATTTTTTCAAAGAAATCCTCTTCTAATACAAGCAACTCCCTCTTTCTTGGAGACTACGGTAATCGGTGAAATTGAACCGGAAGAAGAAGAGCGTCCTTCAACGTCCTCACGCATCGATTCTTCATCTGTCTTACTCGATCGCTCAGTTTCGGAAAAGTTCTTAGAACAATACGCAGCCCTGCCTCGTATATACGTTGAACGCATGATACGAGACACCGAAAATGCGATTGACACTACTTACGGCATTCATTATAACATTGACACGGATAAATGGATGATGGGTAATACGCCCGTAGGCATAGAAGGGGAAGATATGATAATTAATGGGGTGCGTTATAAGGGTACTGCAGGTCTCTATGATCTCATCATCATGAACGACCCCGACCGCCGCCTAATAAGTGAAGAAGACGAAGAGAATTACAGACAAATTTTAAATGCCACCAATGTGGCGCGACGTTCCTATGAAGCGGGCGAACAGTTAAGGGGGAGTAAAAGCAAAAAATATACACAGATAATTAAGCGCCTATTGACTGCATTCGGTCCTCAGCCAACAACTGGACGCGGCTTATTCAAAGAGTTCGGTCGATCGACAGAATATAAGTATTGGAATAACGTTCACGAACTTATTCGCGAATTAGAGGTCTTATGGGCGGAGAGACTAGCCGGTAATACCGGACTAATAAACGATATAATATCAATCGTGGAGGAACTGTACGAGGACGGATACATAGAGAGACCTACTCAACAATTTTTACGTAAACTATAAATACTCATTCCGAGGAGTTTATACCTACAATGGCTATGGATAAATTTGGACGTTCTCATACGCGCGTTCAATTGAATAAAGTCATTAGGACTCAATTACCTCAATTCTCTATTGACGATAACAACTTAAATATCGAAAATAAGAGGTTGAGTAATGTCGCCGATCCCGTTGAATCTCAAGATGCTCTAACTTTGCAATACTACCTTGCCACAAGGTTAAATCTGAACGGAAATCGTCTGACTCAATTGGCCGATCCAGAAGACGACGGCGACGCCATAAATAAAGGCTTCCTAATGTATTATCTTCAGATGACACAAGTACCTTTAGATGGGCTTCGCAACTACATCCAGGTGCTAGAGGAAGACTTGAAAGCAACCAAAGAGGCTTTACAAGAATTAAGGAATGTCCAAGCAGCAAGTAGTGAACGAGCTCCATAAAACCGCACGCAAAAATTTTTCCCGCAGACGTACTATTATTAAAGGATACGATGACCTTTGGCAAGCAGATTTAGCGGAATTTACATCTTACGCTAAACAGAATAAAGGCTACAAGTACATACTGGTCGTTATCGACTGTTTCTCCAAGTATCTATGGACGAAAGAGTTGAAGACAAAGAAGGGTGAAGAGGTGACAAAAGCAATGCAAGCTATTTTTCGAGAACGTACACCTAAACATTTACAAACCGATGCGGGAAAGGAATTTTACAATAAACATTTCGAAACGCTGATGCAACAGAACCATATCAATCACTATTCAACGTATAGTACGAAAAAGGCGGCTATTGCCGAGAGAGTCATTAGGACCGTTAAAAGTGACTTGTACAAAAACTTTAGTCTTCGCGGTAAATATGTATGGATCGATATGCTCGAGAGCATAACAACGGACTACAATAACCGTAAACATCGAACTACTGGAATGAAACCTTGTGAAGTGAACGTCAAGACACCGATCAACGCATATACCCATATAAAACTGTTCAACAAAAAGTGTCGCTTTAATGTCGGTGATGTGGTGCGAATTAGCAAATTTAAGAGCATTTTTGCAAAAGGATATACATCGAACTGGTCCAGCGAGTTGTTTAAAATTATAAAAGTACAAATAACCAATCCTGTAACATATCTGTTAGAAGACATGAAGGGAAAACCGATATTGGGAGGATTTTATGAACAGGAGCTGCAGAAGGTGAAGTATCCAGACGTATATTTGGTGGAAAAGGTACTTCGGCGTAAGAACAACAAAGTGTACGTCAAATGGTGGGGATTAAATGAGCACTCTTGGATAGATAAGAGTAATATAGTTTCATAAGTGTAAAATGTAACATGTTTTTGTATAAATAAAAATCGACACACCAAATTACTCTTTTATTTACCACACAAAAAGTAACAATATTCTGTCGCTTATTCATAATTTTTACAAGGTCACCATTGAGATTTTTCGTAGATTCGGACTCATGTCTTCTCGTCATCGATCAAAAATTAGCAGCATTAACTGCGACTAATCTTATAAAGTAATATCCATTTGTATATAATCAAATATATAAGGTAGGATACAATTCAGTTTTTGGAACTATAACTACACCTTTAAAAAATATTTACAATATGTAGAGACCACTGTCATTTGACGGGGAAATTTCGAAATGCTAGTCACCAAAATTGTAACTTAAATTATAAACACATTATACCGGTTGTTTTTCACAATTTGAGTGGATACGATTCGCACTTCATAATTCGAGAGTTGACCTTGAACATACCCGGTGAAATATTCCTTTTGCCATTGAATAAAGAGAGATATATTTCGTTTAGTAAATCGGTAGAAAATACCAACGTAAAATTTAGATTTATCGATTCCTTTATGAGTAGTAGTATAGATAAGTTATCATCATATTTGTACAATGAGAAAAAAATGATCACTAAATTGTAATAATGATGAAGAATTCAATTTATTGGTGCGTAAGGGTATCTTTCCTTATCGACTCGTGGGATAAACTAAACGAATCTAGTTTACCTCCAAAAGAGGCGTTTTACAATCATCTTCATGATGAAGGCATTAGTGACGAAAGCTATGCACATGCCAATAAAGTTTGGAATACATTTAATGTGCAAACGTTAGGTCAATACTCAGATCTGTATTTGAAAACGTAGGTTCAGCTGTAACGTAACGACTAACTGAAGAATAAATTCAATGACATCCTTTTTATAAAATGTCTGCACGTGTACGCTAAAATTGCTAGTAGGCAAATTTTTATCAACATTTGAACACAAAGAATACTTTATTATTATGCAGATATTGCAGGTGTTATTTCTGCATCTCTTTCCTAGAAATGCAGGTGTTCATGAGTCAGCAACTTTTTATCAGCATAAAGAATACGGAGTAGTGTCTGTAACGCGTTATCTGCACGCTAAAATTGTTGGCATTATCAACATTTTAACACACAAAGAATATGTGTTTTCTTTTTACGTTTCAATTATTTACGACTAAACATATTTTTCGCTTTTCTAAGAAATCTACCACTCAATTAATTTTAGTGCTTTCAATGCATGTCCTTGAATCTACACCGATTTCACCTTGGAGTTATTGAATACAATGACCTTGAGCGGTTTTCCTTTTCTTACACGGAATGACCATGAAAACTCTCTGTTAAGAGTATCGCCTTGGCGTAACTAACATTGTGTTTAGGTGTGTACATCGTTACTTATTAATTTAGTGACTTTGGAGACAGCCAATAGTGGTGGGGGAGCCAATAGGAACAAAGGGTCAACAGAGGCCATCCAACAGGGAGGAGAGCCAATAGGAAGAGAGTGGTGGGAGGCGTACCAATAGAAGGCGTCCAATAGGGAGACTAGGGTGGGAGGAGTGTCATAGGGAGGCTACCAATAGACAAAGGATCCAACAAAGTGAGAGACAATGGAGACAGCCAGCGGGAGCCAATAGGAACAAAGGGCCAACAGAGGCGTGCCATCCAACAGGGAGGAGAGCCAATAGGAAGAGAGTGGTGGGAGGCGTACCAATAGAAGGCGTCCAATAGGGAGACTAGGGTGGGAGGAGTGTCATAGCTACCAATAGACAAAGGATCCAACAAAGTGAGAGACAATGGAGACAGCCAGCGGGAGCCAATAGGAACAAAGGGCCAACAGAGGCGTGCCATCCAACAGGGAGCCAATAGGAAGAGAGTGGTGGGAGGCGTACCAATAGAAGGTGTCCAATAGCTAGGGTGGGAGGAGTGTCATAGCTACCACAACCAATAGACACAAAGGGGGGAGGGATATCCAATAGACACAAAGGGGCGTGGCAGACCAAGGGGCGTGGCAGACCAAGGGGCGTGGCAGACCAAGGGGCGTGGCAGACCATGCAAAGGGGAGGGGCATGGGGCGTGGCTGTCTGTCTCTGCCAAGTCCCCCAATACCTACTCATGAAATTTTAAAAACTTTTGAATTAGGTAAAATATTTTAAATTTTGCTCTGTTCTTGTGACAACATTATTAAACAGCTTGCAAAATAGGTTTAAAGATTATTTATCACTCTCATCGGCAGTTAATGATGCTTTTTTAAATTGCGTTTGGTTTCACAAGACAATAAAAATACATGAAAAGCATTTTTTATTTAAAAACTTATTTGAAATGCCTATTTTTCATTTTGTATTTTAAATAACAACGGTCAATTCTATTTCTATTTTGTATTTTAAATATGTTGAACTAACCTATCTTATATTTTCCATCTTAAATGCTTTTTGAAAACCATTTTACCCACCTCTGTAAAACTGTAACAGCTGATACCAGTACTACTGTAGTATCCTGGTTTAAGTTATGTTTCTTTAATTAATATAACTTGGTAACTAAAGTTATAGATACTTGTTAAAATAGTTGAATAATAGTTTTTCAGTTGTTAAATAAATAAAGATTTGTATACTTGTGCATTATCTGATTTACGATATATCAATTTGGCGACGAGAGAAAAAAGGCCGCAAGTATTTTTACGTTTGTATTAATAATTTTAAGTTGTTTTCGGACAAAGGTCTGATTTTCATTGAAAATTTAAAAAGAATACGTTTTTTTTGTTAATCATTTTCAAAATGGAAAATGTCAAAGTGACAGTATTTAACACTGGAAATTTGTCCAAAATTAATGTATTTGAAATTGGAGATGATTGGGAGATATTTTCTGAGAGACTGGGAGAGTTTTTAAAAGCGGACATGGTTGATGACGGTCGTAAAACTTCGATTTTAATTACATCAGTGTCAGAAGAAGTGTATAAAATTCTGAAGAATTTATGTTATCCAAGTAAACCGTATGAGAAAACGTTCGATGAACTATGCACAATGTTAGCCAGCCAGTTTCAATCAAAGATGTCACATTTTAGACGGCGAATTGTTTTTGATGTACTACGACAGACGGATGAAACCATCAACGAATGGTACGTTAAGGTTAGAAGAGTAGCAGCCGACTGTGAATTTAAGGAGTTGTTAGACGAAAGAATTAAGGACAAATTTGTTGTTGGTCTTAAAGCGGGACCTATACTAGATCGGTTGTGTGAAGAGAAGCCCGTTAAAACTTTACAAGAACTAGTGGAAATAGCGTTGGCGAAGGAAGCAGCAATGCGAGAATCTAAGAAAGTAGATCTAAATTTTGCAGAGAAGGGTAAAAGCATTTCAAATTCAAAGAGAGATGATCCACAAAAGAAATTTGGAACAGGCAAGGACAAGGATAAGTCGGTAAATAAAGAACTTTTATGTTTTCATTGTAATAAACCGAGGCATAACTTTAAGATATGTAAATTTAAGGATTATAAATGTTCAAAATGTAATATAAAGGGACATATTGCAGTTGCATGTAAACGAAAGTTAAACCAAAATAATTTTGTTGAGATCGCAAATGATAATGAACCATGTCATTCACAGGACCAAGGTGCTATAGTTGAGATGTTTAATATAGATATTTTTAGTTTAGAAGTAGATCAGTACATGAATCCAGTTTTTGCAGACGTGTTAATTAATGATGTACCTATAAAAATGGAAATTGACACGGGCGCTGGATTATCATGCTTGCCATTAACATTTTATAATAAGCATTTTTCAGAAATAAAATTAGAAACTTGCGATGTGGTGTTAAAGTATTATAATGGACCCATAATAAAACCTAAGGGCCAGATATCGGTTACAGTTACAATAGGTGAGTTGTCGATGCCATTTTCTTTGTTAATAGTTGAAGGTGCAAATAGAGCATTACTTGGCAGAGATATTTTTATGAAGTTTAATCTTTCTTTGATGGGTACTAAGATTTACTCGCAAAATAAAATATTATTGAATGATTTAGTGGGAGTGAACGAGGTTAGTGTAACTACTGTTGCAAATGTTAAATTAAATAATCTAGTACAAAGATTTTCACAACTTTTTAAACAAGAGTTGGGAGAATATAAGTATGACAAAATTAGTTTGGAAATACAAGAAGGTGTAACGCCTATTTTCCATAAGGCACCACAAATACCATTCGCATTTCGTGATAAAGTAAATTTGGAATTATTAAGGTTACAAAAAGAAGGGGTAATTGAAAAAGTAGATAATGCAGCTTGGGGTACACCTTTGGTACCAGTATTAAAAGCAAATGGGGTAGACGTGAGATTGTGTGCTAATTACAAAATTACAATTAATAAATATTTAAAGGATCATAACTACCCTTTGCCTCTTATTGATCAAATTTTTGCAGCATTGCAAGGAGGACAAAAGTTTACCAAACTCGATTTTTTAAATGCGTACAATCAATTGGTAGTTGATGATCAAACATCAAAACTGTTATCTTGGAGTACACCCTATGGTATTTTTAAAGTAAATAGGCTACCATTTGGTACAAAGCCTGCATGTTCAATTTTTCAGTGTATAATTGAGAAAGTTTTGGAGGGTTGTAAAGGAACGGTAAATTATTTAGACGATATTGTGGTGACGGGTAAAGATGAGGAGGAACATTTGAGAAATTTGACAGAGGTGTTTACTAGATTAAGTAAAGCAGGGTTTAGATTAAATTTACAGAAATGTGAATTTTTCAAGCAACATATTTTTTATTTGGGTCATAAAATATCAAGTGTAGGGTTAGAGAGGGATCCAAAAAAAATAGAAGCCATTGTAAAATTACCTAGGGGGTCTGCGAACGTTCAAGCAGATGCGCTTAGTAGGTTACCGTTAAATGAAAGTAATGAGATTATTGAGGAGGTAGATTATTTGAATTTCATGGAGAAATTAATACCAATTGATTCATATAAGGTGAGAGCAGAAACAAGACGGGATTCAGTTTTAGGCAAGGTAGTTAATTATGTACGGTACGGGTTTCCTAATGTAGTTGATGATATTTTAAAACCATTTTATAGTAGAAGGGAGGAAATTTATGTAGATAATGGAATTTTAATGTGGGGATTTCGTGTAATAATTCCATTTAAATTACGATCACAACTGTTACATGAGTTACATGGAACTCATAGTGGAATAACTAATATGAAAACCAGTGCAAGGGCATATTTTTGGTGGCCTTCATTGGACCATGAAATTGAAAAGTTTGTTCATAATTGTAAAGTATGTGGCAGTTGTAGGAGGGAACCTAGCAAGGCAGTAGTAATACCTTGTGTGAAAGGGACTTATATGTACGAACGAGTGCATGCTGATTTTTTGGGACCGATCAAAGGTAGGATGATGTTAATCATTGTTGATACGTATACTAGATGGCCAGAAGTATTTATTATGGCGTCTACCGATGCTAAACACACCATTGAGAAATTTAGAGAATCATTTGCACGGTATCGTTTGCCCAGGGTGGTAGTAACTGACAATGGTTCACAGCTAGTGTCAGGAGAGTTTTCTAATTTCCTTGCTAATAATGGAATAAAGTTTTTGACATCTCCACCTTACCACCCTGCGACAAATGGAATTGCTGAAAATGCAGTTAAGTCTGTTAAGCAAGCATTGTATAAAGCGTTGAAAGACGAGAACAGTAAAAATGTATCTTTAGAAACTGTAATTAATAGATACTTGTTTCATTATAGAAAGGCAGTGTCAGCTGAAGTAAACAGTAGACCAAAAAGAATTTGTAAGCCAGTACAGCGGCTAAATTTATGAAGGGGAGGATTGTAGTATCCTGGTTTAAGTTATGTTTCTTTAATTAATATAACTTGGTAACTAAAGTTATAGATACTTGTTAAAATAGTTGAATAATAGTTTTTCAGTTGTTAAATAAATAAAGATTTGTATACTTGTGCATTATCTGATTTACGATATATCAACTACCAACACATTATAAACACCCGAGCTACCATCATTATATAACTAACGCACTAGTTGGCACCTGCAGTAACTAATATTTAGGTGGGGCTTGTTTGCTTCAATGTTGTATTGAAGAATGCTCAGTCCTTTATGATACAGGTCAGTGGTGCGACTTGACGTTAAGCTATCGCCTTGTGAATGAGGCCTTTAAGGTATCACCTCCCAGTATGGCGCATTCCTGCACAAAGCTGTCAAGGGAGAACGTATGTTTGCTGATAGTGCTGATAGGCACTGTAAATGCAGCGAGCGAGCCCCCACCCCCCTTATGGACAAGCGCTTGAATGCTTCCAGAAAAAATGCGGCTAACTTCACAACAATTTGAACTGCCCATCAAGCTGGCAACGTTGCTTCCTCTAAAATCATCTTTGACAGTTAGCGGCTTCAAATTTTCCAATTTTTCTTGTTTTTTGGCTTGAAATGGCAGCGATAAGTTTATTAAATCCCAAAGCGGAGGTGGCGAGGGCCGCTCAGGCCTTAGCCGTTAACATTTCAGCAGCCAAAGGTATACAGGACGTAATGAAATCAAATTTGGGGCCGAAAGGTACACTGAAAATGTGAGTAGTGAACACATGACTTTGTTTTTTTCAAAAACTTTGCTTCAACCCCCTATTAAGTGCCTCAATTTTATGTGGGTGAAACATAATTTTGTGGAAAATGTTGAATTTTCCAAGCCGGTTGTATTTTTGTTGAAAGTAAAAATCACACTTTTTCTAGGTTAGTTTCCGGTGCTGGTGATATAAAAATAACAAAAGATGGTAATGTTCTGCTGCACGAAATGCAGATTCAACATCCGACTGCCTCGCTGATAGCGAGAGCGTCCACGGCTCAAGACGATATGACCGGTGACGGGACCACCTCGACCGTTCTGGTGATAGGGGAACTCCTCAAACAGGCCGACATTTACATAGCCGAAGGGCTACACCCGAGGGTTTTAACCGCAGGTTTCGACAAAGCAAGGTTTAAGACGCTCGAAATTTTGGATAAGCTCAAGATACCGATCGAGGTGAACAAGGAAAGCTTACTCGACGTCGCCAGGACCAGCCTTAGAACCAAAGTTCACAGGGAATTGGCGGATGTGTTGACGGAAATTTGTGTGGACGCGATTCTGGCAATACGTACCGACAATAAACCGGTCGATTTACATATGGTTGAGTTAATGGAGATGCAGCACAAGACCGCAACCGATACTCAGTTGATAAGGGGCCTCGTCCTCGATCACGGATCACGGCACCCCGACATGCCGAAACGGTTAACTAATGCGTACATTCTGACCTGTAACGTCAGCATGGAGTACGAGAAAAGCGAGGTGAACTCAGGATTATTCTACAAAACAGCCGAAGAACGTGAGAAATTGGTCACGGCCGAGAGGGCGTTCATCGAGGAGAGAGTGAAGAAGGTGGTCGCGCTCAAGAGAAAATTGTGTGACGGTACTGACCGTTCGTTTGTTGTAATCAATCAGAAGGGTATCGATCCGATGAGTCTCGATATGTTGGCAAAAGAAGGTATTATCGCCTTACGTCGTGCCAAGAGGCGTAACATGGAACGTTTGGCTTTGGCGTGCGGCGGTGTCGCCATGAATCATCTGGATGACTTGCACGAATCCCAACTGGGATACGCCGGCCTCGTTTACGAACACATTTTAGGCGAGAACAAGTTCACATTCGTCGAGGAGTGCAAGATACCCCAATCGGTAACTATCTTAATGAAAGCGCCGAACAAACACACCCTAATGCAGATCAAAGATGCCGTACGCGACGGTCTACGGGCGATTAACAATGCGATCGATGATAAAGCCGTAATACCTGGAGCGGGTGCCTTCGAACTGACCGCTTACAAAGAACTAATGGCCTTCAAAGATTCGGTCAAGGGAAAATCTCGTCTAGGCATCGCCGCTTACGCCGAAGCCCTACTGATCATCCCCAAGGTGCTGGCGGTCAATTCGGGATTCGACGCTCAAGATACGATCGTCGAGCTACAGGAGGAGTCGAGGTTAAATCCGGAACCGGTGGGATTAGATTTGAGTTCGGGCGAGGCGATCAATCCGAAAGAAGCGGGAATTTACGATAATTACATTGTTAAAAAACAAATTATTAATTCGTGTTCGGTTATCGCCAGTAATTTGTTGTTGGTCGACGAGATTATGCGTGCCGGAATGAGCAGCCTTAAAGGATAGACTTTTTCGGTTTTTTCTTTAAAATTCCTTTACGTATTAATATTTATAACTAATTCACCTCTCATTTTCTATTTTCTCTAGCCTTTTGTTTTTTTTTTGTAAGCTTTTCACCGCTTATTAAACAATATAACTATTGAAGGGTAATTATTTATAACTTGTACTTGTGTATTTATTGCCCTTTAACAATTAGCAAAAACTAAGAATATACTGTGTGAAATCTGTATTAAGACCACATGGATACCTTTGAATAGCTTTTCTAAATTTAATCCTTTGCTCAATTTGTATTAGGATGACATGAAGCCAACTCTCCTTTTCCCTCTTTACCTTTCTGTGAACTTAATGCAAACTTGACCAAAGACGACGTTTTCGAAGCTTTAAGTCTTTTAGTTGCAACGTCTCTTCGCCTTTATGTGGTCCTTATCCTAATACAAACTTACATAAGATGGCGTTTTGAAACTTTAAGTTTGTATTACATTGAAGCAATTTAGTGACCACACAATATGATCCTAATAGAGTTAATCTGCAGCTACTATCGGAGTAAAAATGCAAGGCCTCTGACTTTAAGTGATCATAACAAAAAAACTGAGGGGTGAAATTTCTTCATTTTTGGGCAGTACATTAGTCGTTTATATATGTTTAACATGTGTAAAAAGCAAAATGCTAGAATCAGTTGTTTAACTTTTATTTTAATTAACAGCAATAAAAACGCTGTATGTAGTATTTTCTGGCTGACGGTCAGTTTTAACTTATCATAAAATTGTTATTGTTTCATAAATTGTTACCAAATTTACAAATGTTGTAGCACACATACTTCTGAAAAGTCGACAGCCAATAAATATTGATTATTCATATGATTAACTGGTTTTATAAGCCCTAACCGAAAATGTGCTATTTCGCAATTTACGGAAGTTAAAGAAAAATTCTTGTTTTAAATGCTAAATTTGATATTACTTAAATCTAACTGCATTATTCTCTCATTGAAAATAAAATTTGTTTTCTTGTAATTCCAAGTAAAATGTGTTGTTTATCGCGAAAGAAAGAAGCACATATTCCCGCGAGAGGTAATCTACCACATCGTAAGCAGCGAGCGGCAACCCACAACAATGTGATTATTCTTTTGCATTGTACAAAACCATGCGCTTTACAGCAATAGTGTACGACAACAGCTGCCCCGCGCGGCCGCGCTTCTCCCCTCCAACTGGTGCATGCATCCTTTTTTCAAAATTTCTTTTAAAAAAAACGATGTATAATGACATTATTTTTGTGAATCGTGTTAGACCACAGTATAATTGCTTTAACCTTGTTATGTTACTGTCAAATTGTTAATATCGAACGTTCAGGTATTGAGTTACATAAGATGTCGTTTTTTCATTATAGCTTTAAGACTAATAAACCAATTGGCCTCAAAAGCATCTCACATTGACAAAAAAGTATACATTTTTCAAATATATAAGTATCTACCACTCAGTTTCAATAATATAGCCGTAATTAATTTTTAAAGTGGAGCGCTTGTGCGATTTGAGTCATAATTAGCGCTTTTTCTCACATACACTGATACAGAAAATTAACGATGTGTTGTAAAAATCTAAAACTGTACACCTTTTTGTAGGAATAAATGATCTTTTAAATGCACTTTATTTGATTAAATTATGATTGCTAATTACTGAGATACAAGCTTCTAAAGTCAGAGGCCTTGCATTTTTACTCCGATAGTAGTCAAGAGTCAAGAGTGATTTAGTTACAACAGGATCTTTCTCTTATGTGACCCTAATACCAATTTTACTAAAGATAAAGTATTAAGGTAGATACACACAAACAGTTTTTCCACCAAGTAAAACTGCGCAGTCTAAGCCTTGAGGATTAAATAGCCTTTTTGTCTAAAATAATTAGGGTAGCAAATAACCCAATAAGATTTTTATACATTGAAATACCTAATTCTACACCCTGTATCATACATTTACGTTAAATCTTATGATACCACCACACACGCCAAGTTTGCCCTGTACAGGTAGGACTGCGCAGTTATTCACAATGGTTTTTCGAATAGGATTTAGTGGACTGTACTGTACAATCCACCGGCGGCCTCAGGGTCTTCACCAGATCATCACACACATGACACAATAGATGTTTTCTTTTTGCACGTCGTGGTAGACTCAAGTCAGCTCTGTCAATAACACACCATTCGTTTTATAAAAATAATTTGACTCAGTTCTCAATAACCTTATTCGTTTTAAAAGCTTTATTTAAGTTTTATATTAACTTGAGGCAGAAATGTCTATATGACGCAAGGCACTTCAATTACGTGATGATTGTGACGATGCAAAAAGAAAACACCTATTCCTATTGAGGAAAATCTGGAAAATCTCAAGGCTTGGACTGCTCAGTCCATGCATTGAGGAAAAATTGTATGCGTGTCGGGTGTGGCTACCTTTAGAAGCTATTCCACTCTGTATATTGCATGCAGTCCATTTCGTACACTCAGTTGTCAATTGTTATATATTGTCATTTGGACTTTGGACACAGACGCCTTCTTTAGTTTGATTTACAATTTACATACGAATTAGTTATGAATAGTTTTACCCTTACCTTACTTCTTATATCTTAGTATAACATTATAAGCGAGTTATATTGGTTAACATTAACATTTATATATAATTCTAATTTATTTAATTGTATTTGTTCACATTTTTACGTAGACGCACTATCACAACAATTCAATCACATTGAATACCTCCAATTTTTGATTGTGGGACCAAAATCTATACTGGTGGCAATTCACATACATACTGCAAATAATGATTTTTTTATATTGAATGAACTCTACACTTCTTTATTACCTATCGTAATTATAATTTAATTTCACCACTTTCGCTCGTGAACACTGAACTCAATAAGAGTTTAGTGGTCATGAACGAGGAAAAAGGGTCAATGTTTCTTTGATCATTTGATGATCAAAATTTATACACTATACAGGCGGCAATTGTTATACTATCAAACCCTTAACCTTCTTATTTGATATTTTCAACACTAATTTTTCTAATCACAAACGTTCAAAATTATCTCTAAATCGGGGGCTTGTGACATTTTTAAAACTCTGATAATGGTCACCATAAGGTTTTTGTGAATTGTGTTATTCTCTTTTCTGCCAAAGTTGACATAACCTCATTTCCTATACAAAAGTTAACATTTTTGTGACCAGAAAATGTCACGTAAAAAGGACATTTCGGTAAGATTTTTCGAGATTTTAACATATTTTAACCGAAACCCCCTTCCAGAGAGAAGAGATAGCCAAACAGTTTCTATTACCGGAACGTCAATCGAAGATCGACACACTTCTACGACAAGACGGTCAGGCGTACTGTATATGTCGTTCGTCGGACAGTTCACGTTTTATGATAGCATGCGATGCGTGTGAGGAATGGTATCACGGCGACTGTATCGGTATATCCGAACGCGAAGCGAAACATATTAAACAGTACTTCTGCATACGTTGTATCGAAGAGGATAACACGTTACAGACGCGTTGGCGTACGAAACGTGACGATACAGGTAATAAGGACGAGCATCGCGTTAAGAAACGGCGCGAACGCGGAGAAACTAAATCGGACAAGAAGAATAAGAAATGCGGGGATTGTATTGGCTGTTATCGTACGGATGATTGTGGACGTTGCGATGTGTGTTTACGGAGGTACAAACATGGAGGTGGACGGCAGAAGGAACGTTGTAAGCAGAGGATCTGTGTCAATTTTGGAGGGTAAGTTGTCTGTTTTTTTTTTTGTTCAATTATACGCTTTAATACTGGTCCCGGCACACTATCTTGTGGTACTCTTGTATTTATTTCTGTGAGGTCTGAGTATTCCTCCTCCTGTGTGACCCTCAACAATCTTTCAGTTTGAGTACCTACAAAGGCTCAAGCAGTATCCCTGTATTTGGTTATCTTGGTATTAAGTGTCTAGGTATCTGAGAATCTTGATCTCTGGTTGTGTACCTAACTACTTATCTGTGTGTCTGGCTATCTTTGTACTTGAATACTGTGGTACATATATGGCTGTACAAGTTTTCATTAAAATGAAACTTCTAACAGAAATATTTATTTAAATAAAACTCGTAATAGAAATATTCATTAAAATGACACAACAGAAATAGGTAACATGGATAACTAACTAAACTCATAGCGTTGTACTTGGGTAAAAAGGCTTAAGAAAATGAAGAAATAAAAAGGTGAAGAATCAAATGGAAAAAAAGTTTAAGGAAAAAAACGAAAGGCAGAAAGAAATGGAGAAAAATAGGTAAAATGAATAGCTCAATACAGATAAACTGGCTTAAGATGAAGAAGAAGAGGAGAAGAAAGAGAAATAATCGAAATGAACTGGGAAGAAGTCCAAGAAGCAACAAAAGGCGGAATATATTGGAGAAAAATAGGTAAACAAAATGCCTCAACTTACACTTTACAAGTAAAATGTCTTTAGAAGGAGAAGAAGAAAGAAAGATGATTGAAGCCATAGCCTCACACAGATAAAAAGACTTACGAAAAAGTCAAAGAAGAAGAAATCAAAACAAGAAAGGAATCAACTGGGAACAATGTAAAGTGTGTAAACATTAAGAAGAAGAAGAAACGGAGAAGAATTAAAGAAAGACGAAAGACAGAATTGAAAGGAAACAAATATGTAAAACAATAAACTCATAACGTTACAGTTTACAGACGTAAAAATGCTTAAAAGTAAGAGGAAGAGAAGAAATAGAAGGAAGGGAAATGAAACGACAAGAAGTAAAACAAAATAAACAGAAACGAATGGAAAAAAGACATCCTTGGAGCCCTAGGTTAGCTTTATATTAGCGTTGCAGTTGTCTCTTTTCTCTGGATTCTCTGTACCTTGTGCCTGTTACGTCTCTAATCATCTCGTCCACTTCTTTCCAATTCTTCCAACTTAAAGCACCAATTGCACTGACCTAGATTTGTTCTTACACCTGTAAGGATTAACGCCATCTTCCCTCTTCACCCGAGAATGTCCATCGATGAGAGTCTCTAACCACTATTCCTACCATTCATAAAACAATGGGCAACACTTTTCCATAACATGTTGATCCGTTGATCGCTGACGCTGACTGTCCTTTTGCTTCCCCACAGTTTCGCATGATGCCCTGTAGACTCTGTGATGCGTCTTGTGACGCTTAAGTTATGTATATCAGCACTCCAAGAATGTTTATCGTGTTACGATGACTGAATATCGTACGCCCTCCCCTAAATGTCCACAATCGCTTCCCCTCTATCATCCTGTTATTAAGTATAACGCTTGCGATTTTCGGTCAGTTCTCCTCATCCTCGTCCTTACGGGTTCGGTTTTCGCTCTTGATTTTTCGGAACGTCTTTGCTACCATTCTCCTGGCCCCTTCCTCATCAGCGCCACCTTCTCTCATCCCATCAATATGAATTTCTTTGTATCGTTTCGCGTTTTGTCTGCTATATCCGTCCAGTGGACATCTATTTTATGAGGAAAGAGAAACGACCAATCCGATATAGGTCTTCAGTGACGTCGCGGATCGACTTTAATCATGGAGGTAGCACAGAGGGTGTACGACCTTGCCTGCCCTTTCATCTCAATTCAAAATCAAGTAAGTTAACACCTTGTTGCAGTGCTCGTGGCCGTCGACGAAGGCGTGACTCAAGCTCAGACATAGAGCAACCACCCAACGCACATTTAATGACCGATTATCCTCGACAGTGCTACGGCCCCAGCTGCATAAATAGCGCACGCTACGGCTCGAAATACTGCTCGGACACGTGCGGAGTACGTCTCGCCACGAACCGCATTTACCAAGTGCTGCCGCAACGTATCCAAGAGTGGGCTTTAAGCCCATGCGTCGCCGAAGACAAGAACATCAAAGGTAGGTAAGTCGCAATCATCGAACTCAAGTCTCAACTCTAGCCGTTTTTAGCGTTAGACCAGGTGCGCAAAAACCAACTGGACGTTCGCCAGATTCTTCAAGAACTCGATAAACGTCACAAGGAACTGGACTTCATCGTCGAACGCGTGAAGAACGCCGCAATCGATACGAATTTGGATCAGGATAACGAGGAGGAAGCCGATCTCTCTACGTACTGTCTAACTTGCGGTCACGAAATCCACTCACGTACGGCCATCAAGCATATGGAGAAGTGCTTTAATAAATACGAGTCGCAAGCGTCGTTCGGTTCGAAGTTTAAGACACGTATCGAGGGCAACAATATGTTCTGCGACTTTTACAATGCGAATAATCGCACGTACTGTAAACGTTTGCGAGTTCTGTGTCCGGAGCATTGTAAGGATCCGAAAGTCGGCGATAACGAGGTGTGCGGTTGTCCTTTGGTTACTAACGTTTTCGATTTGACCGGCGAATTTTGTCGAGCGCCCAAGAAGTCTTGTAGTAAACATTTCGTCTGGGAAAAGTTACGACGTGCCGAGGTAAGTTGATTGTCTTCTCTAAACGGTTAAACACGTTTTATCTTTTCTTAGATCGATTTGGAGAGAGTACGTCAGTGGTTGAAGATGGACGAGTTGCTCGAGAAGGAACGTCATATTCGTCAAAGCATGGCGTCGCGTGCCGGAGTTCTCGCCTTGATGTTACATTCGACGTACAATCATGAAGTGATGGAGGAGATTACGAAAGCGAGTCAGCAGGATCAAGCCGCCGTACAAATGGAGTTGGCGAAACGGTTTAAGAAAGGTGTCAAACCTCGATTTTCTTAAATTAAACACTGCTTCGTAATTAAGTTCATGTTTTACAACTGTAATTATTTACTTATTCTGTTGTATCTGAACATATTTTACAAATTGTAATGGCGTAATTTCCATAAGAATAGAAATATTAAATGTCCAAAAATCGCTTTACATTCGTATGATCCTAATACAAATACAGCCCCTATCACTCAAAGGTAGTGCATCCTGATCCTCATATAAATTTTGCCAAACATGGCGTTTTAAAAGCTTGAAGTACAGTGACTATTACAAACAGTGGCACCAAGCGATGTATTGATTTTTATTAGGCGTGGTATATTTTGCCTCTTAATGGCGGCATGACTGTGTTCGTTGAATTTCAATCAACGCTGTGTTTACCTTTGATCGGCGTGTGATTTTTATTTGGATTTAGCACGTTGCTAGTATACTACCGTTGAGTTCATAGAAACCCGCCTAAAATTTTGCCTCCTAATGGCGGATGGGTGGAGCTAATCGCTGCTTGTCGTCAGAGTCAGTAGATTAACAGAGTACCGCAACCTCCGCCATTTTTAGTCCTTTCCGTGCTTCATTCACTACACGCTCAGTAAAGTAGATGATGTTTTGACTAAATTTTTCGGAATATAATAAAACAAATACACTTAACGGCACAACAACACGGCATTTCATTAAAAATTACGCACTTCGTAAGTATATTTTATGTATATGGACTAAAAATGGCCGCCAGGGCGGCATTTGTCGCGTCAAAGGCTTGCGGTACTCTGTTAATCTACTGACTCTGCTTGTCGTCACTGTTTGTAATAGAGTCACTAGCTTGAAGGTATGTATTACACAGGAGCCGTTTACTATTGGTATCTCCTTACGTTTATGTGTTCCTAATACAGATTGCACAAATCTTGTCATAGATGGCGTTTTAAAAGCTTAAGTCTGTATTATACAGTAACAGTTTGGTCAAAAAGCTTACCTCCTTGCGTTGATGTGATCTTAATAGAAATGTTCTTAAAATGGAAGTCCCTGTTACACAGGAGCAATTTGCTTTTTATACTTACTTCCTTGTGTTTATGTGATGCCAATAAAAAATTTCTCACAATGGTATTTTTAAAAGCTCAAGTCCGTATTACGCAGACACAATTTACCTTACGCGCCTCTTAATAAAAAATTTGTCCAGGATGAAGTTTTAAAAGCTACTATGATCCCGGTACACAGTCGCTTACGTACTGAAGAGCAACGATTGATTCCCATTGGCCGACCAATGACAACGCGTCGACATCAGCCAGATAAGCGAACGCTGTCTCACAGAAGTCATAGCCGCCAACGAAAGCAGCAAACACCGACCAGTCCGTCTACATCGACCTGTCACCCTGCATTTCAGAGGCAGTCTACCCTCCGGGGACCGACCAACCTACCTACTGCCTGTACCTGTATTATTAAGGCTTCCCGCACTGTTAAAACTTGTACATAATTTGTAAACAGAAATGTTTTTCACAACTTCCAAAACTTTATTGTTTATTTGGCGCGACCACCAAATAGCTGGTGATCCGATTCAACTGCCAAAGCTACTTTGTATGTATTGCTTATAAACAATTTTAGTCTCGATATCTCCTTGTGTTTATGGGTGGAACAAATTATGAGAATGAGAGAAAAGCTAACCAGGAAGAACAAAAGGAGACGATTTCGAAGGACGTGCACAGAGACATCAAGTGGAAGGAAGTTCGCAGATGATCACTAGATAATGAAGCTTGGAGGGAGGCGGTGAAGGGACCAAGTCTGACATGTGTTAAGGGTATAAAGGCTTTAGGATTAAGAATAATTAGGTAGGTGTAATAAAAAACCTGTCCTTGCTTAAAATAGGAAGTTTGACCTTAAAGTTCACATTTTTTTATAGAGATAAGTAGTTCTAATGAAGGTTATCATCATTCCATGCAATCATAATAATTTCAAAATTAGTAAACTAACCATACGGCCGATAAGTGTAAAGTGTGTTGACTTCATGTCATTTATAAAAAATGTGATGCTAATTAAACATAAATATTAAATAAACACGTTGTTTATATTCCATAATTTTACATAATCTCCTACCAAAGTTATCGGGAGGTCAGAAATGTGATAATCAATTATGTATATAACAGGGTGGTAAATTTTGTTTTCTTCGAGTCATGATTTGGCTACTTATTGGGTTCGTAATTGTTGCGGCCGCTGGTCAGCAGAATTGGAATCAGCAATGGAACCAGAGGCCAAACTGGCAGCAGCCGCAGCAAAGGAATAAGGAGTTAAAGATGCTCCATATCGTAAGAGTGAACAATTGTTTCGTTTACTTACTTAATGTGACGATTTCTAGATTTATCGCCATGGAATAAGGACACCGGCCGATACTTATCCAAATGATCCGTATCTGAATAGCGACTTCTATCCAAGTGGATGGGGTCAGTTAACTAACGTAAGTTCTTTTTTTTAATTCCTTACATTTGATTCCTCCTCTTCTTAATGTGAAGCTTATTTACCATAGAGTTGAACGCCGCCTCAGTTGAGCTACTCATTTTCTGTTTTAGACAGTTCTGTCTTTTCTTCCTCTTCCTCTTCTTCCTAATCTTGAACCTTTTAACTCATAAACTGTTAAGGCTGCAAGTTGAGGAATTACTTTTACCTTATTCTTCTCTTTTGTTTTTTTTCCTTTTACTTCTTCCCTTTTGCTTCCTCTTCTTCCTCACCCTCTTTACAGTTCATCTATACTCTTCTCCATTCTTTTCCCCCTTGGGTTATTTCTTTTTCTTCTTAATTTTAAAGTAATTTATATTTTTAGGAAGGAAAGAGGAAATTATTCGAGCACGGATTATTCCTACGAAATCGTTACGGAAAATTTTTGGGCACTCACTACTCGCCCGATATTTATTATGTACAAACTACCGGAGTCGATCGTACCAAAATGACTGCGCAATGTATTAACGCGGGTCTTTGGGCGCCAAACAACGATCAACATTGGGGCATACTCAACTGGCAACCGATTCCCGTCAACTCGGAACCTCTGGACACGGATAGTGTAAGTTGGCAAACCCGTAAATTACCATAATCCTCTTCTTCAGCTTTTGCTAGTGAGACGTCCGTGCCCGCAGTACCACTTGGAGCTTGACAAAGTGGAACAAAGTCCGGAGATACAAAGGTTACTCCAATCGGAAACGCCCCTATTTAACGAACTGGCCAGGCTCACCGGTAAAAATGTGAAGAATTTCGAAGACGTTCAGGACGTTTACACGACGTTAATGGCCGAGGAAGCCCTCGGCTTACCGTTGCCCGAATGGACCCGGCAGTACTACCCACAACGCATGTTAAAGTCGACGGTGCTGAGTTTCACCCTAAACGTCTACAATGACCAACTCAGCCGATTTAAAGGGGGCGTCCTTCTGAAGAAGATGATTAACGACTGGAAAAGCGTGATGGACGGTACCTTATCACCGAAAGACCGCAAGGCCTTCTTATACATCGGTCACGATTCGACGGTCGTCAATATCCTCAGCGCGTTAAAGCTGTGGTACCCTCAAGTGCCCGGATTTGCCATAAATACGTTCTTCGAATTTTCGCGAGACTTAAACACGAACGAGTACGGAGTGGAAGTATTCTTCCGCAACTCGACCGATCCGCATGCCCCTCCGTACCAGTTGACGATTCCGAACTGTGACAAATTCTGCCCGTTCAACCGCCTAATACAGTTAACGTCATCGGTCGTACCCGAAAATTGGGATGAGGAGTGCAAGTCCGATGATCCCAACTATACGGTACCACCTCCTAAGCCACCTTAATCAAAGACGGTTTTAAACAACTTCTATAATTTTAAAATTAATTAATTGTGTTACCAAGAAAATAAACGCTTAATATAAATCACATTCAATATTGGCACGTAAAACTATGCTAAAGAGCCTTGGAATGTTATGATAGGTGGCAAGTAAGCGGAAAATCCCCCCCAAAATACCCCTTAAAACTAGATGCCTTATAATTCGGTGGTCATGTGACGTGTCAGTAACTGGACACGTTTCGCATTGCACGATTTACATAAGACGTGGTCGTCCAAAGGGTAACACCCGCGTCCTTCGGCTTCGGATGACAGCACCAAGCCACAGTCCTAAAGAATTTACAGTTAAGGAACTTAAGCGACGGATTAGCGCCTTACCTCACACTTGTAGCACTGAATATGAAAGCTACGATCTAATGCGACCACCCTTACCGTTTCCTCTTGTCCAGGTTCGGGCATAATCGGTAGTTTACAGACGCAACACCTAGGCGCGAATTTCCTACAAAGCGTTAAGGGTTACAAGGGGGTGTTTAACAAAACGCGTAGGTACGTACTTGTGGAAATCCTCGATGCAGTGTATTTGATTCGTAGCGTCAACCGTGAACGGAATACCATCCAGGCTTTTACCGCAGATTACGCAGCAGAAACATTTGGGATGGTAGGGTTTACCTGTCGCACGTAGGATTCGGTCCAAAATTGGTTTGGTACAGACGCAACATTTCTCTAATGTATTCTACGATTAAAAATAAACTGACCGGAGTCCCTTAAAGTTAGCGTTAACTGTACAGTATAGACAAACGCAGGAATTAGGACCGTCGGCTACAAATTAGTGTCAGTAATCCGTCATTGTGAACACTGCCGAGTAACGGACGTTAATTCGATAATTTAATCCTAGATGAAGAAGCATTAAAAACTACTTACAAGGTTTGAAAAAGTACCTCCTTGCATTCATGTGATCTTAATACAAATCTAGCTTTGAATGAAGTTTTTTACGCGACTTAAACGGTTTAAGAGTACCTCTTTGGGTTCGTTGCGATCGTAATACAAATTCAGCTTTGGAGAAAGTTTTAAAAGGATGAAGAGTACCTTCTTGGGTTCATGAGATCCTAATACAAATCTAACGCTGAATAATATTAAAGCTATTCCGGTTTAGTAAGATTTATTTGTGATCATACGATCCTAATACAAATCCAGTTCTGGAGAAAGTTTTTTAAGCTACTCAAAAGGTTGAAAAGTACCTCCTTGGGTTCATACAGTACAAATCCAGCTCGGGGGAAAGTTTTTTAAGCTACTTAAAAGGTTGAAGAGTACCTTCTTGGGTTCATGTGATCCTAATACAAATCTAGCTTTGGATCAAGTACTAAAAGCCACTCTGTTTAGTAAAAGCATCTCTTTGTGTTCATATGATCCTAATACAAATATAGCTTTGAATTAAGTTTTTTAAGCAAAACGTTTAGTAAGAGTACCTCTCGCGTACATGCGACCTTAGTACAAATCTAGCTATGGATGACATTTTGTTAAGTTACCCAAAACGTTTAAGAGTAGGTACCTATTTGGGTTCATGTGATCCTATTACAAATTTAGTTTTGGATGAAGTGTTGAAAGCTAAGGATGGCGCTGTGACGATTTGATGGCACCGTTTGTCTATACCGTCTTAACAATAATGTAATGACTTACCAAATAATCCTCCTCGCAGTACGGTTTACCATCGAGCGAATAGAAAGGCTTCCCTTGTAAATTAATCGCGCAATGTTGGCACGTAAAGCATGTCGTATGATAAATTTTATCCATCGCCGTACAGCCGCTATTCTCGCCGACGACCTTCTCACCGCATTTAACGCATATACCGTAGTAGTCGACCTCGACGACGTTATCCTCCATACCTTGTACGAGTAGATCGGTTAACGTATCGACCTCTTGTTCCTTACGAACGCCGACGCGACTCGCCGACTGACTCGGACCGGAAATGTTACTTCCACCGCTAACGTAGGGAGCGTAGAGCGAGTAATTGGAACGTGACGACATTTGACTAGGCGGTCTCGGGTTGATAGGTTCGTAAATTGATTCGTACGTCGACGATGCCTGAAGAGAAAATGGGTTAGTAGACGTGATTTGCGGAGGAGCGGGGAAGGCTGAGCGAGAGGGGCGATTTACCTGTGAGGAAGCTCTGTAATAGCTTTCGTATCCCGTATGCTTTTAAGAAAGTTTGGTTATGAGTGTTTTAGGTTTGAATTTGACTTACCTGCGATCCGAGGTAATTGGGGTAATCTTCGGGAAGTGTCGCTCGTCTAAGTTCGCTATAACTGGAGCTGACCGGGGATGGTGGCGGTGGTAAGTCTTCGGGTGGCGGTGGTAGGTTGGTGTTGACGGTGCATGGTGCGTAGTCGTTCATAACTTCTAGCGGTGGAGGCGGCGGAGGTAAATCGTCAGCTGTTAATTAGAAAATCATAAGATGATAAAGCGTAACATAGCATTGAGGGGATGGCATGCCGCGGCGGGGGACAGATATAGGCGAATGATGCTTAAGTTAATGCAAGGGGTAAAGCTGCTGGTACTGTAAAAAAGTAAATAGAAGCATTCAAAGGCAGCATCGCATAGTTGTCGTGTCATAGGTGCTTTACGGAAAGGATATTACAAAAAACTTCGCTCAGGAAGATCCTAAATTGTTTAGGGGTACAGGCATCCTAAGTCAATAAATTAAAAACAGAAAGATAAAATAAGTGCTAGTGATACAGTGGAGGGATCTTAACAGAGAAGTACGTTTCGGTTTAATAATGATAACATACAGGGGTCGTGAGGAGGAGGAAGAGACACTACGTTATATACTGTGAGACTGCAACCTCAAGACACAGGTTCCTTGGGGAGAGAACGTTGCAAGAAACTTCCCTCAGGAAGATCCTAAATTGTTTAGGGGTACAGGCATCCTAAGTGAGCGAATTGAAAACAGAAGAGTAAAACCTGCGCATTTGATGCAGTACAGGAACCTACAGACAAAGTACCTCAAGATACAGGTTCTTTGGGGAAAAGACATCACAAAAAACTTCCCTTAAGAAGATCCTAAATTGTTTAAGAGTACAGGCATCCTAAGTCAATAAATTAAAAACAGAATGGTAAAATATGTGCCAGTGATACAGTGTAGACCTACAGAGAAGTACTTCTCAGATAAATAATGATAACATACAGGGGTTGTGAGAAGGAAGAGACACTACTTCATATACTGTGATACTGCACGTCATGAAACACCTTAAGACACAGGTTCCTTGGGGAAAGGACATTACAACTTCCCTCAGGAAGATCCTAAATTATTTAGGAGTACAGGCATCCTAAGTGATCGAATTAAAATTAAAAATAGAAGAGTAAAATCTGTGCATTTGATGCAGTGCAGGAACCTGCAGACAAAGTGCCTCTCAGATAAATAATGACAACATGCAGTGGTTGTGAGGGGAAGGAGGAAGAGACAGTACTTCATATACTGTGACACTGAACGGTCATGAACACCTCAAGATACAGGTTCTTTGGAGAAAGGGCATCACAAAGAACTTCCCTCAAACAGATCCTAAATTGATTTAGGAATACAGGCATCCTAAGTGAGGGAATTCAAAACTGGAAGGTACAATAAAATAACCATAAGAGAATAATCACTACTTACTTCCATTAGTGTAGACATCTCCAGGAATGTTGCTATAAACGGTATCACGAGTAGAATGTGGCAAGTTATTATAAATAAGCGACTCGTTACTTCGCGGGGTCACTTGAATATTACTATAAAGTACGTGTTGATCCGGTTTCGTGTACGCTTTCGGAACAAAATTTGAGCTAATTGGAATGGTAGACGATTCGTTTAGATTATTCGGACTCGTACGGAGATTTGAGATGTTCGCATAGGTACTATAGTTACCCCTCTGTCCGATTGGTAAGGTTGAACTGTTCGAAAACGAATGGGTATGTGATGGCGTCGGTACATTTGAGTACAAGAGTGACGAATTCGCACTTGGTAACCGAGAGGAGTAGAGCGGTTCGGCCGCTTGTTTAACACTATGCGAGTAGGGTACCTAAAACGGTTCGTGTTAAGCAGTTACACTGCAACCTGTATCAACATACCTGAGGTTGAGTCTTTTTCGGTTTCGGAGGTACCGCCGGACCAATTTTCTTACCGAAATTTGTCGTCGACAAGTGTGGATTTGGCAATAAATCCGCGTTGTTCATCAGCTGGAGCTCCGCCAATTGTTTATCGAGATCGTCCATTGTTTTCTAGTAGAAAAAATAACAATTAGGTTAGATTAGCAGAAAATTGCTTTACCTTAGGTTTAATGTTCCTGTGGGTTAGTTTAATGGAATTTCGTGATAATCACTTGTAAATGGGACAAAAGGAAGTGAACATTGCAGTATGACAAATAGCACAATCGACCAAGTGAGTTAAAACACTTTTTTTAACGAAGTTTACGGATGCAACAATGCATTTCAAGAATTGAAATGACTCACCTGTCTCGCCCATTTAGTCATTAAACTCAGTGGCGTACGCACAGAATTTTCAACCAAAGGAATTAAATATAATAATAAAAACAAATACAAATTACAACTTCCTTCTACCAATAGGCAACAATTACATTACATTTATAACAATTAATTAATTAATTGGTGCATTGAGTAGCTTTTAAAACTTCATCCAGTGATAGGTTTGAGCAAGGATCACATGACGAACGCATAGAGGGGATCAACTGCACCTTTCAGTAGCCTTTAAACCTTACGCTTACCCTATACCTAGATTTGTATTAGGAGTACATGAACGCAAGGAGTTACTAGACCTTTGAATACTTTTTAAAGCTTCATCCACAGACAGACATGTAACAAAGAAGTACCTACAATTACTAAACCATTGAGTATCATTGATGAAACTTCATCCAGAGTTCATTGAGTAGCTTAAAAAACTTCATCCAAAGCTAAATTTGTATTAGGATCACATGAACACAAAGAGATGCTCTTACTAAACCTTTGTGTGACTTTTAATACTTCATTTTGGAATAGCTTAAAAAACTTCATTCAAAGTTATATTTTTATGATCACATGAATGCGAGAGGATACTTTTTCAAACCTTTTGAATACCTTAAAAAACTTAATCCAGATCTAGATTTGTATTAGGGACACAAGAATAAAAGGCCTTTGAATAGCTTTTAAAGTTTCATCTAAAAGTAGATCCGCATTAGGAATACTTGCAAGTAAGGAAGACGTTACATTACAGTTTTGAATTTAAAGTTTAAAGCTCATTCGGAACAAGCACCTATAAAATACTTATGGCGGAACAAATTCTACTAGGATCACATAAACGCAAGGAGAAACTTTTGAGTGGCTTTTAAAACTCCATATTCATTTCCACATTTTAAAATTCTATCTGAGACTGAATTTAAATCAGGAAGGCATGGAGATACTCTTATCAGCCTTTAAGATTTGTGTTAGCAACTCATGAACGCAAATAAGTGCTCTTTGTGTAGCTTTTCGAACATTCTTTACAGCTAGATTTGTTTCAGAAACATATGAACACAAGAAACGTCTTTGCTAGACGTTTACGAAGTCTTTAAAAGTGTATTCATATTAAGATCACATTCAAACTTCAACAACGACTGCTAGAGCTAGATTTGTGTTAGGGAAACATGAACGCAAGGAGGTACTCTAACTAGACCTTTGAGCTTGTAATACACCGTCTAGCTAGAACAAAATTTGTATTGCGATAAGAAACTTTCCTAACTAATTCGTTTTCTTGGAGTAGCTTTTAGACTTCATTCGGAGCAAAATTATATTAGGATCACATAAAGGCAAGCTAGTTTGCTTTGAGAGTAACTTTTCAACTCCTACCAGAACAAGATTTGGGACATTTTCGTATAAACGCAAGGAGGAACGCTTACAGAATATTTAAATCATTAAAATTTGTATTAAGATCATATAAACGCAGAGGTTCACTTATGGGTCTTTTGAAAACTTCATCCAGAGTTAAATTTGTATTAGGATCACATAAAGAAGTATGAACTTTGAGTAGCCTTAAAAAAATTCGTCCGGAGCAAAATCTGTATTAGGATCACGTAAATACAAGACAGTATTGGCAAAATTTGTATAAAGATCACATAAATGTAAGGTTTTTGTATTAGGATCACATGAAGGCAGTTAAAGTTTCTAGTGCGTTTACTTTATGTAGCCTTTAAATTTTATACAGAACTAGATTTGTGTACTCCCACTAAACTTTTGATTACCTTTTTACAAATTCTTCCAAGGTGCGATTTGTATTAGGGTCGCATGAACGCAAGAAGGTACTTTTTCTAACCTTTGAGAATCTAGAGCTAGATTTGTTGGAAGATCACATGAGCTTAAAATGTTTCAAAGTTTATCAGGAGTAAAATTGTATTAGGATCACATACATTAAGGCTTTATATAGCCTTTAAAGTTCATCCAGAACTAGATTTGCGTACCTACTCCCACTAACCTTTTGCTCTTCAAAAATTCTTCCAAGCTTTTAGGTTTGTTAGAATCGCATGATCTCAAAATGTTTCAAAGTGTATCCGGAGCAAAATTGTATTAGGATCACATAAATATAAGGACGTTTTGTTTCACAAGCAAATGAAAATGGACCACAACTAACCAAGCAAGTTGACCAAATTGGAGTGCATCTTCAATACTCAACTGGCTCATCTCGTTCACCGATGTACCTACTTGTAAATTCATTGGCGTACACACAAAGAGGTTTTGTACGATAAATACGAATACAAACGCGAATATCAAAAATTCCCTCATACTTAGTTAATCGGCACCAATTAAATTGATGACGCCACACTTTACATTTTTCGCCATAAATTAATCAACTTGTATAAACAAGAGGATTTATTACTAAAATTAAGTACAAGCTAAATTATAATACAGCTACGTGTAAATATTTGTCGCATCCGGATTTGTTGAGGTGGAATAATGATAATTATCGACATTAGGTGTGGGATACAAAAACTCCCCGACTGTAATTCCGTACGGAACCTTAAGAATTACGTTCGTCAATCCGCAGGTGAGAAAAACGCTAAATACTTACTACGTAATCTGCTGCCGTTCCCGCCTTATTTTTATGCGCGATACAAAACGTACATAGCCTTTTCGTTTCGGACGAAAACCTCAAACAGGGCTGCTCACCGGCCATCGGTCCTAAAAGTAAACGGACACTAACAGGACCAAACGAAAGGTAGAATTACCTGCGATTAATTGCGTACCCAAATGCGAAATGTAACTCGAAGCCAACCTCAACGTCTCGATCTTACTTAACTTGCGATCTTTCGGCTCGGTCGGTATTAACGTCCTGAGCGTTATAAACGCCGTATTTACGCTAGAAATATGGCAAAGGTAAACACGAGATTTTCTCACCGTCTTGTCTCACCTGTGCGTGCGATCACGTTCACGTGCATTCGCCTGATATCGCTGGCGAATGGGTTGAGGACTTTTCCTTCTTTTGCACTCTTTAGTATTACCAAATTGTAAAAACTCCATACTTTAAACGGTATAAAATCAAACTGAAACAAGTGTCAAAGTGAACTAATTTCTTAATGCTTAAAACATGTGTGCGACGATCTAGGCTAAATAGTTCCACACACGAACAGATGGTGACATTTTTTTCATCACAAAGGGTCCGCCCTCACCATCAGAAGAATGACAATTCAGTGCAAGATTAAGGGCACCCGCTTATGGCAAATTAGTGCGATAATTTTGAAATTTGAACGTAGCTTTGCGTCAATTTCGCACCCGTACGTGCGTGGAGCGCTTTACGACTTTCAGTCGTTAAAACTACATAAGCTAATTTACGCATCGACTATATTTCAAATTTGAGATTTACACACCTCCTTTCCTCTCTGTTTTTATAGGACGACGGCAAACCGGATGTGAATCAAATTTTAATGTCTTTAACAGATCCTTCTCTACTTCTCTGTCGTTCTCTGTGAAAAAAAGCAGGGACAATGTCATCGAATCGAAAATGATTCGATTAAAAGAGGTGAGAAATCGATTGTTTTAGAACCGGTACACGCGTTTCAATTTTTTACTTTACGCGGGCTTTTGAAAATTTGAAAGTAAGGCGTAAGTTTGACAGGCGCATGTGTAATCAATCACTATAATAATCATAGCGATGTTCTTGCCGGGTTTAGCTCTTCGTTTGATAACCTTTCTTCAATATTGAATCGTATGCGTCATGAGGAGAGACATAAACAATCTATTTGGAATGCCTCCTTGATGTATTCATACGATCCTGATACAAATATTGCACTCGGAATGAAGCTTTAGAAGCTACCTCATTGCGTTCATGTAATCTCAATTAAAATTATGGTTATGAATGAAGTTTTAAGAGCAACTGAAAGCTATAGCAAAGATACCTCCTTGTATTCATGCAATCCTAATACAAATATATCGTTCTGGATACAGTTTTAGGAGCTACGTAAGGTATCCTTGCGTTCGTGTAATCCTAATACAATTGTTGCTCTGGATTAAGATTAGAGCTACCTACAGTAAACAAGTTGGGAAACTCTCATACGTTTATGTGATCCTTATACAAATTTTACCAGTACTACCGAAATTTATTAAGGATTAGTTAGAGTACTAATACAGATTTTGGTCGAAACGCAGTTTTTTAAAGCCACTGAAAATTCACCTAGTGGATGGAAACGACTGCTTGCGTGCATGTACCTACTCTACTCCTAATACAACAATAGCTTTACATGTAGTTTTAATCATTAGTGATGAGGATGAACTAATCTTCGCTATGGTGAGCCACACGATGGTTACACATACAACTGCAAACAGCCTACACCATCCAATATCCATTATGGGATCCGGATGTAGGCCAATTCCAAAGAAATTCATGCTAAACAAAATGGGCGGCCGCAATCGAAATTGTCGTTGATCTTTTTAAATAAGATCGATAACGGTGAATGTGATCGAAATGATTTTGACAATCACCTAAAGTAATGGTTCCATTTAAGTAGTTGGTTTTTTAAATAAATAACTAATCGAGGAGGGTAGATTAATGTTACACCTATACCTAAAGTCATTATTTTAGAGTAGAGCATCCATCTTTTGTGTCAGGCGAATCGAAAACGGAAATTTACGTAGTTCGTTAATACGAAACTTCATTTTCGACGTATGTACCACTTGTTAGTAACAGTGGTGTTCGTATACCGTGTGTTTGAAAATGCTCTTGCTTTAGTACACTCCTGTGTGTGAGCTGGTTTGATGTGGTCCTTGCTCGTATATTTACAGTTGAACAAATCAACCTATGGCGGTGTGCTTATCTAGTTTATAGGTACACCATTTTTTGGTAAAGAGGACACCGTTTATATCATTACACATGGATTTTAATATCAACATTAAGTAGCTCTTTTTGTTTTACAGTTTGTGGTTGACTTAAGTCAGTCCTGTCAATAACACAGAGTTCGTTTTATAAAAAAAACTTTGACCCAGTTCCCAATAACCCTATTCGTTTGAAAACCTTTAGGCCCTTATGACACTAGACTAAATTTAGTACTAAATAGTGGGCAAGTTGTGCGTGCGTGCGTATTGACATACAGGGTGTCTCACGGTGACCGTCGGTTAGAAGTATATCAAGAACTGTAAAAGCTAGAAATTTGAAATTTTGCATATGCGACATGGAGTGTTTAATCTATTAAGTAAAAATATTTTCCAAATGGCAGCACTTCCGGAAATACCGGAAGTGACCATCAACTTCTTTATTTTAAATACAAACCAGGCAATTTTTTTTCACATTCTGATGTGTCATAAAATGTTTAGTAAGTATGCTTAAAATAATCGGCGTATCATTTTGATTGTTGAGAAAAAATTTTTTTTCCACTGAAAAATGTCAAAATCTTGTTTAGGAAATAAAATTGAAAGTCGAAAGTGGTAAAAGTTAGGGAAATGGGATTTTAGGTTCTCAATGTCAAAAGATTGAGACACAATTGTCTGCCATGGATTATAAAAAATTGCCCGCGGTTACGTATCTATTTGACGTTATTTCCAGACTTAAGAAAAACTTTAAAAAATCTCTTTTTTTAAATGGAATGCCTATTTAATTATCGGCCCATTCGATGCAGAAATAAATTTCCTTTAAATTGATATACCATGTTCCTATACCTAAAATCAATGATTACAGAGTTATTTACATTTTTCTAATTAAATTTATAATTACATAATTGACAAAACATGGTTGGCTTTGAAAATTTTTAAAAAATTTTTATACAAATGTTTCTTATGCTTTTATGATTATTTAAAATTCTATCTATGCAACTTCTTGACTATCCAAGGTCTCTTTCCGCCGAACGAACAGAACTTTCAGGGAAAACATTAAAATATCCCAATACATTGGTTTCTGCAGCGTCATTGGGGACAATTGGCTTTTCCAAATTTCGTGGCGTATTTACTTCGCCCAAATTTAGAATATTCTTTTTAATCATCCTGATTTTTTGTTCTGTCATTGTAGGTAAATGCGGATATCTTTCGTTAAAGTGTTGAGTGATTCTTTATTCAATGCTTAAAGGTTCTGCAGGTCCGAAAAGTAATACGAGCAGACTCGCCATGAATGTAAAACAAATTTAGAATATCAGCGTTTGTGTATTCCATATTTCCCAATTAAAAACAAATATTAAGCGCAAAAATCAAAATTCAAACAGATAACACTGATAACAAACGTAAATGTAGCGTAAACTTTCAAACTGATAGCTAACTGACAACTGTCATCATAAGAAACAATTGAATAAAATTTTTTTGGAAATTTTCAAAGCCAACCATGTTTCGTAAAGTATGTAATTATAAATTTAATTAGAAAAATGTAAATAACTCTGTAATCATTGATTTTAGGTATAGGAACATGGTATATCAATTTAAAGGAAATTTATTTCTGCATCGAATGGGCCGATAATTAAATAGGCATTCCATTTAAAAAAAGAGACTTTTTAAAGTTTTTCTTAAGTCTGGAAATAACGTCAAATAGATACGTAACCGCGGACAATTTTTTATATTCCATGACAGACAATTGTGTCTCAATCTTTTGACATTGAGAACCTAAAATCCCATTTCCCTAACTTTTACCACTTTCGACTTTCAATTTTATTTCCTAAACACGATTTTGCAATTTTTCAGTGAAAAAAATTTTTTTTCTCAACAATCAAAATTGATACGCCGATTATTTTAAGCATACTTACTAAACATTTTATGACACATCAGAATGTGAAAAAAAATTGCCTGGTTTGTATTTAAAATAAAGAAGTTGATGGTCACTTCCGATGTTTCCGGAAGTGCTGCCATTTGGAAAATATTTTTATTTAATAGATTAAACACTCCATGTCGCATGTACAAAATTTCAAATTTCTAGCTTTTACAGCTCTTGATATACTTCTAACCGACGGTCACCGTGAGACACCCTGTATATGAAAATATACCTAACCTTCCACACAGTTGGAAGAAAAATGGCGGATGAAAATACTCATTAGACCATATAATAATGGATTGATAATTTCCTATGTAGCAAATATGTCAAAAGCTCACCAACCTGAGCGAGAGAGCAGTATTGCGCATCGTTCATGGTTACTCATAAGGCTACTGCAAGACGGTAAAGGACACGATTATATTTTTACTCTTTTCACGACAGTGCATTTTTAAACGTTGCATTAGCAGTCCATTATTATATGGTCTCTAAGGAATACTCACACTTTTTAGAGCCTTAATAAAATTATGTAGTGTAAACATAACTTTAGTTAAGGTAGGTGAGATGGGTGAGAGGTGAGGCACAGAATTGTTATTGATTAAGCAAACCACACCTACTGTCGCTAATTACCATCACAAACTCCCACAAACTGTTATCACAACAATTGAACTCTGCAGTAAAAAGACATTCCAAGGTGATCATAAGTTATCATGGATGTTTAGATGCCACAACTCATCCAACTACAGGAGCAGAAGATTGTTTAGGTTTCGGGTACCTACTTGAGGTTTTCAGTACATACGAAGATTCATAGATAAGGGTTGTAATGTAAAATTAAAATCATTTAATGACAAGGTCACTACTGTGCGAAGCACACAATACTATTTGCTGGTATCGCCATGTCACGGGAACAGGTGTTTGAACAGACAGAACATAGCCAAACCTTTACCTACCAGGAGTTCGTGTGGGTTGTACCTGCACCACCAGTAATGTCACCATTGAAAACAATTTTTACCAATGTTGGTTTTTAGAATAGTTCTGGTATGGACAAGTTGGTCCCTACTTGCTGTAAGTACCTAAAACGAACTACAATTTCGAAAAATACATCACAATTTTGATGCAAGTACTATCGATAATATTATGGGGAATCGCCTGCTCATTTCCAATCCACACTGCTTTGAGGTACCTTGTAGTGTGATTCATCTTCTACTCAGTTGTGATGCAAACCGCCTTTAACAGCAATTTAGTTTATTTCTTGGAGATACCTCAATACGAATCCAGTATTAATAAGGTGACTTGTGCAATTTTCACATCTGGCATTGGCGCATTAAAACGTGATAAGCGTACCTTCATACGAAAAATTGAAGAGTTTTCAGCTTATACTGCGTCATTATTTTTGTTCCACAGCCTGCTCTGAAAGGTGAGCCTTGCCTTTTTCCCAGTGAGTCAAAACAACGATTTTTGGGATCCATCCTCTTAGGTCCCGATGGTGGTGAGCCTGTTAAGTCTAGGTTTGCCAGGCCTGTCTGTGTTGAATGCGAAACCAAAAGTTCTGACGTTTTGTAAGACATTGCAGCTTACATCTTCAGGGTTATAGGAATGAGCCGTTAAGTGTAGGTTTGCCAGATCTGGCTGCTGAATGTGAATGGAACACCTCATTCCGATCACTCTGAAGATGCAAGCTGCAATGTTTTGTGAAACGTCAGAACTTTTGGTTTCACATTCAGCAGTCAGGCATGGCAAACCAAGACGTAACAGCTCACCACCATTGGGAGCTAAGAGGATGTATGATCAGCTCAAAAATCCTTGTTTTGGATCAGAAAGAAATTCAACACAGGCTGTGGAACAAAAACCTACTCTAACGTTTGTTTATATACAACTAATTGAATTTCATCACCTCCTTGCGCTAGGATTATTCTAACATAACATTTTCTCAGGATGAAGCTTTGAAAGCAACTCAAAAATTTGTATTACACTAGAATGATATAAGAAAACTTACTTACGTTTATGTCGTCCGAATGGAAATGTCGCCCCCGGATGAGGCTTCAAAGTACTCCAAGGTACAGTTAAAGAACCTGCTTGTATTCATGTGAGCCGATCCCAAATCTTGCTATGAACACAGTCTAAGATTGTATTTAGATTGTGCTATGAATAAAGCTTGAAAAGCTGCTGAGAAACATAGTAAATGTATCTCTTAATACAAATCTAGCTCTGGACGAATCTTCAAAAATGACTCAAAGGTTTGTATTAAATGAAAGCGATTTAGTTGGAATACGTCATTAGCCATCACGTGGTCCCGTTATATTGGGCCCCTTTCATAGGAATTTGAAGAGGTTGAACTGATTGTTTTTTCTTTATTAATAAACTGCAATAATAAGACATAAATCACTATAACCATTATTTTCTATACTTCATTAAACATTGAAAAGATACTAATAAAAATTACCATAACCTGAATGCAGGGCAGCAATAGACGAGATTGTAAACATTTACATTTAAAAAAAAAAGGGCACAGAAACTTAATAAAACCATCCTAATCGCTATCCGAAGAGAGATAGTCGTTAAAGTCTTTAGCGGGATACGTCGAAGTGTTATCGTTAACCTTTCGACTGTCCGATGCACTATTTTTATAACCATCTATGATTTTTTCGATTTGTTCTTTCTCTAGTTCGTACAACGGATTCGAAACTTTACTAAACATGTGCTTGCGGAAATGTTCTTTTAACGATTGCCAAGTGCGTCCTTTTCCGAACGATTCCTCCATTGTAACCCAAAATTGTCGACCTCTCAACTGGTAAAAACCACTATGAGCGATTATGAATTTTAAAATCTCCTTTTCCTCCTTAAGGGTATAGGGACGTTTGTAACCGGACATTTTCTACAATTTCTCCATGAACATTGAAAGCAAAAAAGGAAGAGTGTTACTCACAAATAACAGAAATAATGTACAAAAATTTAATTTCTAAGGCAGACAGTAGAAATTTTCAAAATTTATCTAGGTTATGTTGTGGCACAGTGTTTGTGTTGTGGAAAACTTGAAGCGATGCTGCCACTGCCAGGTTGTCAAGTTTCCAAATGCTACCAAGGTCGACTTTTTGAGTTTAAGCAAAAAAAAACGAAATTCTACCAATTCTGTCCGAATTTCTTCTGCACTCTGCAGACATATACCGTAAATTGGGGTTGCATTGGTAATTGTGGTGTAATTTTGATCATTAATGCGGCAAGATGTGGCGCCAAACCTGTAATCTTTTTGTACTACCAACCTGGCAACCTCACACAATTTTAGTGACATAGTGATTTTTACCGGGTTGGCGGGATAAATTTTTCACTTGTTTTTAGCTGATAAAACGATAAAAGGTAAGTAATTTAAAAACCTTTATTCTTTAAATTGTAAGGGTTGACAAATTACACATGTACCTGCGGTTTCGCTTATTGTTGGTTTACAAGAAAGTGTCTTATTATTCTAACTTTAGTTTAATGTTTGTGACCATTTTTTGTGGTCATTTTAAGGACAAGCAACTGATCAAACTTTACCTGGGCTGGGGTAACTTTAATCGGATTGCAAGGAACCAACATTGATTAGGTACATGATTGCGATTTTCATTTTTTAAATAGGTAACTTTCCATCGTAGGTGCTCATTGCCCTCTACAATGGGGACCTTTTTAATTTTTATAAGTTCATAATTTATTTACAAATAATAGGTATATTCCACATGATTTTGATGGCCAACTTAATACGTAATCATTAATTAGATAATTGCTTCGTTCCCCTTTGCATCTGGTTTTGTTCACTTGCTTCCATTGATAACTCGCCTGACACCGTGCGATTTGAGAAATTCGCCTTGCATCAATTTTACTTTTTCAACCTTCATCACACCGTTTCACACATTATTAGCATTACCTGATGATGACAATCGCAATTATTGTCGAAACATGTCGTAATAATAAAAATATCAATCAAATCGTTAGGTACCTAATCCTTAGCTGGATCTGTATCCACTAAGATTATAAAATTTCATGTAAGTATGGGGAAGGTTTGGTGACACTCATTTATTATCCCCATTTTGTAAGAGGGTAAGAGAACATAAAAATTATGAAGATGATTCTGCTTTACAATAAGTACACTGGTTGCCATATACAAACTGTTTGGCGGGAGAAAGAGTTTTCGTAAGCACTGAAGTTGTTATAGTCTTTTTACACATCACACAGTAAGGTTTTATAATTTGTTTTAAATAATTTGAGCACTCTGAAAGTTATCAATGTAGCCCCAGTTTACCAGAACTTTCAATGAACGAGATGAACCTCAAATTCTGCTACCATTTTTTGTTATAAAAGTAAAAAAAGAAGCAGAAAGGTAGATAACAAAGAAAAATACTAATTACAAGGCCACTTTTACAGTTTATGCTTGAACTACCAGTTCATCTCTTCAAAGTAGGGTTCTTCCTTTATAGCAGGACTTCTTATTCTAGAGAGTACCTACCTTCTAAAACTTTATCTAGAGCTAGATTTGCATTATACTCACATGAACACAGGACGCTGCTCTAATTACACCTTTGAGTAGCTTTAAAATCCCATCCAGAGCTAGATTTGTATTAGGGTCACATGCATGAACCCAAAGAGGTAGGTACCTATTCTTACTATAGCTTTGACTACCTTTTAAAGCTTTAGCCAATGATAGATTGGTATTAGAGTCACAAACGTAAGTGGGTGTTCTAACTAAACTCTTGAGGAGCTTTTCAAACTTTGCACAGAGGTAAATTTGTATTAAGGTCACATTAACCGAAGGGTTTGACTACCTTTTTGTATTTGTATTAGGATCACATGAATGCAAAGAAGTGCCCTTGCTGTGCCTTAGTGTTGCTTTCAAACCTCATATCCAGAGCTATTAAGATCTCATGAACACAAGGTGCTCATACAGTATTTTAGAGTTGTTTTTAAAACCCGATACAGAGCTAAATTTGACTTAGCATTCTATGAAAACAAGAAGACACTCTAACTAAACCTTTCAGTAGCTTTTTATGCTTTATTCAGAGCTGGTTCTATATTAAGATTGCATGATTTCAAAGAATCTCCCTAAGTAATCTTTCGAGTAGCTGGAACAATTTCATTTAAAGCTAGTTGTATGAGGATAACATCAACAAACGGAGGCACTTTTGAGTAGCTTTAAAACCTCATACAGTACTAAATTTGTATTAGGATCCCATGAATACTAGGAGGTATCTCTACTAAACCTATGAGTACCCAGTCAAGTTTGATCCAGACCTGGTTTTATATTAAGATCTTATGTAGATCTACATATAACTTCGAAACTTCATTCAGGGCTAGATTGAGTTAGTCCCGCTATGTAAAAGGGAAGGGGAAGGCACACAGGAGTAGTAGAAGTAAAACGGTCGTGGGGAAGCCGACCTTGTCCCGCACATAGAGAACCCCATCTCAGCCAAAAAAGGTGGATCAATCCATCCATGCAGCACTGGTCGGAACCACTTGTACCGTTGAGGTAATGCATGGTACATAGTTGAGAAGAGAACTAGCCGGACCATAGAAGAAAATGACACAGTCAGTTCAACATTCAATATTTGAACAACTCATGAAGGGGGTTTGGATAAATAAATCAAACACTCAACCTCCCCTTAAACCCAATAATGTTCAGCAGGATGCTCACAAAGGGAGCTTGGATAAATAAATCAAACACTTTCAACCTCCCCTTAAACCCATAATGTTCGGCAGGATACTCATGAAGGGGGGTTGGATAAATAAATCAAACATCTCAACCTCCCCTTAAACCCAATAATGTCCGGCAGGATGCTCACAAAGGGGGTTTGGATAAATAAATCAAACACTCTCAACATCCCCTTAAACCAGGTTTAAGGAGAGGTTGTCAGTGTTTGATTTAATCTTCAGCTCCGTCTAATTTGGGGAAAACTGTCCTTTGAAGAAACACCCAAATTTCGAAAAACAATGTTTGATGAAGGGAACAACCCACATTCTTCAAAAATTATGTCGGATTTTTAAATTTTTTATTTAATTTTTTTCGATTACAAAAATATTTAGTACCTACACTTCTATAATGGCACATACTAACCAGTAAACAAAATCATCTCACTTATCAGCTGCAAAGCACGGTGCTGAACAGTACAAATTTTGATTTTTAAACAAAAATTTAACACCGAGCAGCCGTTTCCTACACATCTTACAGCAAAAACACTCATCGTTCGCATGAAAATGTACCCCATTCAAATTCGCTCCCTGTTCATCGGGTTTAATCACTCGCGCGCACACGTTACACTTCTCCGCTTTGACATTCTCGAAACACGGCACGCATAACGGCTGCAACTCTTCCATAACGTAATTCTGACCGGCCAACGGTTTGTCGCACTCGTAACAACAGAAATGCTTAACGTGAAACGTCGAATTCTCGGCGAGACAGTACTCCTTGACGAAAATTAACTCGTCGCACGCTTGACAACGCGGTATGCCCCTGATTTTGGCGTAATCGCGTCCGCAGTAGATCTCGTCCGTTTCCTTGTGGTAGAAGTAGAGCATGTCGGCTAAGTTTTGGTTGCAGCCGGTACATTTGAAGCAGTCGGCATGCCAAAGGGAGTCCGATCGATCGATGGCTATCACGAAATCGTCGGACGATAACGGTTTTTGGCACTTGTGACAGTTGGGGAGTATTTCGACGTCATTCAGGTTGAACTGGACGTTTTTACGTGGGATGTCCGGAGTGAAGTCGATCTGTTGCAGCTGTTCGGCTTGCTTGATGAGGGGGTATTCGATGTCGGTGATGGCGCCAACGGTGATGGGGGTCGGTTGTAGACTTTCTTCGTGGACGTGATGTTGGGTGGGGTTCAGCGGGTTGTAAGTGGAGTAAGCGAGGTCTTTTATGTTCGTCAGTTTTGGGGGGTTTTGCTCGTCGACTGCCGGTGTAAATTTGGTCGAGGCGTAATGAGGAATGTTTGATATACCGAACAATTCTGGGTTCGCCCTCAAGTCGCCGATATCGAAGTTGACGTTTTGGTCCGGGTAGAATTCGCGAACTTTCTCTTCGTTTGGTGCTTGGGAGAGAGCCGGGTGAATGTTTTTTCCTGGTTTGACATTGTAATGGATTTGGTTGTCCAATGTGTTTGCGTGTGATTGGTTGGGGAAAAGTGCCGTGAGCGGAGTCGGGTGGGACTTGCTTTCACTCAGAAGTCGTTGATTGGAATAATTCAATGGAACTCCAATTGGATTTTGATTATCAACATGCCGAGTGTACGGGAGGTCGGGATTGAGGGTACCGTAGTTAAGATCTCGCACATTGGAAATGCGGGACGGATTTTGATTATCGATTGGTACCGTAAACGGGTGCTGCGGAACATTTTGTTGCAAGTCGCAAACTGAGAGCTGATTAAAACTCTTCGCTACAGTATCTTCGCCTTTGAGCGGATTCGATCGATCAGCTCCTTGTAGAATGATATGTTGAGACTGCGACAACTGCATCGGAATACGGTTCAGCTGATAACGAGGGTTGAGACCCTGACGATTTTTCAAAAGCTCATTAAGCTTCATTATGTGGCCGATTCCGACACTACTCTGCTTCACGTGCGCTATATAATCATTCATTTGCTTCACCTCGATTTCGCTTAAAGCGTGACATAATGTCGGGTCGATATCGTGCAACGGTATCTGCTTCTGTAACAGCTGTTTCCGTTCCTGAGCAGCCGATGATCCCTTGATTGGTAACAAATTCACCGGCAACTCCTTCAGATACAAGTCGACGGTATCACTTTGACCCTTTGGTGTCCAATCAAGCTCAACAGCGTCCTTTCGACCGGGTAACACTACACAGTTTCCATTAAGATAATTACATACAGTAGAGTTCTACAATGGGATTGAATGAATGCCAAAATATTACATACACGCTGGACACCCCCTACTAAAATTTCAATCTCCTAGGAATAAATATTTTCTACTTTCTCCTAGGAGTTGAAACTATGAATTGATAAGCTATAGGAAGAGAGATTTTTAAATAACTTCAGCCCCTTTTGATACTAAGAGAACTGTCCCTAAAAATTGGAAGAAGACATTAATACAGGTATTTAAAAATGCAAATTTGAAGATGACAAAGACGCAAGTTGTGAAAAAATCAAATTTTGAAAAAGAAAATGAGCCAAGTTCTTCAAAAACATTGATCCTTATCTTCCAAAAACCAAAATTTAAAGAAGACAATGACACCAGTCCAGAGAAAATATTAATAGAAATAGCCAAATAGCCAAGTTATGCAAAAACCAAATTTTGAAGAAGACAATAAGCGAAGTGCTACAACAAATCAATATTTGGGGAAGGAGTTGACTCAAGTCCTTCAAAAGTTAAAATTTGATGCAGATAATCACCTGAATCTCCAATAAATTAAAATTTGAAGAAGGAAATGGCCCAAGTGCTGCCAAAGTCAATATTTGAAGAACACGACAATGAGCCAATATTTTCAAAGGCCCAAGTTGCAACAACCAATATTTGAGGGAGGAAATGATCTAAATATAATTTTCAAAAAGCAAAATTTGAAGAAGATAATGACCCAAGTTGTGAAAAAATGAACATATGAGAAAGGAAGGGATCATTAATGCAAAAATCAATATACGGGGAAGATAATGACCGAAGTCCTGCAAAAATTGATATTTAAGAAAGGAAATTACCCAAGTTCTTCAACAATCTGCATTTGAAAAAGACAAGAGTCAATACCTTCAAAAATTCAAATTTGAAGAAGACAATGGCCCAAGTTCAGCAAAAATCAATATTTGAATAAGGAAACTTACTCAAGTACTTTAAAAACAGTAATTTAAAGAAGAAAGGATCAAGTCCTTCTAAAACTAATATTGGGAGAAGATAATGAACTAACTCCTTCTACAATTAAAATTTGAAGGTGTCCCAAGGCCCGCTCACCAAGAACAGAAACCTCACATAGCAAATGCTATCCTAAAATCAACACTGGAAGGAGGCTATGATTAAAGTCTTTTAACAATCACAATTTGATTAGTTTTAAATAGTTTTAAAAATCAAGATTTTAAAAAGAAAATGCCTGATGCTCTTCAATATTTGAAAAAGACAAGAGTCAATATACTTACCTTCAAAAATCAAAATTTGAAGATGACAATGAGCCACATCCTTCAACAATCACAATTTGACGAGAAGAGGAACAAAAATGGGCCACGTTCTATACAAACAAAGATTAGATGAAGACATCTGACCACACTATGCAAATGTAGCAATCAAAATGTGAAAAAGAAAATCACCCAAGATGAAAAACCAACCCCCTCCCAAGGATATAAAACAAAGTAGGTACCTATAAGGGTGGTGTTAAGTGGGGTGGAAATATTTTTTTTTATGTAACCCATCAAGGGATGAACAAGAACATACAATTTGGGTTCATTTCTATATTTGACTGTTTAGGCTGTTTCAGGAATTACACCATAAGAACTGAGAGACTTAATGAATTGAATTGCTTGGGATTTTGGGAGTCGTACAACGGATGAATGGATGTGCACAAGAATTGTTTAGAAGTCATTAGGATCTAACAGCTCTCGGGTTACCACAGAGACAAATAAGTCCACCCTTGTGAAAAACAGAAATGGTCGGGAGAGAGGGTGGAAATAACTTTTTATAGAAAAAACAACTCACCACACATCCAGTACTAAACCACCCTTACTAATGGCTTTTTTTAGATGTACAGCGAGTATACAAACTTTGTGGGATTCGGCCCCAGAGCCACACAAAACTTACCAATCTTCCTGTTTTTATTCGGCTTACTTCCGAGTAACTGAAACTGTGCCCATCCATAAATATCATCATCGTTCACATCGTGATTCTCCTTACCGCACTTGCAATTTTTACAAATCTTTCTCCAGAAATGAAGGTCCAAACCTGAGGGTTTAACACTTCACAGAAGGTAATTAGAGAGAGGTGAAGGTACTCACCGGGACACTTATCTTCACAAGTGAGACAGGGAGAGCCTGCACCGGCTTCGTGTCCCAATCTTGCCTTTAAACGCCTCTCGCGCTTCTCTTCTAGTTCTTTTAGCCATTTAGGCACTTCTTGCACGTCTTCAGTCATAATACTTTATTACTTTTGAACTTTAAGCAACAAGTGGTTGTTTATGACTCAATGTAAACAACGGTGATAAAATCTGAGTCATGTGTATAAGTAATGACCCTCTATGGATAAATGAATCTGTGTTTCTTGGCCCCTTTATTTTCAAAATTTCTTATTAAAGGCATTAAAGCTTCCCTTTCGGGTCGAAATTTAAGTCGAGAGTGTAAAGAAATGTAATTATAAATTAATCAAAATTTCGAATTGAAGGTGTCAAAATCTATACTGGTGATAATTTTCATACACCTTCCTTTTACATTCTGTACATGGACCACTGACCTGTTCAGTGACATGGACACACACAGTCACTGCACTGACTGCACACGTGAGATAAACCTGAGAATGCCGGAAGGGGTAGCGGCTCTAACTGAGGATTCTCCAAACAGGGACCCTCTCAGATAAGTGCAAGATGGTGATTCAAGCAAGCATACAGTGCATGTGTTAGCTTTCCTTACTGGGTCTTCCTTGATAGTCCATATACTTATCATCAAGTGCCACCTTGACTAGTGCTTAAACTTACAGTTAGTACTGTAAGTGAACGCCTGATTTGAGGCCAACCTGGAAGCCTTTCTCATTTCCATTTGTGTTACTTATTCCAGTTTGCCATTGAACCAGGTGGGTTGCTAATACTAGGCCACTACACATGCTGCTTCCGCCTCTTACTCGGAAGTGATTCGTGTAGCAACTAAAGTGTTGGTTGCAGTTCTCCCGAGATACTCATATTTACCACAACAGCACTGCTAATCCACACCTTGAAGTTACTAAGCTCATCGCCTTTGCCGACTGTAGGTTACTCCCGGGCCTCCTCACTAATACGAAAAACGATTTCCTTGAAGAGCTGACTGGAACCTTGATGGAAATGTAGCATCGTGGTTTTTAGCGTTATTGTCTTGTTCGAGCACCTGAAGGTGCTCCTGCACTGGGATGTAATAACCGCCGTAGCCATAATTTCGAATGCGAAGGGTCACCAACGAACCGCACAGGTATCTTCTACGGGGACTACGCCGCTAGGGGGAGCTAGGCCATGGGCTGCGCTATTGCAGGTGGAAAACCGACCAACGAAAACGTGGTAAAATTCTGACCCACATTTAGACATCTCCTGGAGGAAATAGTGACAGACAATCCACAAATTTTCCTGTTACCTTTTTCAAAGCTTAATTTTTGAAGGATTTAGTTCAAATATTGACTTTTGAGCGGCTTTGGGATTGCTTTTTTGATTTTTGACGAGAAGAATAACTAGGCCTTATCATTGAGCAATTACTCAATGGCCTTATACATAACGTATTAGTAGCCTTCATATTGATAATTCACGACAATTTTATTGCTTTAGGCTTCAGTTATTGACTTCTGGAGGTTTTTGACCACGTCGTTCTTCAAATATTTTGAGGGATTATGGGAACCCTTCCTCTTTTTTTGAGAGAAGAAGTGGTAATTAAACCTTATAATACCGACTTAATAGTCTTAATACTGTTTATTTTGGGTAATTCTTACGTTTCCTTCTTGAAATATTGATTTTTGAGGAGGTGGGACATTTCCTTCTGCAAATATTGCCTTCTGAAGTACTTTGGGGATCCTTTCTTCATTTTTGACGGAAGAAGTTCCTTACACTGGCGCAATAATCTTAATATTGATTACATTACGAAATTCTTTTTCTTTTAGAACTTGGGACAATATTTGAAGAAAAATCTTCAAGTATTGCCCTCTGAAGTACTTTGGGCGTGCTTTCTTCATTTTTGATTGAGAATCCTTAATAGTCTTGAAATATTGTTTTTTTAAGGAACATTTCCTTCTTCAAATATTTCCTTTAGCGTTTCTTTCTTCATTTTTGATAGAGAGAAGGTAATTAGTATACTTATATACCAGCTTAATAGTTTTAATATTGATTATTGTATTAGGTAATTCTTTCGTTTTCTTCTTGAAATATTGATTTTTTTAGAACTTGGGCAATTTCCTTCGTTAGGTATTGAGTTTTGTTTACTTTGGAACAATTTTCTTCATCTTGGACACGAGTGAAGTTATTAGAAGACCGTTTTGGCTGGTGATCTTGGCCTGTGAAGCAAAAAATTATAATATGAAACATCTTATTGCTTTATTTACTCAACAGTTATACAGATACGGTTGTACAGATCTAATGAGCAATAGATTGTCGAACAAACTTAATTTATTGCGCTTTATCCCCATTGAGCATTGAATTGTATTGCCGTAAAAAACTTAGAAGAAGATTAAAGCACGGAACACTTATTACGGTCCAAGGCATCCTGTATATTATCGAGCATTGGACTTTGGTCTCTGATCTCGATACTGTCAACCATATTCATCAGCTCTTTAAACACACCTACGACTTTCCAATTGTATTTGGCACTACATTCGACGTATCCAGATTTCCAATGTTTCTTCACTAAATTGATAATATCTCGCCTCTTCTCATCGTATCCACTTGTAATCGCAGCTTTACCGCTCGATGTTGGCTCGTCCGCCGTTAGGACCAAATCTTCCTTATTTCCGACAACAAGAACTGGAACATTCGACATGTTCCTACTTTCGCATATTTGTTCTCGTAGTGTTTTGATGTATTGAAACGTTTCGATGTTCGATAGATCGAACACTAAAATGTATGCGGTCGCACCACGTAGACCGTAATAACGGTAATCAGTCCACTCGTAGTAGGAGTTAACGGGAAAGTAGGGAATTACTGGTAAATCGGATATTTTTATCTCGTACAAACGTTCGTTTGTAATAACGGATGGGTAGTATGTGTGCTTTCGGTCTGTCGCAATGTAGTCTTCGCAGAAATCGTTCCAAACGAATTGCTGTAAATAAAAAGAACTAATTAGAACTATGTACTCAAAAACTGTTTGGTGAGAGTTCTTCTTTGCCTTCATGTGATCCTAATACAAATTTTTTTTTGAAGGAAGATTGAAAGCCACTCAAAGGTTTTATTATTTAGAGTTTATCCCATCCTAATATAAATTTTGCCCCAGATCATCATTGGAAGCTATCCAAAAGATTGTATAAAATTCAAAAAGAGTAGTGAGAGTACCTCTTTACGTTTATGCAATCCTAGTAATCCTACTGTTTCCTCTAGGTGAAGATTGAAAGCTACTCAATGATTGGTATTAAATGAAAGTACCTCCTGAATCAATGTGAACATTACTTGAGATGAAGCTCTTAAGGCCCTTTAAGGTCTTGTATTACACAGAAATCATTTAGTTCTAATACCTCCTTGTGTTCGTACAGTATGATCCTTATCAAAAACTTAAAAATCTGCGTTTCACAAAGAAATTTAATTACGGTCCTGATGACTCTTTACAGCAACTGCAATACTTGTGTTACACAGAAGCATTTTAGTCTATGCGGTCCTGTTACAAGATTCTCTAAAGGCTACTTGAAGGTGTGTGTATTACTCAGAGGCAACTTAGTTGCAGTTCCTTCTTACGTTTATGCAATCCTGGTACATGTTGTGCTAAAAATAAAGTTTCAAGAATTCGATTTCATGCGATTCTGATACAAATTTTGTTGAACATAAAGTTCTATATAATCTGTTCTAAAGTCTGTATTACACAGGTTTGTTACATTACTTCTTCGATTTTATGGGATCCCGATATAAATTTGGTTAAATATGAAGTTTTAAACATTTCTGTAAAGCCTAAATATTATGCATAACTAATTTAGTTACTTATACATTAATTTTTCGATTTTATGCAATCCTGATACAAATTTTGCTAAAGATGAAGTTTCAAAACATACCCTAAAGTCTGTAGTAGACAGAAGTAAGTTTGTCACCTTCCGTTTTCGATTTTATGCGACCCTGGTATAAATTGGGTGAAATATAAATTTTGAAAAATTGATTTAAAGCTTTTATTATACAGTGTCAAAAGCTCTTTGATGTTATGCGATCCTGATACAATTGGTAAGATGAAGTTTTTAAAACCATCCGCTAAAGTCTGTATTAGGTACATAGAAGCAGGTTTGTTACATTACTTCTTCGATTTCATGTGAACCTGATAAAAATTTTGCAAAAGGTTACATTTTGTAAGCATCGAAAGTATTTATTACACATAAATAACTTTGTTTCAGCACCACCTTACGATATTCTGTTACGATTAGTTATTTTCGTCTCCACTCTTTGTATAGTAAATATCGTGCGTTTCCATTAGCTTGAGCTTCTTTGTTAGAATGACAGCCACTATTTTTCAATATGTCAACTGTAATTTTACCGAAGCACAATTCGACATAGAAAGCATTGTTGTATTCTTCAAACGTAAACACTCCAGAGCGACGCTTTTGTTGAAATAATGATTGAAATAGCTGATAGCTAAAGCAATAGAAAGGTTCTTTCAATCTACATTTCTCGCTCCTACGCATGAAATGTTTTCAAATAAAATAATGTGGAATTTGAATGCTGAGGGAAATTAGAATTGTTTAGGCGGCTCGATTAGCTTTTACTGATTCCTCTTTAGTGTATTTCATACGCGATAGTGCATTTCTAATACAACTACCTACTGCGTATCCTGAAATTATCTGCCTGATAAGACCTCCCCACCTGTATGTGCTCATGATGAAAGATGAAATTATAAATATAATCCTTTACTTACTGGTTATATGATGGTAAGAAGGATAATGCCACGGATTACTCCATCCTCCTTTACCTTCTGCGCTCCTTACACGAACAGTTAGTGGCAGAAAAATAATAATTATTTGATGACAGCTGCCCTTGGGACATAGGGAAACAGATAATAGAGATACGAATATTATAATTATTTTGGTCGTTAGTCAACACAAGAGCTACCACAGGCAGGACGATACGACTTTCTCTTCACCGTGTGCTTCTGATAGAATAACAAAACGCTAAAATTGTAACACTCTCTGTCTCTGCCACTGATTTAGCATTTGTACTCACAGTACGTACTTACTGGCCTTAGCTGTTGGTGTTAGAGACTTTGACACTTAACTAAGGTTTTCTCCTCTATATGTGCTCCTGATAGAATTACAAAGATCTTGGATCATGGGCGAAGAGCCACTTGATACCATGTTAGTGTCTACGAACTCAGTATGTACCTAATGGTTGGGTTCCTTTAATTTCTGTGCTCCTTATACAGGTTGATTGATTCCTGGCGATATGCGTCTTTGGCACTAAGGGGAAAAAACAAAGACCATAAAAACGTCCCAATTAATTTGGTTGATAGCAGTACAATTACAATTTTTCTTCTTTATGAGCTCCTGATAGAAATAGAAAAGGTCGGAGGTGTCCTACATTATAGATTATTTAGTAAGAGTTTATTAATTTCTATTTATTTGTGCATATTAATTTATCTACCGCTACCTATAATAGCTCGTAACCCTTAACTTATTGATCAGCATCACACGGAGTTTAACTTTAGAACTACCTCAAGCTTAATTAATAATGGATGATTGTATTGAGGTAACCCTTTATTTATGCTGCGACACGTTCCAATCGCGCTAAAGGGATGAAGGAATTGGAGTAATAAAGTACAGAAGTTCTATTAGGGTGGCATCGGATCTGTATAATTTTTTTTTTATTTGAAAATGAAAAGTGGAGAAGTAATTTTATATCTCACAACTTTTGATTAGGTGCAATTATGAGGCGAAAAGAAAGTATCATCAAGTTTACGGTACAGAGCGCGGCCACGTAAAACTCAAAGTTACGAGATTTCGAGAGTTCTCCGTTTATTAAAATTTAATTTGTAAGAATGCCAACCGCCTCATGCAAATATCTAGAATTCCATCCCTCTTTTAAGCATGTTTGCGTGAAACTTTTACATAAGTAATTCGAAGAGGTTTAGTTACTTGCCTGTATAATACTCGTTTTTCCAACAGCCGGTGCTCCCAATACAATAACTTTAATCCGATCGACCGATTCGGGACTAATTTCAATCGGACTTTTAGGATTTTGGACGATCTCTGAAGCTGGACCTGCATTTTGTCTTCGCTCTAGAAAATCCAGATCCAACTCTAAAACAAACAAAAAACAACGTCGGTTATAATTTCTGTTGCCCTGTCATTTTGGTTTATTTAAATGGAGTACGATTTGATCGAAATTAATATTAAACTTGTCACTATCTACCGAGTATGGGTTTCGAGTAGAGGAAGTTTCTCGATTAATTAGGAATGTTAACTAGTTTTAGCGAACATTAATATTAGGGGTTGTGTAAAGTTCGAAGGCCGGGATGATGAAATATTTTCAATTATCGACGGTCTGTGGGTTTACAAAAGTAAAGGCAAGTACAGGTTTCAGAACATGTGGTTTTGGCATATTTTATGAACTGATTTGTTTTCAAATATTGCTCCTAAGGGCCGGCCGCTGTTTTAGTTTTGCTATGCGTGGTTTTAGTGCGGGCCTATCACTCTTTGTGCGTAATATTCGCTTGTTCTGTATACCTACATATGTATCTTCCTTGGACGTCAAGAGGGCAGATGGAAAAAGTACATATAAATGAAGTTTAGATACCTCCTTGTGCTTATGGGAAACCTGGCACGAATTGTGTTCAGGATCAAGCGGCCACAATCTTCATTACACGTGAACCTACCTGCATTTATTGGATTCTCCAATTCTGTTTCGATACCTTCTTGTGTGTATGTAATCCTAATACAAATTTTGCGCAGAACAAATCCTCAAAAGTTTTTCTAAAATTTGTCTTACACAGAAACAATTTCACTCCGACACCTCCTTGTGTACCTATATATAATCCTAATACAAATTTTGAGCAGGAACAAATAATAAAAGCTACTTCAAAGTCTTTATTACATATGAACAATTTGATTCAGATATCTCCTTGTGTATACGTATCTTTTATGCACAGAACAAATCTTTAAAAGTTATTCTAAAGCTTGTGGTACACATGTACTTCCTTACGCACAGGTAATCCTAAAAAGTTATTCTAAAGCTTGTTGTACACATGTACTTCCTTACACACAGGTAATCCTAATACAAATTTTGAGCAGAGTAAAGCCTTAGATACTATTATTATTTAAAGTGTTTCACAGAGAAACAATTTCATTTCGACATCTCCTTATGTACCTATATGTAATCCTAAAACAAATTTTGCGCAGAATAAAGTCCTAAAAGTTAGTCGAAAGTCTACTTTACACAGAAACAATTTCACTTCAATGCCTCCTTGTGTATATGTAATCCTAATACAAATTTTGCGCAGAATAAAGCCTTAAAAATTATTCTATAGTTTGCTGCACACATAAACAATTTCATTTCGATACCTCCTTGTGTAGGTACATGTAATCCTAAAACAAATTTTGTTTCAGAAGAAAGAATAAAAGCTAAAAGCATTATAAAAGCTACTTCAAAGTCCCCATTACATAAGAACAATTTTTTTTAGATATATCCGTGTGTAGGCACATATAATCCTAATGCAAATTATGCACAGAACAAATCCTTAAAAGTTATTCTAAAACTTGTTTTACACAGAAACAATTTCATTTCGTTACTTCCTTACGCACAGGTAATCCTAAAACAAGTTTTGCAAGAAGAAATACAAAAGTCTGTATTACACAAAAACAATTTGAATTAGGTATTTCCTTGTGCACATGTAATCCTAATACAAATTATGTTCATAATAAATAAAGCCTTTACAGCGATTCTAAAGTCTGTTTTACAAGAAACAGTTTCATTTCGATACCTCCTTGTGTATATGCAATCCAAATGTAAATTTTGCTCAGGACGAAGTAATAAAACTACTCCAAACTCACCTTTACAAATTTGATTTAAATACCTGGGACCCTAAGGGTGAGTACAGACCAGGTTCGCGAACTGTTCGCAAACCGCTGCCGAACCTGGTGTGGACGAACGTTCGCGAACCGTTCTAGAACAGTTCTCGAGTTCGCAGTGGGTTCGCCGTTGAAGCGGTACATCAAAGTTGTACTTCGCGAGGACTTGCTGCGGTCTGTACGCTTTCGTTAAATTTAATTGTATTTTTAATAACTTTTCAAAATCAGCTGCACTCATCCGATGAAAATTGTAAAATAAACTTTCACCCTCCAATAACAATTCGCTTAGCAAATGACTGCCACTATACCTCACGCGATTTTTAAATATACTTCTCTGCCACCATCTTCTAGAAGCCCGTCTCCTTCGCTTTATTCCAGAAGCCATTTTTAAAAACAAAAAGGCTGCACATGCAATAACCACATTTTCTTCGTCCATTTTCAACTAACGAACCCTTGGCGAACGCAAAACTGAACTCCTCACGAACATACTTATTTCTAGTATAGACGCCGAGCTCGCGATCGGCTCGCGAGCTGTTCGCGAACACCTGGTTTTGGTCTGTACCCACCTTAACATGAGTTTCTCTGAGTGTACGAAGTTTGTTTCCTCTTCTTTCTTTTTATCCTTCCCTTTGGGCCATTACCTTACCAATCCCTACATAAATCTATTCTAAATCTCTTTTTTTCTTCCTCCTCTTTTTCTTCCAATTCTACTTTTCGTTCTCTTTAGTTTAGCATTTTTGATATCACTTTTCTCTCTCTCTCTCTCTGTTCTAATTATGTAATTTTCTTGCTTACATTAATAGTCCTTATCCTTTGCCCTCTTTTTACATCTTTGTCACCTCCCCCTTTTTTCTCGCTTTTCCGCCTCTTGCTTCACGCCCCCTCTTTGTCTCTTCCATCCTTTTTTCGCTTTTCCTCTACCTCTCTCGTTCCTCTGGCGGACTAACACGAATCGCCCCGCTTCTTTCCTTTACTAGGACTATCTATCACGATCCTTACGCTTCCAAAAGAGGTGGGAGTGCCAGCTTCGATGCGTTAATAAAATACTTCTCTCCGAGTGGGACGGGCGGCGAAAAGTCGAAAGTTTAGAGTGTGTTTCTGAATTTTCTGTAAATTTGCCTGTCAATAAATAAATTGATCTCAATTCTCAAGTTTTAGTAAGTAATTGAACAACTTTGCAAACATTTCATTTTGTACTCCCTAAAACCACATGTAAGCACATTTAAATTTATAATCAACCCAAATCTAATTAACGAATACACGTCTTTGAATGAATGAAAACCAAATAGTATTTTAATTAAGTTAGAAACGAAATTTTGATATTTCGCGAGCACCCTAACTCTTCACTTCAATGCGTTTACGCCATTAAAAGTTTATAATTTGAAAACAGTTTTAAAATCAACATAATTTAATTAAAACTTTCACGTAAAACACGAGACTTGCCACAATCAAATTAATGTTAATCCAGACAATATTTGCTTTTTCACACAGTTAGTCAAAAAGTACTCCGTCCCCCTTTCTCTACATTCATTTCAATCCAACAATTAATCGGTTCATATTTCATTTTTTAACACCAACAGTGGACTACGGCGAATCGATATATTTAACGATTATATCATTCGAATCGCCGATTTTCATCTGCCATTATCGGATCGCTGTTAGGTACTTGCAGATTAAAGTATGCAGTACACAGATATTCTTGAGCTTAGTTAAATCTTCGTTTACTTAAAGTAAAGCGGCGCCTACTTGTTGCACCTAATTGCGTTGTAATTGTACGGCCATAATTAACACAAAAATTAAGTCTACACCGGTTAAATTTACCTAAATTAAAGAGAAAATAAAGTAGGGATACCTAATTACGATATAATTTTACTTCAATCGTGATACGAATGTTCTCGTTCGTTAGTTGTATGTATCCAATTGCTTTGTGATTCTATTTTGGTGGAGATACAGTTATTTTGAATGCGTAATTTGATCGAAAATTGAATCCTCAGTACTTAAATTTTAGATGCGCCTAATTGGAAACACTTAGTGCCACCTAACTACATTATAATTCTGTTATGTACGAGAGATTGGAATCTTTGCGGAACAATTGCAGTAAAACTGGTTAGCGAGGCACTCTAAAGTAGGCGTAGCTAATTAGTGACACTTCAGTGTACGGTTACTCTAAAATTAATAATCTTTTAAACTGAATTTGTAAATTTCCTGTATCTAATAATGAACGTTATAGTAGGTACCTAATTATTCCTTATACATACATGCGTGTTGGCTTGTACCTAATTATAATAACTTTATTAAGTTTTAATTAATACAGAATTAAGTTTAAAATTTCCAAGTAGACAATATCTGGCACCTAATTACATAGTCAGTGTAACTGATACAAACTCTGATGGAGCCTAATAATTTTTTGAAATTAGTTTTGTGCCATTTTTCGGCACATACGACGTCCTCCATTTATTCAAATAAGAGTAAATGTCGCGAACTACGGTAGTTTCCTTTATTGCTTTAATCCAGTTAAATATACTTAAACTATTATCACTTATAGTTACTCCTAATTGCATCATAACTACTTTAATTGGGTATTTCTGAGGAATAATAGCAGCAAAAATTCTTCGGTTAAAATAATACCTAAATTAATATCGCACCTAATTACAGCATAATTGAACTTTAATCGAAATACGGCTATTTTCCATGCACAATTTGTGCCAAAATGGTTTTTTGATTAAATTCATTTAAATTGAGGGGGCTTAATCGAGCCTAAGTCAATTATAATTCTATTTTAGTCGACATTCGGGAAGTTTAAAAATTGATTCTTCAAGCTAAATATGTATGTAAATTTTCTAAGTTTTGTACGGTAGTAAACGCTATAACGTCAATATAAATGTAACTGGCACAAATTTCGATTGCGCCTAATTTTTACCTGAAATTAGTTCTGTGTCTATGTCGTCCTGCATTTATATTCAATTAAGGGTAAATGTCCTTAGCCTTGGTGTTTCCTTTAGTATTTTCGTAATCGAGTTAAATTTACTTAAATTAGCATCACTGACTCACACTTACTTGCTACATAATTCTACTTTAATCGGGTATTTTTGAGGCACAATTGGAGCGAAAATTCTTCGTTTACATTTCCGCAAATTAATATTGCTCCTAATTAGTAACACTTAGTCGCACCTAATTACGATTGAATTATTCTTTAGTCGGGGTACTGCTATTTGTGCGAAAATTAATTTTTGGTTAAATCCATTCAAATTAGTAACACTTAGTCGCGCCTAATTAAATTATAATTCTATTTTACTTGAAATGCGGCCACTCTACAATTAAGTTTTCACGCTGAATTTGTACATTTTCTAAGTCTTGCGCGATAATGAGCGTTATAGCGCCTAATTACCTTAAGACATACATCCTCGCTGGGCTTTTAATTACAGTGAATTAGAAAATATATAGATAGTACACGGTCAATGTAACTGAGACAAATTTCGATTGCGCCTAATTATTACCTGACATTAGTCCTCTATCTATGTCATCCTCCATTTATTAATTAAGAATAAGTGCGGCGAGCATCGGTATTTTTGTTTAGTGCTTTCGTAAACAAGACGTAAGTTTTTGACACTTTCGGTGAGTTTAAATAAGCGGAAAAAATTAAAGGTGTTCGTCAAAAGGCGTAGCTAATCAATATAGCTGCAGGTTATTTACTTGTTAATATGAAAAGTTTTCGAAAACTTCTGACCCTTCTCAAACAGAACAGAGTCGGTTTATATCGTATTTGAGGGTTTAATCGGTATAAACAAGTTTGGTAGAAATTTTAATTACTAATTTAATGCACTATGCAATAGAAGCATGAATTTTAATAGGACAGCAAATACCGGATAAGTAGACGATATATTTACAGCATTTATAATTACAAGATAATTACTCTATAATTAGATTATAATTACAGTATAATTATAGCATCATTTAACTCAGTTTTGTACTTACGCTCGATGAACTGAAAGGAAGTGAGCAAGCGATGTGGATGAAAACAATTAATTAGGTGTCTCTTGCATACATATGGGTCTATACGAAGCTAAAGATTGGGAATGCGATCTACTTTAGCTTAAACAAGAACCACAACCTCGTTTTAGTCGGGATTCGAACACATTTGGCCTTCATTGACTTTGAACAAGATAAGAAATGTGGCCTTACAATGGACAAGAGCGCACTTAACCGTAGCCAAGGCAGAAACCGCGAAGAACGAATTTGACGTTGAGCCACTTTATGTCGAGACCTACCTTAGCCACGATAAGAACCACATTTTAGACCGCAATCTCCTATTTTAGATCAAATCGGTTCTTGTCTAGAAGAAAGTGAATTTTTCTTTTGGCTAAATTAGCTAAAATCAATGTCCAGGATAAAAACAACTCTTATATTGGACTAAAGTTGACCAAGGTCAAATGGGTTCTGAAGAAAGGTTCTAGATTTATCTGGCTATTACGCATGGATCAATCGTGTTCTTAATCAAATTATAGAAGGCTGTTGTCTTGGCTAAAACGATGCTGGGCTCCCAAACGCGATTCTCATGTTCGAGAAATAGGTCACGATTCGCATATTCCTTAAAGTGGAAGAAACAGATTACGGTTGTTGTCTTGGATTAAGTGATCCAAGGTTAAAGGGTTCTGGTCTTGAACAAAAGCAGGTAGTTACCATCGCTGAAGCCGTTTGATTTTGTGTAATGCGGGTATCTAAGACAAATTGCTAATATGTAACACATCCCTTAGATGAGTTTCTATAGCTTGATTTTCATCCAAATATGCATCAGGGTCACATAAAGAAAGAAGGTATCAAAATTAAATTATTTGAGTGCAGCTCTTTTACCATTGTAATGAGAAAAATTTGTAGTAGGATCATTATAAACGTAAGAATGTATCTAAACAAAGCTGTTCATGTATATTACAGAGTTTAGAGTCCCATCTACAATTTAACTTCCTCTAAAATTTCTATCAGGAACATACAAGCTCAAAAAAAACAAAAAAACGATTCCTTGTCGAGATAAACAATATTCGGGTTATGCTTTCCATAACTGATGAAATGGAAATCCAAATTTAATTAAATAAATTTTCTAAAAGGAAATTTGAGCCTCTCGACCGTGAAAGCAAATAAGTTGAAAAACCCTTTTACTATATATTAAATAAAACTTTTTCAAACGAAAAGTCTTCCTTAATCATCTACAAAAATTGAAATGTAATCTCAGTAAATCTAAAAAAAAAATCATCTTTCGGAAAAATATATGAATGAATGGTTCGTTTTTACGCGCGAGCTCTAAATTATGTGTAGGTTCGAGTTTAAGGATGAAATATGAAATTGTTTGCTTGACAGAATTGTCGAATATTCTGTGCAAATATTTAGATTGAATCGGAAAGGGCGTTTATGTATAGGCTTTGAACTTTACGTTTACATACACAAAATTCCTTTAATTACATAGGTACTCTACGTTTCGCTTCTGTGTGGGAATATTGCGGTTTGCCATCTTTTATTTACTTACCTACTAAATAATACGCATTTCTATAGGTACATAAAATAAATCCGAAGCCCGGAATGATGATTGGGGTTCGCTTTTTCTGTTCATTTAAATTTCCCGCTTTATCATTTGTCATCAGTATAATCACTTCATGGTTGCACGTCTTCTGGTGATCGGTTTGGGCACTAATTGAAGGAGACAGTTAGTGAACCTCCTTGCGTTCATACAATCCTAATACAAATTTCGCACTTGAAGGGGTTCTAAAAACGATACCAAATCCTGTCTTATACATAAGCAACTTAGTTAGTAAAGCTCCTTGTGTTTATGTGACCTTAACATATGTACTCTTGATGAAGCTGTATGCATATAATTTGACACCAATACCTCCTTGTAGTCCGGGAGCCAGTGACCGTTTAGAGTTAGTCATTTTACAAAAGCTGAAAATTTTTCCTAAGCTTTATTTAGCATCCCTAGTAAGTAAATGGACCTCCAGCTGACGCACTTGCGGGGGGTTTAGCTGCGGCAGCCCCCCAAACATGTAAAATATTGAGTGCCAATCACGCAGCGTTTGCGTGATACTAACATTTGTGGCGAGGCCGATCGCGCACATGTTGCGTGATGTGTACGTGTCTGTTTAAGGCAGGATATTCGCTGCGGCGTGGCTCACAAATAGTTGTTCTCGTGTCGGCCTGCTGAGAAGAGCCTTAATAAACAAAAAGTAATGGTGGGGGATTATGTGCCAGCTGGATACTTTTCCCTCACTAAATGTAAAGCTGGATATTTGTTTCGTTTAACTTATTAAGTTATTTGTTGTAGCGGCGCACCCAGGGGGGGTTTTGGGGGTTCAACCCGACAAATACCTTCGCCTTCAAAATTTAGCAATATTGCTGTACCGTAGGTAGTGTAGGTATACAAAAAAGTGTTGGATACGCACCACGCACCACTTTGTTTCTTCGATGAAGTTAGATAGTCCGCTTAACTTTCCTCAGATATTTTTGCCCCCCCCCCCCCCCCAAAACAAAAACCTGGGTGCGTCCCTGATCTGTTGCATTACCAAATTTCAACTCTTGCGGAATTGTTACATTTAGTGAGGGAAAAGTGCCCAGCTGGCACATAATCCCCCACCATAACTTCAGCTGGCTACGGTTTTCCATTTATTTATAACATAATCAACATGTTAGCAAAGTTTCAGCTTTTGTGGTATTAGTTTTTTTTAACACATTCCCTGCCTACGTAATGCTTGTCATATTTGTCAGAAATCGGTCGACTTTTGTTTATTAAGGCTCTTCTCAGCAGGCCGACACGAGAACAACTATTTGTGAGCCACGCCGCAGCGAATATCCTGCCTTAAACAAACACCTACCACATCACGCAACATGTGCGTGATCGGCCTCCCGACAAATGTTAGTATCACGCAAACGCTGCGTGATTGGCACTCAATATTTTACATGTTTGGGGGGCTGCCACAGCTAAACCCCCCCCAAGTGCGCCAGCTGGAGGTCCATTTACTTACTAGGGATGCTAAATAAAGCTTAGGAAAAATTTTCAGCTTTTGCGGTTTTGGTCATTGGAAAAGGTCGCTGGCTCCCGGACTATTGCGTTTATGTGATCTTAATGCAAGCATTGCTTTGAAGGAAATTTACAAATCTTACTTTAGACTCTGTATTACACCTAAGCAATTTACTTACAGAACCTTCATCGTTCATGTGATCCCGATACAAATTTTGCTTTACCTGAAGTTCTGTGATGTATTGTAAAGCCTGTTTTACACGTAAACAATTTAGTTAATCGAACTTCCTTTTATTTATGCGATCCTAGTACCAATTTAAAATTTCTATAAAGTTTCAAACGCCTTTCAAAACTTTGTATCAAATGAAAACTGTTTGGTTCTAGTACCCCTTTTTGTATTTATGTGATACTAACATAAGTGGCTTTCAGGATGAAGTTATAAAAACTACCTGTACTGCACATAAATAATTTGGTCTTAGTACCTTTTTACTTTTATATGATCCTAATGCAAATAGTGCCTCCGATAAAACTGTAAAAGCTGATCAAAGGTTTAGCAAGAGTACCTACCTTTTTGCGTTTATGTGATAATGGCTTTACTCAAAATGGAGTTTTTAAAGCTACTCTCAGGCCTGTATTGCAGATAAATAATTTACTTAGAAAACCTCCTTTCTCTTACGTGATCCCAATATAAACCGATATTTGAATTAAGGCTAGTAAATTGGCAACAACACGTAAACAGCTTTCCTGCATTGTATAAAGCAGTTCGATTTAAAGGCTGTTAAATAACTGAAATAATCAAACAGGTAAACAGCTCGCCAGTTCATCTTGAACTGACGTATTTAAGTAAAAATGACGTGTTTTCAAATTGCGATGGTTGGTCATAAATAATGCATGTTACACGCAAGGGAAAATGTATAATGGCAGGGAATTGAAAGATCTCGTCATTTTGTAACGTTGTAAATACGTCACGAAATAACGTTACTGGTCTGAGACATCTACGTGATATTTTTCACTGAATCGAGGATTAAAATGACTTGATGGTGCTTAACTATCCAAGACCATCTTAGAAAGGAGAGGAATTACTATGTCATCTGTCTAATAACGCAAACGAGCTTCTCAGAATCGTCGTCTTATATAAATGAAAAATGAGCGCTAATGAACACTTACCCAAATTTCTTTTGGAATTCGGAGTTACGGCGCTATTATCAAATCCGGCCACTTTGTCCCAAAAGTTTTTATGCAAATTAGTCGAAGATAATTAGCAACTCGAGGCTGAGAACGTTTCAACTAAAAAAAAAAGATAAAAGGGACGCTCCGCACATTTCATTGAAATTTTTACGACATCCAATAAAATTGAAAACAGTTTTTCATCTTTTCACAATTCTTTTGTTTTGATACCGTTGGGAGACGTTTTATTAAAAAAATTCAAAAGAAGAGACGGCTCGCTATTTTCGTGATACGCGAACAAGCAGCACGTGAGCGTGGGAGTTTCCGGAAAAAGCATCCCATACGTAGCGCTGCTCGAAGATAACTGAAAGCTCGCGCTATATCGGCCACAAAAGCAAAACGGGGGAAACACAAATGAATTTTAAGTACATTAATATTTACTCTCGTTAATTCGTCCGAAAATTGTTATAGCCGCCGGCCGCGATGAGCGAAATTTGCATTGTAAATTTTTTGCGTTTTTACTGGCTAATTTCGTTAATTTTATACAAGATGGAATGGTACGTCGACTCTCGAAGGACCAAAAAAATTTTGTTGTGACTTTTTCCAAATTGTAAGAGGAACACAAAGGGATGATGATGATCAACACATTATGTCTCCATTTATATTTCGGACATGTAGGAAAAGTCGGGGAAATAATTTTCGCCGGTTCTGATTTATACGCATCGGAAAGTAAGGGGCTTGTTGGAGTCAGCAAGAAAATAAAGTATTAAGCTCCAGCAACATCTAGGTCTCGACTCCACAATTTATCGAATTTCGGAGCTCGATGTGATACTGATACCCATAATAGAGTTTGCATAATTCCTCTTTTTGCACATTCTGACGATGGTGTTACGGATGCATCTATTAAAGGGTAGTTTGTAGACACCTTCAGAAGGGGTCCTATTCGGAAGGTTTTGGAGATCTCATCAGGGGATATAATGGACTTGTGGGACTTCATTTCCCAATGTATCCCATAAGGAGTAAAGGTCTTTCCTAATGAGCTGTACGTGAGGAGGTATCGGTTGCTTATCTGCATATTTCACCGAACCAAAGAAATGAGTCTACGTAAAGACCCTAAGGGGAGGACGAAAATGTTTATAAAGACAATCAGAACGCCTTGTTCCTCTCATTACTTATTACGAGTAAAAGGGCTGCAAGTGAAGAGGTATTGCTTGCTCACCTGCGTGTTTCTCTGTTGCTTCAAGATACCTCCAGCATATTTTCCCCCTTAGAGTGTCTCCTCATACCTTATTGATAGGCACGTAAGGATCAATCTAGTTAAAATATAGATACAAAATGATTCTCCGTATCGGAACCGATTTTTATTCTATATTTTCGTCGAACAGATTTCTCTCAACTACTATATTTTTTTCTCGTGGAGTAGATTTGCTACCAAAATATTATAAGGGATGTATATGAGAATTTCTATGTAAAACTTTCGGAGATAAATCTGAAAGTTTGCGAAATTTAACTTTTCAAATGGAACTTTTTATGTGCGCAATTAAGGAAAATGGGCCGTTATTTATTATTATTGCATGGCATCGTGAATTTCAGCTCCGACTCCGACCCCATTCGTCCATTGATTAATTGTCGTAATCTATTATCGGGTGGAGAGAAAAATATACAAAACAGGGAATTTTTTCAATAGTTAGCAATTAAGCTAAAAACAAATGAAACGAGAAAGTTTGAATAAGCGAGAATTTTTTTTACCAATTAATCATATTACACGCTCCACATGTCACGGAAGACGTTGATTAATTATTGCTCTAAAACGCTAAACGGTCGCAGATCAATAATTCCGTTTTTTTTTGGTAATTTTGTGGGCGTCTCCAACACGTACAGCGTACACGCACCTGTATTACTACATATTATAACAGTCATTGAAAAGTTTTCGAAATAGTATCACTATTAGTTCATTTGTTTGATATTGGAGGAAATAGATGAGACGAATGAAGGCGTTAGAAATCTGAAGCGGACGGATCATACCATAATCTACAGGATCAATGAGCCTTTGAACCGCTTGGAGTAAGGTCAGTAAGCTCGATGTCATTGATGCATAAAGAAAGAGTTGTTAGACCTTGAAAACTTAAGGTCATTAAACTCAAAGATACGGTTATTAAACTATGGAAAAGTTAGATGAACTGAGGGTTGGTAAATCTAAGCTTATTGAATCCTCTTCGCTAAAGTTCGTACGAAATTCTCATATTTAAACCAGTGAGCATAAGGTCCTGGAACTCAAAAGCCGAAGTTACTTAAGGGTTAAAACAAAATAAAAATGATTTGCCTCCTTGCTTGCTTGCTTACACGTAATTCCCATACGCATTTCTTACATGATGAACTTAGAGAATCGGCTGCAAGGTCTGTGTTAAGCGCATATAATGGAGTACAGGTGCCACTACGTGGTTCATGTAGCCTTTACACAAATTTTTCAGAGCGTTAAGTGTTAAGCGGTAGGTACTTTAAAGTACATACGTACGTATTAGATATAGTATATGTATATAAACAATTTTGTTTAAATACCTCCTTCAGTTCATGTGATCCTAATACAAATTTATTTTGCTCATAAATAAAATAAAATACTCAAAAACCTCCCCTTAGACAATGAAATTTAATGTGTATAAATTTCATTGTCTAAGGGGAGGTTTTGAGTATTTTATTTTATTTATTACCATTTACCCCCTTCGTGTACTGACACACCATGGATTATTTATTTTGCTCTGTATGACATTATAAAAGAGGTGAGTAAAGTTAGCAACGGAAAACATTTAACGTAGGCACCTCCTAACGTTTATGAAGTCCCAATACAAGTTTGGTTGAGGTTGAAGTTGTGTTACACGCTATCTACTTACGTTTATATGATCCTAACACAAACTTTGGTTCAGATGAAATTAACATATTTTTACTTTCCCGTGCATATACACACGTGTATAAGGATACCACGTGTATTTTATCTGTGGATGAAACTGTAAAAATGACTCTAAAGTAACAAAGTTAATGTAGGTATTTGTGTGATCCTAATACAAATTTTACTCAAGAGGGAACTTTAAAAGCTACTCAAGGGTTTAAATGAAATAAAATTGATTCAGTATGACCAAGGCCACTTGGTATGACACACGAAGTCATGAAAACTATTTCAAGATCTGTGTTGTAAGTAATAAACTTACGATTAGTTTAAACACCTCCTTACGCTTATGTGACCCTCATACAAAATATTGTTGAGCATGAAATTATGAAAGCACTCTAAAGACTGTATTACACGTAAAACATCCTAATGTTTATGTTGTCCTAATGGAAGTTTTATTCAGGACGAATACAGAAAAGCGATTCTAAAGCTATATTACACGTAAATAGTTTAGCTTAAGCAACTCCTCACGTTTATGTGATGTTAACACAGAATTGGTGTAGAATGTATATGTATACATATGTATATGTATAAGCAGTAACTCTAAAAGTTGTATTACACATTGACATATTCAATTTAGTTTAAGTACCTCTACATGTTTATGTGATCCTAATACGTTATTTGTCGAAGTTACAGAGAGTTACTACTCCAAGGTCCGTCTTACAAATAACAAATTTAGTTTAAACACCTCCTTAGGTTTATGTAATCCTAATACAATTTCTTTAGAGCATGAGAATTATAAAAGCACCCTCAAGACTGCGTTACACCTAAAACATCTTCTAACGTTTATAGAAGTTTTATTGAGGACGAATCTATAAAAGCGATTCTAGAGGCTGTATTACACGTAAGCAATTTGATTTAAGCACCTCCTTACGTTTATATATGATCTTAATACAAATATGGTTCAGGACGAAATAATAAACGCCACTCTTAATTAAATTTACTTTAGGGGTTTATGTGATTCTAATACAAATTTTGTTTGGGATGAAACTATAATCTCTAAAAGGCTGTATTACACGCAAACTATCTCTTTTGAGCAGATCCCTGTGATTCTACTCCTACTGAAGGATGAAGCAATAAAATCTCCTGCAAGTGCTGTATTTATACTGCCTTATCACATAAAACTTAGCTTAGGTACCTGGTACCTCCTTGCGTTTACGGTCGTTATCTGTAACTGCAGTCGGGTTGTAGCTCTTATCTTCTCTTCTGCCCTGATCTTCCTGTAGGGTATCCGCTGCTCCTCAATATCATTATCAAAAACTATAGACTATACAGTGATGGTTAATGCGCCTAATAATATTTCTGAACCTTTGCTCCTGAATATTGTTATTATTGGCAATAGTAGTGTTTCAGCCCTGATATTCCCGTACCTATCGCTTGCAAAAGTAAGGATTAGGAATATTAGGATTGATCTCCGATCTTTCTACTGTTAATACTAACTACATTGATCATTATTTATAAGTGTCTGTAAATGATGTAACAAAATTCCAATTTATTATGACCTCGAGATTATTTTTGAAACGGAGGACAAATCCGATATCCTCCCACAACGTGTCGCTGCCAGTAAATATATGTTTTCATGTTCCTCAAATTACCCTTCATTTGCCTCTCAATCTCAATCAGCGCGGCTTATCAATCAGCGTGGCCTATCAACACTTTTACGACGATAAAAGAAACATCACAGCCCGCGTTTATTGTTACTTGAGATAATTGGAAACGTTCGCCAGAAAAGAGGAAAATACATCGAAAAGAACAACGTGGCATTGAATTTGTCCAAATTGGCTACGTTAATGTTTTTGTGTCACAGACAATCTAAAATTCTCTATCTCGGCATGAAGCAGCTCTTAAGAGAAAAAGACTAATCGTAGCTTTTTTACTTTTAAAAAAGTTTTATCATCGATCTCCTTCACGTTGACCTACTAAGTGGAGCATCATCCCTCTCGCCAGCTACACTTCAATATCATGTTGTGATCATTTACACGTATAATGAGGGTGATTAATAGACTTTTAGATGATGCATGTCGGTCCTCCTCGTTTGGGACGCGTTTAGAATCAATATCAGATTGAAATTTCCCTTATAATGGGGGAAACGGTGGGAGTGGGTGGTTTATATGGAGATTGATTGTTGTTTTGGCATCTATTGTTCCGTAAACTGTCCGAAAAGGCCTCAATGGATCGACGACAAGCGGATGTCTCGTAAAGTGAATTATAAATGAAATTTTCACTTTATACACAATGAGGCGTCTGTTTCAATTAAATACAGTCCCAATTTGAAAATTAAGGCGGAGAGGGGGGTGGGGGTTCACTTTCCACATCGATAGCTGCTTTCAAATCAATACACGGTTAATTTGATGTCGTATAGTTCATAAAGGGCTCAATATTTTCGTACTATATCCCTCGGGTAATAAAATTTTACTAACCTCCCCCAGTTATGGTTGGATATAAAAAAGGGATGTAAAACGTTGCCAATTACAACTCACTCTACGTAAGTGGATAATAAAAATAAAGCAGAATTAAAGAGCTGCGATGTACTCGAACAATAATTCTTTACACTCGTCCTAATGTTACGTTAATTATACCCCACGGGGTTCGTGGAGTGGGGAGCAGAGGGGGATAAAACTCTCTGTAGGTACTGAAAAATATAACTGGAATAGATGAGCTTGCGGCGTTTTTGTTGATGTATAATTCCGTAAATGAAAAAAAGTTTCAATAAAGCAAACAAAGTAGGTATCACAATTTCGTGGTAGATTTTGATAAAAAGTTAAGCAATTTTTATGCGCGCCTGTCATGTAACTTGCCTACAGCAAAAACACGCGAAAAGTTGAACTAAATTGAAGGAACTTGGGCGGTTTTAGAAAAGAATTCAAACGTGTTGATTTAAGGTTGAAGAGGGAGACGAAAAGTGAAACTGTTAGAATGAAACTGGTAGCAGAAGATATTGGTTCAGTATAACGCTATTAGTTGGTATCAGAACATAAAGCTCAACGAGGTTTCGTATCCCAAACTGTGTTAATTGGTTTCATTATTACTGGGAGGGTCAACAAAGAGTGCATAGGTGTTTTAAATCAAAATCAGAAGAACATAAAGTTTAAAGAAGGTTTCGAGATCACCCCGTACGCAATGAGTGTAATTGTCTTCAATTTGTGTAAGAAGATTCCTTACTCATACTGGACGCCAACAATTCACTATTTATGCGCATTAAATTGGTATCAGGAGAACATAAAGCTTGAGGGAAGTTTGAATCCCAAACTGTGTACAACTTGCGTCATTATCACTTGGAGTGTATAGAAGGTAAAAACCAAACGATTGATATTTAAATATCCGGATCAAATTAATATCAAGAGATCAAAAAGAGTCCCGTATTTAGTGTGAATATAACAATCCACAACATTTCAGTCGATTGGTGAGAGAAGCTTCTGTAATCTGGGTTATTAGCAGTACAGTATTTACGTGAATTAAATTGGTATCAGGAGATCATAAAGCTTGAAGGGGGTTTGAGTTCCAAACTGTGTGCAATTGGCTTGGAACGTATAAAAGGTAAATACGTCCTTGATACCAAACTATGCGGACATTTAGAAATCAGGATCAATTTTTAATACCAGACGAGCAAGAAGTTTGAAGAGGTCTTCATGACCATCCTGTATGTAATAGGAATTTCAATCCACAATATAGTTCAGTCGACTTGTGGGCGAGACTTCTGTAACTATACTGGGCCATTAATAATTAAATAGTACAGTATTTATCTGGATTAAATTGGTATCAGGAGACCATTATGCATGAAGTGGTTTCGCATCCTAAACTGGATTCGTTATCATGACTAAATGTACTATGAGCATGTAAAGTGTTCATATCAATCGGTGATCATTTGTAAATGAAGATCAAATTGATATTATAGCAACAAAAAAGTTTGAAGAGGTGTCGATGACCACGGCGTCAAGATATAATATCGTACCTAATTTCCGTGATCTAAGCTAATCCTTAGCCATTCACTATTTACGGGAATGAAATTGGTATCAGGAGAATATAACGCTTTCGTACGGTAGCGTGTAAAGGATATATACGCCTTTGATATCAAACTGTTCGCTGTTGACATCAGGACCGTGATTAGGAGAGCAAAACGTTTGAAGAGGTTTTCATGTATGTTATGAGTACCATAATCTTAAATAGTTCATTCCGTTGATGGAGCAAACTTCTGACACTAAGCGGTTCATTTATGTAAATTAAATTGGCACCAGGAGAATCTAAAGGTCGAAAAGATGTTTTGTATTCCCAACTGTGCATAATCATCTGTAAATTGGTGTTAAGAAACGCATGCCAAACTGTGCGTATTTGTAAAGAAGGACTAAATAGATGGGAGAAGAATGAAATTAAAATTAACATTAAATGGTTCTCTATTTAGCTGAACTTACATTGTTATAAGAAGATCGTGAAGTGCTAAGAGGGCCCTGTAACGTAACATAAATTAGCTCTCAGGTTCAAATTTATATCGAGGGAACTTCTAAAGTTATCTTCTCTTAAAAACTCTTTATAATTAATGTAAAACTGTTGTTGGTATTACTGTCACGATTAAATTGGTATTAGGAGCATTTAAAGGGTGAGAAGGTATTCGATATCAAACTGTATGTATTATAAACTAAGATTAAATTGATATTAAGGGAACATGACTTGGAGAGGTTACTGTGACGAAAGTGGGCCTTGAACCTATAATTGTATAGCTGGATTATATAGGTATCAGGAGAACATAAATTGTAAAGACGTCTTTGTAAGTTGTAATATAACACGGTGAAGTTCTCAGGTTTAAACTTATATGAAAAACGTTTCGTATAGAAACTTTTTAATTATTGTTGAACTCTTGATAACTTTATTAATGTAATTAAGTTGGTAACAGGAGTGCGCGTATGTCTTCGGTATTAAACTGTGAATTTTTTTAAATTATGACAAAATTGATATTGATAGAGCGTACAGTTTCGAAACGTTGCGTTGCTATGAATAAAAGATAATGGTTAGCTATTTAGTTGGGTTGCATTGGTATCGGGGGAGCTTAAAGCGTGAAGTAAACAGAGTCAGTAGCTACTGACTCTGGAAGTAAAGAGTTTAGCTATCAGAATAAAACTCAAATGAAAAACACATCAACTCTGATGAGGTGTTTGTACCTATTTTAAACTCCGTATTCAAGTACAAAAGCCTCAGATTCAACGATTTTAAGGCCAATGTAACGCGCTTTAATTGATTGACCTTTTGTTAGGATTAAAGGTTCGTTATCGACAACCACAAGTTTGATGACATGTTTAACAATCAAAACCGATTAATTCGATTACCCACTTATGGCGTTTACTGTAGCCTTAAGTTCAGATTCAATGACCTCAGGCTTAAAGTTTTACTTCAATGACCTGTGTTTGAAGTTTAGTGGCCTTAAGTTCAATGACGTTACTTGAGTAAATGGGACGAACTTTAGTTTAACGACCTGATTTTGGGGTTCAATGGTCTTAAGTTCAAAGACCTTAGAAGATGTTAAGGCCAATAAGCTCAAGTTCAACAAACTATAGTTCAGTGATCTGGACACGGGATTTAATGACCTTAATTTTAATTACTTAATGTAATGCAATTAGATTTAGTTCAATGACCTTTTTATGGAAGTTCAACGACCTCAAGTCCAATGAACCCCAAAACTTCCTCCTTTTTTATGCAAAGCGTTACATGGAAATATTCGTGAAAAATAAATGTAAATGAGGCATTTACACTGAGTAAAATAGGATGACGAAGATGAAAGTTTCACCTTAATTAAACCCTAGCAAATTGTATTTGTAGGTAAACGCGTACGTTGGGAACGATAAAAAAGAAAAATCACCCTTTGTTCGCGGTTTACATTGGTTTAACCCAATTTTTATTACGTCGATAAATTTTAACCCTACAAACAAAAAAGAAAATCTTACATAATTCTGTTAGCTAGCACATTTTTCTTTATTAATAAACCGCGCTCAACTCTTGTTTTGTAAGGAAAAAAAAGATGGCAACGCTACAAAGGGCGCACTTGAACTTTCCACTTGTAAAGGTAGTAGAGCGACATAAAAGAATTAACGATTTTTCTTTTCTTTGCAAGAAAAACCTTAATTACATTTCCGCCATGAACACCCGTATGTTTTACACAGGGAGATACGTGCGATAATCGTTCCTGATGGGAATTTTGTTTGTCATGTACTAACATTAATCATGGTCTCTATTTGGGAAAGTGGTATGGGATGAGATTTATGTTCCCATTTACAAAGAGAACCCTCGTCTTTTATCAAAGTATGATAAAAAATGACCATCATTGTCGCTATTAAAGAGCCCTCTAGAGATAGTAAGTCCAACATATAATCTTCTAATTACCTTCAATTAATTAAATTGTTCCCATCCAAACTAATTAAACTAATTGGTGTATCCCTGCAATGTATCAACCTCGAGATTACTACATAAGTATAATTAATTTTAATAACTGATTCGTTACAATTCTCTGAAAGCAAACTAAATCGTACTGACTATAATGTAATTAGTAAAAAATTACAGATAATTAGTTACAACTCAAGCTGGTTCTCTTTTAATTACCTTAGGAAAATTTTAATTAGTTAGTTTTATTTAAATTGTACCGAATGAGGCGCAATTAGTAAATTTAATTATTACAATATGTTTTACAAATAACCAATTCAAGTTGCTTCATTTGAAATTTATTACACATACTTTAAACTGGATGTACAATGTTTAGTTGTAATTAATTAAGCCATAATTAAACCGTACTTGAAAATAGCGTGTAAATAGTAAAATTAGTACAAATTTTTAATTGGGCTAAATTTCGACATGAGTGCTCCTGATTCAATAATTACTTGTTCTGGCAGTAAATTAGTAATTAGTAGCTGAACAAATTATAGCTTTTGTGAACGACACATTGCACTAGTTTTTGTTGATAATTTTTCAAAATAATCTTGTTAACTCTAATGGCCGTCGTAATTACGAACTACTTGTAGGATTAATATTAAACTTACGACTAATTAACAACTATAAATAATCATAAATACGAACGCAATGAGCGTTGATGATAATGGAGTTAGGCCTGCCGCGCACTAGGCAGCCTGGCTGTAGCAGCCAGGCTGCGGCAGCCAACTGGCTGCCGTGTAATCATACGCATTCAACGGCTGCTGCAGCCAAGAATTCTTGGCCGCTTCGTGTGCGTGCTCCACTAGCAATCATATGTTGGGTTGGCTGCCGCAGCCTGGCTGCTACAGCCAGGCTGCCTAGTGCGCGGCAGGCCTTACACTCTACAGTATTGAAACACTATTCTACAAAAACAGTAAGTGCACTAATTTTAAGTATGTTCCCAAGGTTCCAAAAGGTTGCATTATAACTAAAATTATTAGTTGAACTGCTTCCTTGGATTTATGTGACCCTAATACAAATGCGGCTCCAAATGAAGATGTAACAGTACTTTAAATCCCGTTTCATGAGGAGCAGCAATTTAGTTACAGTAGCTCCTTTCATTTATGTGATCCTAATAGAAATTTTCCTCAGGATGACGTTCATAAGCTAGTTTAAAACGTTGCTCAAAGTGACGTTTTAAAAACTACCCAAAGGCTGTATTACTATAAAGATATTACTTCGACCACCTGCTCGTATTAATGCGATCCTAATACAAAGTTTGTTTTGGATGATGTTGCGAAAACTACTTTAAAGCCTGTATTACACACCACAAACTTAGTTTCGGTGTGTCCTTGGTGTTCATGTACTCCTAATACAATGTTTGCTTTGGATATTACGGTAGAAGCTACTTTAAAGCCTGTATTACACACCACAAACTTAGTTTCCGTGTGTCCTTGGTGTTTATGTGCTCCTAATACAATGTTTGCTTTGGATATTACGGTAGAACTGGTAGAAGCTACTTTAAAGACTGTATTTACACATTACAAATTTAGTTTAGGTACGTGCTAAGCGCTTATGTGATCCAAAACAAATTTGACTTAGCAGCGTGTTTCATAAGCTATTCTAAGGCGTGTATTACCCTTAGATTAGGAAAGAGAGTTCCTAATCTAAGGTATTACCTAATCCTAATTCAATTTTTACTTAGGTTAAACGTTTACATACATAGAAATTACTTTAAAACCTGTATTACACATAAACAATTCAGTAACAATTGATTCTCAGAGTTAAATTGCATAAATGGGACCACCACCTTTGTATTGCACAAACCTTAAATCCTTTCGCCATGAATAAATTTGATGATTAGAATATTTCACGAAACTTGTTCGCCCGTTGAGGATTAAGCCACACTTGACGTATATTCATAACATTTTACCACCCGAATTTACATGATCCGATATTTTATTACGTGTTTTCATTTTTTGATCCCCATATGAATTGTAACAGTTGCGCAAAATTTACAGCGCAATAAAAGTTATTTCAGCTCACATTCAGTTTCGAATATTTACGGCCATAAATTTTTATTGACGGAAAAAGCTAGACCGACTATTAATTATTACAACATAAATCGATAAAAGTTAACGTATAATAAATTTAATTAATTTTTCGTGCAGAATTTTTTTGACCTCTACATCTTCAAATCTCACCCTAGTAAATGCTTCCTTGCGTTTATGTGACCTTAATACGTATTTTTTTGAAGGCGAATCTTTAAAAGTTCCTCTAAGGTCCGTATTACGCATAACAATTTAATTTCGATACCTCCTTGCGTTTATGTGACCCGAAATACGAATTTCTCTAAGGGATAAGGTTTAAAAGTGACTTAAAGCGTTGATTGAAATAATATTTCAATCAACGCTTATTAATATTTCAATCAACGCTTAAAGCCTGCATTACTTATAAAAAATTTTAATTAGATACCTCTTTGCGTTTATGTGGCCCTCATAAAAATTGTTCTGAAGATGAATGTTTAAAAGTTACTCTAAGGTTCGTATTGCCCATAAGGAATTTAATTTAAATACCCTCTTCCGTTCATGTAACCCTAATACGATTTTTCCTGAAGACGTATCTTAACAAGTTACCCTAAAGTTCGATTCCCCCTTAACAATTCAATTTAGATGGCATTTTTTTGAATATGAATCTCTAAAAGTTACTCCAATGTCCGCATCTTTCCATAAACTTTTTAATTTAGGTACCTCCTTGCGTTTATGTGACCCTAATGCGAATGAAATTGAAAAACTAACTAAAAAAGGTTTAATTTGAGTAACCTCCTTTCGTTTATGCTACCCTAATAGAAAGTTTTCTCGATTCCAGTTCATTGCTGTAATCCCAAAAATAAAAAATATTGCCATAATCCCAAATATCTAATGGCCTACCAACCAGCATCAAAAATACAAATTATAAACAGTTTTTAAAAAACCATTACCGAAATTTTATTAATGCATGTGTTTTACAGTGTGTCTGAATATTTAAGTGTTGATATGGTATATGTAGTGACATAAATAGGTACTGAATGAGGAACTTATTTTGTTTTGTTTGTTTTTGATTCAATTTACAATTTTGTTTAAATTTATTAAGTATACAGGGTGTCCCAGGTGGCGGAGATATGAGTAATCCGTTCTACTAATTTGATAAATAAAAAGTGTACGGTCCTGAATTAAATATTCTCAACATCTTTTTCGATAGAGCATTCAATTCTGAACTTTTTCATTTCTGTTACCGTCCGGTCGCAAACTAGATGTTTGTCATTTATTTCACGAAAGATGTATTTTGACTGTGTACAAAAATGATGGTTGCCATAGATCTTATGACCCTCTGTCCATGTATCTTGTGTGCCAATTTTGGTTTGAATATTTTCCACAGTTCGGAAATAAATAAATCAAACTTTATTTTTTAGAAAATTTTAACGCCCTGTATCTCAGAAAGGAACAAAGAATTTTAGGACCTATGTTTATAGGAGCAACACACCTTAAAATGTTTTTTTCTAGAAAATGTCCTGATCATTAAACCTGGGACACCCTGTATAGTGTTTATTCTATTATTTTGTAATTATGACTTGTTCTATACCATTTTTAAGGTCGTTTTGGAACAATATAATATGTTATTATTATTTTTTTTTTTTTTCAAATTCCTTCTCATAAAATCCCCGGAGAGGAATGTGTCGATTGCATAGAATAGACCATTGACATTCCTCTTGGGTGCAGAACGGTAAATACTTGTGTTCGTCATTTATTTATCTTTATTTTATTTTAATTTCAGGTTTTCCCGTCGTCATGGCAGTGATGGTAAGTACTCCTAATTTTTTGCATGGGCGGACTTTATATTTTGTTATAATATCCTTTATGAACTCTACTAGATTTCTTATATCTTTACCTACCTTGTGATAGTAGGTATGCCGATATTGTTAATATATGTATGTCTGTCTGTACTGCCCTAGACGGGCGCATTGTAAAATATGGGAGACAGTATTATTATTATTATTATTATTTCTTATCGATACTACCTGGTTAACTAACCGCACGGATCGAAATCAAGTAACGATTAGTCCTAGTAATACATATACCTACCTATACAAAATAAATTTGAAGTTGCTGTAAAAAAAAACATATAATATGTGTTTTGAAATAGTATTGTATTTATTTGATTGTTGTTTAATTCGGCGCATAGGTTGCACTCGAGTGGGTAATGTGTTGTTTGTGTTTTGTGTTAATTGTGAGTGTATTGTGTATTTATTATTATTTATTCATTCACACTTACAGTGGTACAACAATTAAATTTATGGGGGATAATATCTAACCATAAATTCGTTTTTGTTGTAAAGAAGATATGTTTAAAACAATTCATATACTTACCTATGTATAGTGATGATCATAAAAGGTAAGTGAAAAGTGTCTAAATATAAAAAGAAACCCTAAAATTACTAATCAAAAGTAATAATTGTCACGCGATTGAAGAATGTGTTTTTTTTAAATTGAAAGGTTGCTAGGTGATCAAATGCAGATATTTTAAAAAGGCGTGGTTTATCTGACAGAACAATTACCGATTGACGTTTGTTGACAACTAACGCTATTTTAATTACTGTTCGGTCTATAAAAAGCAAGTCGTAGAAAAAGTATAGTATGATTACCACACTCGCCTAGCGGCTGGTGTGGCAAACTACATCTTCTTTTGTAGCTAGCATGCTCGTTGAATAATATACTATGAATGAAATTAAATTAATTTAGAGTAAGGCATTTTCGGATAATGTGACATGCTTGTAATAGAATAGCTCGTTGTATTATTATAAATAATTTTGGATTCACATTTAGTGATGTTAAATAAAACTCAAATTTACAAGAAATTACACCTGTTGCCGAAATAACAATTGGAGTAACGTAGATCTTAGTCAAATTCCAAATTGCCATCATCTCAATTGCCAATGCTTCATATTTTCTGCGTTTTTCGTTTTCAGTTGTTATAATATTTATTATTATTATTATTATTGCTGCTCTATCATGTAAAAACGGGTCGTCACGGTATTTTGTCTCTAAACTAATCTGGTGGATAGCTGGTCACTACGAACATGTAACCTTTCAACGGGCCACGCAAATTAATACTACCTACCGATCCCATTAAGAGGTATTTAAACTAACCTATTTCTGGAAAATAACCCTTTGAGTAATTTTACAAACTTCACCTATGGTTAACATATGCATTAGAATCATATCAACGCGAAGTGATATTGGTACTAAACAAAACAAAAAAATTTCTGTCAGGGTAACATGTGTACCCTTTGTGTTCCTTAGCAGGATTGCACAAACACTAGGAGGTATTATAGTATGTTCTTCTTACGCTTACGTCATCCAGACATAATTTATTCTGTGCAATACAAATCTTTGGGTACCTTTGAAAGTCCAATTTGTATGAGGCAAAGAGTTACTATAATTAAACCACTTCTGTGTGTACTAAATGTTAGTTTCCTCCGGGGCAAAATTTTTATTAGGATAACATGAACACAAAGGAGATGTCGAGACTAAATTGTTAATGTGTTTAAAACTTCGTACGTATAAAGTATGTATTAGGGCAAAATAAACATGAAGAGGTATTGTTACGAAACAGTATCTGTGCAATAGAAAAATGCATCCAGAGCAACGATAAGTGGGAAGAGGTATTGTGGCTATGCGGTTACTGTGTAGTAAAAACTCATTCCGTTTAGGTGGCTTTAATGTCCATTATTCTCTGAATGAAGCCTCAAAAAATGCTCAAAGTCTTTAGTAAATGATTTCGTTGAGTTTATGAAATCCTAATAGGTACAAATCTTGCCGCAAGTTTAGTTCTCCCCTTTAAGGATTAAGTGAATACAATTATTCAACTTAATAGTTTATCATCCCCTGTCCCATTTCCTTCTGGTTCTTATTGACCTACTGCGACAAGGAAAAATGACTTTTTTTTTAAGGTCCTGGCGACGTTCCACATCATTTAATCTCGAACCGAAAGAGATAAGTTAGGGAAACAAAAATTCATCTTAAATTATGAAGAGGATAAAGTTAAATTGATTTACGAAGGAAATGAGTTTGGCTTAGTTCCATTTACTTTTTTTCCTATTTTCGTTTGGCTCCTCTCACCGTACTAAATTTATATAATAATTTGCCATGAACAAAGAGAAATTAAAACTTTCCAAAGCGTAACATTAATTAATGGGAAGCCTGATAAAGTACCCAATTCTTTACTAATTTACCTACTCAATTTGTCATGCTTAATGGACAGCTTATTGGATCAATTTGTACCTAAAATACACAGGCACGCGGCGTATTGATTATTATTATTATTCGATGTTAGATAGGAAACCGTACGGTTTTTTCCATAATTAAATTTTGTACGCCGGCATTCCGTGATTTTCTTTCTTACGAAACGCCTATTGAATTATTAAATTTTAATATTGAGCAAGGGAATTCGCATGTTCTACACGAACCACCTTCAATGTTCAATAACTATCGGTATAATTTTTTTTGCAAGGAAATTTGCGTTATAAAAGTTAATTCTTCACTCTCCAACCCCAACGCATCCAAAAATAAATCAAACGCTCGCAATAAATTTATAGGCGTAAAGATAATAAAAAATAAGAGGAGAGCGAAATAACGAGATTCCCCTTTGTGTATTATATTAAATAAGATCTAGACTAAAATTGGAAGCTCAATTTTATACACTAATAAATAAGCAATAATTATATTCGGGAGTTATGTTAATAAAACTTGACATCCCCCTTATTTTCGAGAGAGATTTTCTGTTTTTACGTAATGCCGCCTTCGAGCTTTATTGGCTTTTGCGAGAATTGTAAAGGTGAAATATGTTCTTGCACGTCAAAAAAGCTCAACGTTCGTAATTTATTTTCTTACACATGTATACCTTTTGATTTGGTTTCGGGGGGGGAAAAGCGCTGTCCTAGCAAAGTTTTTCTTTTGAAATTCTTAGACATTTTGTTAGAGTTCTTCTTACTGCCACCTAAATTCACAGTGAATGTATAGGGTAAATTGCGGAGTCACGTCTACGGTCCAGCTGTAGTCCCGAAAGTAGTTAGGAATCTGTAGCTTTGAAACATATTGTAACCCAATTTTCAAAATGCCAGCGAAAGGGTCTGTGATAAGCGTAAACAATGCAGGAAGTCCTTCTCTTTTGAGTGCTTGGCTCTTAGCCTTCCAACACTGAAATCACTTATACTTATACAACTTTGTAAATGAAAAGGGCACCAAATTGAGAGATACCAAGAGCTACAGTTTATATCCATATTAGGAGGCGAAGCACTAAATTGGAGGATAACAAGGGAGAACCTTAACCACAGACAAAGTACTAAATTTAAGACTTGATGTTTAAAGACCACGGGTTCAACGCGTTTGAGCTCAATGACGAGGTTTTTGTAGACCTTAAGTTCCTTGATTAATGATTTAAAGTTCTCAAGTTCAAGGATCCTTTGTTTATAACTCAAGCTCAATGACTTGTTGTTCAAAGATCCAAAGTTCAAGACCTTAGAACTCATTAACAAGGATTTCGAGAGTTTAGTGCGTTCAAGGTCCTCTTCTAGCTCAATTCTCAGAAGTTCAACGATCCCAGTTCATGGACTTAAGTATAACGTGGTATTTCAGAAATTTATTGTAACCTAATACCTGCGTGTAACTCTGTAGACTTTTGAGTGAGACAAGCAACTGTTACACTCTATAATTTCAACTTCATATCAAATACGACCCTTTCAATCCGATTTAAGTATTTTAATATCGCGTTCTCATGCAAATACTTTAATTCATTCTATAGAGAAAAATTCGTACTCCATTAGCATAAGTAACTCAAACCACCGCCCTTCTTACTAGATATCGTTTTTTGTTGAAGTTTCGAAAGTTTGAGATCAGTCGAGAAGTTTCCTCTTCAAACTTTAACGCATTCATTGAAACGGGATTACAAATTCGGTTTTCATAATCTAATAAGAAAAAGTTGCGATTCCCTATGGAATATGAACATGAAAATACTCTTTCGGCTGTGGTATAGAATCGTCTGCACTGAAATACTTCGACATGTAATATAATTTCAATCTGGAGAAAGTAATAAAAAAAGGTACAATGAAACCTGCGTTACACGAATAATTTAGTTTAGATACCTCCTTGCGTCTGGCCTTAATACAACATTGCTGAAGATGAAGAGATAAAGGCTGCTCTAAACACTGAGGAAGCTGCTTTAAAAGCCACTCTAACGGCCGTATTACAAAGAAAACACAATTTAGGTGAGACACCTTGTTTATTTTATGTGATCTTAATACATGTCTACAATAAAATTTAGTTCTTTTTTCGAAAATAACCTTGGGAGCTGTTCCAAAGCCGGTACTATACGTAAACAATTTAGTTCAGATACCTCCTCGCGTCTATGTGGCCTTAATACAAACATTGATGAGGACATAGGATACTCTAAACACATTAACAATTCGGTTTCGATATCTGATTCCATTTATGTGTTCCCAATACAGGATTCTGACGAAGCTTAAAAGCTAGAGCCTGTAACCCTAATACAAAATGTTAGGGCGATAAAACCAGTATTACACAAAACTAAAGGCCCTAATCTAAATTTTTCTTTTGATTATATTTCCTAAATTTAAGGAACAAGCTTTTTTAGGATTTATTTCAGATTTCAGGTATCACATTACGTTTATGTGGTACACTGCATTACACATGAACAAATCTGATTAAACACATGCTTGTTTTTATGTGATCCTAATAGACAATTTTCATGCGGAGGAAGTTGAAAAAATACTTCAAAATCTGTATTACTCATGATTCAGAAATGTGTTTGCGTTTATGTGATCCTAATACGTGTCTCTTTGAGAAAGACGCCTTAAGAACAATTTTGTTCAGGTACCCCATGGTCATCTGGTACAAATATGGCCGAGGATGAAAGAAGAAAGTCTACTGTAAACGCTGCATTACAGAAGAACAATTCGATTCAGACACCACCTTGCATTTATGTAACTCTAAGGGCCGATTGTACATTCACGGTTTAAGGGGAGCTCAAGACGTGAACCGAGTTCAGGAAATTTCAGTTGTTGTACAATTTTGCTGAGCTAAGTTTAAATTTGGCTTATATTACTTAAACGGCCGAATTTGGCGGTTTAAACCAAGTTCAATTAATATTCTAACCTAAATTTGTTATTTGTGGCACCAACTTGATGATTATTTAAAATGGAATTACTTACTGATCATGAAGACTTTACCACAATTAAACCGGAGTTCAAATTTATACTCGGTTCGGGAAAGCTTTGGCTTAAACCGCAAATGTACAATCGGCCCTAATACGAATTTGTCTAAGGAAAAGGTTTTAAAAGGCACCCGAAAAGCTGTATTGCAAACCTAAACAATTTATAGACAAAAATACTGAAAAGTACCTCCTTGCGTTTATGTGATCCTAATAAGGACGAAGTCAAGAATGGTGGCTTATGGCAGTGAATATCAGCTAAGTTACGTCGAGGTTGCGGCGAAAGTGTCGCCAACTGTGCGAAACTTTCGAAAATAACAATTTAATGAGAGGCGGTGTCTTTGGAACTCTCGCCGTCGACACATTCCCCGACTAAATCGGAAGTAGATATCTCATTAACCCTAGAACGAAACGCTTCGGGCGGTTCGTTTGAACCGCAGCGCCCGCAGAATCAAATAAAATTGTCATTCCCGAGATTTTCATCGTCAAAAGAATTGATCACTTGGAATTTTACGAGTGTCGCTTCGATCGTAAAAGACTTTTATCCGTGGACCCTTCTGAATTCCTAATTATTAGATTTTATCGCCATTGAAGTGTTCGGTAATCGGGCCACTTAGAAAACACTCCGAAAGGGTTCATCGTCGTACCGAACAAGAGCGATACAAGGATTAAAATTATCGCTAAGCTTCTACTGGTTCAGGGCATAAACACGTATTGCATACAATGTAAGGGGTTTTCTAGGGTTTACAGTGCGACAGTTTGCGATGGGATGGGGAGCATGTTGTATCACTATTAACTAGAGCCCAAGGAAACAAGGTAAAATTGCCCTTTTCTTATGTAGGTTTCAACCTTTTCAATTGTAACGTACCTAATTTCAATTTATCAGTCCGGCTTTGTGCTTGGCTTTGTAAGGCATGGCATGAGCCGATCACTTTCAGAGAAAATCGAGATTCGAACTCAACTCTCATCCATATAATACACAAGCACCGCTTATTACACTAATTAACGTTTGGGATTTCCCCACGGTCGTAATTAGATAAATCATTCGGTTTCCTACACCATAACTAATAACATTAATCTATATCTTTGATCAACTAATTGATCAAATTTAAATAAACCAACTGTTCAGCGGTAGGTTTCCTTTTCCACCGTTTATGTATAATACAGGATTTAAAGTAGATTCAAAACTTTATTCTCAGTAAAATTTGTATTAGGATCACATGACAACAAGAAGGTATCAATAGTAAATCGCTTCTGTGTAGTACAAGCCTTAGAGTAGGTTTATGAGTTCACATTTAGACGAGGTGTAGGCAATAAATTGCTCCAGTGCAGTACAAGCTTCTAAGTCGTTTTTTAACTTTTTCCCAAGCGATATTTACATAAGAGGTGTAGCAGTTACATTGCTTCAGTGTAATACAGACTTTTAAGTAGCTTTTAAACTTCATCAAGAGCAAAGTTTGTGCTAGGATCACATAAATTGTAACGATATAAGGTAAACCGCTTCTGTGAAATATAGCCTTTCAACTAAATTTGTATTGGGATCACATGTACTACAGGCTCTTAAGTAGCTCTTAACTTCATTCGGAGTAAAAATTGTATAAGGATCACATGAAAACAAGGAAGTACCAAAAGAAAGGAAATCGTATCTGTGTCATACAGGCCTTAGAGTAGCTTCATTCTCAACTAAATTTGTATTGGGATCACATGAACACGAAGAGGTGTACGCAATAAATTGCTTCAGTGTATTACAGGCTATTAAGTAGCTCTTAACTTCATCCAGAGTAAAAACTGTATAAGGATCACATGAAAACAAGGAAGTACCAAAAGAAAGGAAATCGTATCTGTGTCATACAGGCCTTAGAGTAGCTTCATTCTCAACTGAATTTGTATTAGGATCACATGAACACGAGGAGGTGTACGCAATAAATTGCTTCAGTGTATTACAGGCTGTTAAGTAGCTCTTAACTTCATCCGGAGTAAAAACTGTATAAGGATCCCATGCAAACAAGGAAGTACCAAAAGAAAGGAAATCGTATCTGTGTAATACAAGCCTTAGAATAACTTCATTATCTACTAAATTTGTATTGGGATCACATGAACACGAAGAGGTGTACGCAATAAATTGCTTCAGTGTATTACAGGCTATTAAGTAGCTCTTAACTTCATCCGGAGTAAAAACTATATAAGGATCACATGAAAACAAGGAAGTACCAAAAGAAAGGAAATCGTATCTGTGTCATACAAGCCTTAGAGTAGCTTCATTCTCAGCTGAATTTGTATTGGGATCGCATGAACACGAGGAGGTGTACGCAATAAATTGCTTCATTCTATTACAGGCTGCTAAGTAGCTCTTAACTTCATCCGAAGTAAAAACTGTACAAGGATCACATGAAAACAAGGAAGTACCGAAAGAAGGAAATCGCATCTGTGTAGTACAAGTTTTTCTCAGTTTTTATATTTTTTTATTGGTATTAGGATCACATGAATACATAAAATAAATTGTTTAGGTGTAATACAAGCTTCTGTAACTTCATTGGGAGGAAACCTGCATTAAGGTCGCATAAACGCAAGAAAGTGTCAAATTCATATTGCTTTTGGGCATTACAGGCTTTAGAACACCTTTTACTTAAGGACCTAAAACAGATTTTATTTTTGTGTAACACAAACGCTTTGGTTACTGAATCTTGACGAAAATTGTATTCGGATCACACGCAAAGAGGTACTAATACTATAAGTAGGTACTGTTTGTGTACAATACAGGGTTTCGTGGCTTTATCCGCTGCATACTGTTGGCTTGAGTGTTTTAGGGGTGAATTAATTAATGCGATTAAACGTAATTATTGATTAGATAAGGCAGTGGTCAGGAGCCCTAATACTTGATTGGTTTGTCTAAGGAGGACTTGTTTCCGAACAGTGTAAATTAGTGAAATACAGGTGGCTGTTTATGTAATTGTAATGAGTGTACATTTTTCGACAACACAAAGAGTTGGCATCACTAAGTGCGTGTAAAGCCTTTAAAAGCTTACAAAACAGAAAATCGAGAACAAAATGGTAATTATTGAGCGACTGACGTTAAATTCTAACGACATGGAACGCTCTAAAGCTTTTGGACAACATAAGTGCTGACATTTCATTTGCATATTTATTGAAAAATTTTGATTATTTTTTGACAAAATTAAATTAAGGTTCACTCTTCCTTAATTTATAAAACATTACCTCCCTTAATGAGATTTCAATTAAATTAGGTCTTAACTGCTGATTGTCTTCAACGAGATACACGCTAAACTTTGAGGGGGAGGGCAAACGAATACGTAATAAAGTTTGGAGAGGAAAGAGATCGGGAGAATGGAGAAAATGATGTTGGTTCAAGCGGAAGCGAAATAATAAGTAAATAATGATAGACATTTTGTACGCGGGATATAATTAATTACGTTTTATTGTTCTCAAGTTAAATTTCAGTTGAAAATAATTATGTGCACACGGATAATAAATGTTTGTTTCCGATTTCTAATTCAGGGTATAATAATTTTAGTCCTAAATTTGTCATCGTTTAGTTTTGTCTGAAATTAATGTACATAGAACACTGTACATAGAAAGCAACCGTAAATTAGGTGGCACATAATTAAATGCTAATTGTCAGTTCAAATTAAACGGTGCACATTGGTATACTGTCTGTTGATCAGCTTTAGCAAACCGACAAATGTTTACCAATTAGGCTAACTGTTAAAATTACTGATTAATTTATAATCTACTACCTCATGAGTATACTATGAGAATACTAATTATTATCCAAATTAGAATTCTAACTATCCTTTAAAGTCAGGTACTTCAACCGCGATCTCAGGTTAAGGTGGCTAATTAGAAGAATTGCGCCTAATGAATTACTAAGTTTTAGTGATTTTGCACCAAAGCTCATGAATCATGATCGTACGCAAATTTAATTAATCATCTACCCAACACGCGCGTTACATCGCCATTTATTGAGAGTGTCGGCTTGAATCTACCTACAGTTATAAGCGTCCAATTTATACGCCAACTAGCAAATAAATAATCTGAACTTTAAATTATGGCCGAGATGACTCTTTGAGAAACTGGGAAAAGTGTAATGTTGTATGGGGCTGAGTTGTGGAGGTGGAGTGAGTGGGAAATGTTGGAAAGAGTGCAGGTGAGGTACTGGAGATGGGCACTGGGCTTGGAGATAGAAACCTCTGGATACTTAGTGATGGAGGGGGAGAAAGGGGAAAAGAGTGCAGGCGGGAAAAATGGCGTTGAAGTACGAGGAGGGCCTGGAGAGAGGTAGAGGAGGGGATCTGCTGTAACACTGTTGGGAAGAAATAAAGATAGGAAGAATAAGTACGGACAAGAAAGCAGATGCAAGGAGAGAGGTGCAAAGAGGAGAGAGATGGGGTTGGAGGTCACCACGAAAGAAGAGATATTAGAAAGGGACAGAAATACGCAAATGCAAGAAAGAAGGGGAGAAATAAGAGAGGGGAGGTATCGGGAAATCTTAGCAGAAGGGATGCCGAGGTAGCTAGTTAGTGGACTGAGTATCAAGAAGATGATGATGATTGGGAGGTATAGATGTGGCAGTGAGGAGGGAGACAATAAATACTAGAGAAAAGACGAAGAAAGAAAATGCAGACTATGTGGGGAAGGTAGGGAAGAAATCGAACATATGCTGGAGGAATGTGATGAACTGAGGAGAAAGGAAAGGCTGGAGGGAGGGAAGGGCTTGGGGTGGATAGAGGAAGTTGAGGCAAGAAGTAGGACAGGATTATTGGGTTAATTTTAGTTTGTAAAATGGTGAGATGACGAAAAAAATATGATTCATTTGTTAAAATAGTCTTATTACATATAACCGATTTAGTTACTAAACTTACTTGCGCTTATGCGATCCTAATGCAAATCCCCTCTGGAAGACGCTTGAAAGCTACCTTGAGAAGTTTATATTGTATCTAAAAACGATTTAGTTTCTGTATGAGTTTACGTGATCCTAAAACCAATTTCCCCAGGAAGAGGTTATACAAACCCACTTAAAAGAGAATATTACCCATAAGCAGGGTACCTCCTTGTGCACGTCTGATCCTAATACAAGTTTTGCTCAAGATAATGTTATTATAACAGGACACCTAATGAGATGCTTGTGTAACTCCTAATTAGATTTGAACTACTTAATTGTTAAAGTGGGAACGAAATTGTTCGACCTTACAGGTTATACCTAAGTGTAACCAAAGATTAAAATTAGTACTCTTTGGTGTAACCAAAGTTAACAGAAGGAAACTTGGAGTGACACCTAACTGGGTAGGTGTCCATTTCTAGGTGCTCATAAAGCGAACTTTCTTAGCTTCTCGTACTTTTTGAAAATGCATGATAAAATATAAGAGAAACAACTGTTGCAATTTATTTTCTAACATTCAATCGGAAAAGCTTCCAAGCGAAAGCACTTCAAAGAGAAGTTCGTAAAGTGAAAGAATGCAATAAACGTTTTCTCCTGAATACGAAACCTGACGGAATTGGGTGGGTGGGATACAGGAACGCACACGCCCATAAACATATACATAAAACACATGGAGAATCCATAAATTTAATATAAGTGAAAAAGAATTTCATACTTACATTGGCGAATCTCGACGTAATTAAATTCTTTTGGTTATCTCTCCTCCTACTCTCCCAGTTGTTTTAGGTACTATTTTTATTGCCCAGATTTCTTATTTGATTGTCGTGTTATTGCCCGGTTACGTATTTTTTTTTTTTGCTTAATTGAGCTTTAATTTCACAACCGATCGGTTTTTTTCCCTACAAACTAACAGGTGTCGTTTCGGAAATTTGAACATATGTACACTTAAAAAATAAAAGTATTTTTTTCTATTTACAGCAGCACAACCGCGAGTATTACTAGTTTTCGCCACGAGGTGGCCTAAACCGTCGCGTCGGATGGATCAATGAAAGGGAATGCGCACGAGTTTTCGAATTGGGGAGGTTCCCTTCTTCGTCGTCGCACATTATGTATTCGTGTACGAGGATCGCATTTGATATAAAAGGGCAGCCCCGTTCTTCCGTGATGGGCCAGCAGTTATGAACATTTTATTAAATATTGAAAAGTAGAACCTTACGCCGAGCCGTTTTATACATATAAAAAGTTGTTCAGGTAGATGAAAGTTCATAGCGACTCGAAGGGTGAAAGTTTCATCGACTGAAGTTTTTTATTTAAAGTAACGATCTTGGCACTAGGAAGGTCTCTCGTTTATCATGTGTGGAAACGCCGAGGAAATGCAAAGAAAAATGAATACGTTCACCTTGCGATTGTGGCATATGAAAAGATGGGATCGCTCAGAAGGGCGCCTATAGCCAGCACTTGGAAATGAAAATGGGGGAGGTTAGGATGGTCTTTTCCTTTTCTGTCCCATCGGATATGGTGATGCCCTGAAGAAATTTGTCGCGCTGTACCATAGCGTCTGGATTTTCATTAGCATTAACTTAACGTAACCTCTACCTAAACTGGCTTGATAGCGTGTTTCGAAAACCATTGTTTACTGGTACACACTTTAACGGGTTCCTAAACTTGATCCTGGGACCCAACGTGTTCGGCAAAGGAACGGAAAGTTTCACATAGTTGGAACGTCGAGTAGTGTTAGATATACAAATTTTATCTAACATTTGCTATCGTTGTCAACGCAACGCATAGTTGTTGTTTATAATAAATAACGTTAATGTGTAATTTTTTCCTGTGCTTAATAAAGCTACAATATTTTTGTTCCGCTTGTTCATCGTGTTTTTCACTTCTAACTTCCGCTAACTCTATCAGGTTATGGGCCCAGAACCCAGAAATGAAGTGAATATAAGTATAGTGCGTGATTAGTTTATTAAATAGAATAACTGTCAAAAGATACGTAAGGTGACGAACTATCGAACTGTGTCTATCGTGTTAGTCTCCTAGTGCCGTTGTTATTCAAATTAAAAACTAAATGGCTAGCGCAAATTTCGTAAACGCAACTCGAATCGAGTTACTAAATAGAAACAATTATGATACTTGGTGCATTCAAGTCGAGGCGTTACTTGTCAAAGCAGATTTGTGGGAATATGTATCCGGTACCCGTGTGAAGCCAGAAGTTGAATTAGGTGTACAAAATGCCGCAACTCAACAGCAGCTACAAATATGGATTTCACAAGATCGTAAAGCGAAGTCAGATCTCATATTATCCATTTCACCATCCGAACTAAAGCAAGTCCGTGGATGTAAAACTTCTAACGATATATGGGTGAAGCTACAAAGTATTTATGCATCAAAAGGGCCGGCCCGCAAGGCAAGTTTACTTAAACAATTAATTACTCAAAAACTATCTGATGTAGGCGATGTGAGAGAACATTTATCACGTTTCTTTGATACAGTTGACAAACTCAACGCCATGAATGTGGAAATCAATGGCGATCTTCTCACAATTATACTATTATATAGTCTGCCAGATAATTTTGAAAATTTTAGATGTGTCATCGAGACGCGTGACGCACTGCCTGACGCTGAATCATTAAAAATTAAAATAATTGAGGAAAACGATGCTAGAGCAAGAAGAACAGAAAATATTGAGTCAAACGCAATGTACGCCAAACAGAAACAAAACTACGCAAGTACAGGCAAATCACATTCAGGTAACGATAATCTGAATGCAAAGAAGCCGAACTACAACTGCGGTTATTGTAAGAAGAAAGGACACAAAGAATCCAAATGTTTTGCAAAGAAAAAAGGACAAAAACAAGATCGAGAAGTAAACCAAAATGCAAATTACGTCGACGAAAGTTTCTTCATTAACAGTCCCGTAAATTGCGAGAAAGACGAACTTTGGTGTGTGGATAGTGGTTGCACATCACATCTCTGTAATAACAAAGGTTCATTTCAAAATCTTGAAGATATTGATAGCAAAATACGACTAGCTAGTACAGCCACAGCAGATGTTCTTGCGAAAGGTCGTGTCAATCTGAAAATAAAATCCAACGATGGTTATAAGAACATAAATCTGGAAAATACATTATTTATTCCTGATTTAAGAACAAACTTATTATCTGTAGCAAGATTTGTAGACAAAGATCACGAGGTTATTTTCAGAAAGCAACATGCAATTATTCGTGATTTGGATGGTAACGTGAAAATGACAGCCGAACGCAGAGGCGATTTATTTTATATTTGCGCACGTCAACAGGAGGTTAACACCGTAACTGAAAACAAGCAAAATGAAATAGACCTATGGCACAGGCGATTCGGACATCTTAATTTTCAAGATCTTATTGCGATGAAGAACAAAATAAGTGTTACCGAAATGGAGTTTAGCGATTCCAACATTCCTCAAAATTGCGAAATTTGTATAGCTGCAAAATTACCACGTCTACCTTTTCCAAAGGTTGCAAGCAGGTCAAATGAATGTCTTAATATCATTCACACTGATCTGTGTGGTCCTATGAGAACTACATCGAACGGCGGTGCTAAATATTTTTTATCGATCATCGATGATTGCAGTCGTTACGGCGAAGTATATTTTCTAAAAACAAAGGATGAAACTTCAACCAGACTCATCGAATTCATCGAGAAAGCTGAAAGGCAAAGAGACATGAAGGTAAAATTCGTCCAATCAGATAACGGAACTGAATTTTGTAACCGGAAACTAGATTCATATTTTTCGAAGAAAGGTATTCAACGTAGGCTCACAACTCCACATACACCTCAACAAAACGGGGTGGCGGAACGCCGCAACAGAACCCTAGTTAATTCTGCCAGGTGCATGTTGATGCAAGCCGGTCTAAACAACTCATTTTGGGCAGAAGCCATCAACACGGCGAACTATGTTCGAAACAGAAGTATAACGAAGAGTTTAGAAGAAGGTACACCTTTTGAAAACTATACTGGTAAAAAACCAAATGTTGGACATCTTCGTTCATTTGGTTGCAAAGCTTTCATTGTCGACACTAGTCCAAATAAAGATAAATTTCAACCTAGAGCGAAACAGGGCATTTTTGTAGGATATTCTTCCGAATCAAAGGCCTATCGTATTTGGGTTCCGGAAGATCGTAAAGTTCATGTAAACAGAGACGTAAAATTTTTAGAAGAAATCTCAGAAACACATGGAGAAAACATAGCTACAATCGCACCCAATTCCGACGGTATCAAACCTATGGAAGAAGTCGGCAGCGACTCAGAAGAATTTGCTGACGTAGAATCCGACAACGTTCAAGAAACTAGAAGAGGTCCCGGGAGACCACGAATTATTCGTTCAGGACAGCCTGGTCGTCCGAAGAAGGAATATAACACTGTTATCATCAACCGAGCACCTTCTAGTGAAGAAGCGGTCACAGAAGACACCATAGATGAGAATATCGATTGTAACCATAACGAAAATGAAGATTTTAACAATTTTTCAGGTATGTGCAGTAGCGAAATATCATTAACACAGGCTATTTCTAGCGACAACCGCGACGAGTGGTTCGACGCCATTTACCATGAGATGAAATCACTGATCGAACATGAAACTTGGAAAGTAGTCAACAAGCCAGAAAATGCAAGAGTAATAGGTTGCAGAATCGTATTACGTAATAAGCACAATGCGGACGGTGCAATCGAACGCAGAAAAGCTAGGTTAGTCGCAAGAGGATTCGCTCAACGTCCTGGAATAGATTTCCACGACACATTTGCTCCAGTGGCAAGAATGAAATCATTTAGACTACTAGCTGCTCTATCCGTTAAGCTTAATTTAAAAATGCATCAATTGGATGTGGCTACAGCATACTTGAACAGTGAAATCGATATGGAAATATTCATGGAAAATCCAGTATTTCTTGAAAAGATGTTGCAACGAATGACAATCGAAGAACATGGATCTAAAATTGCCGCGACGGCTAATGAGATGTTATTACAAATCAAGAAAGGAAATAATTTGGTTTGTCGACTAAACCGGGCAATTTACGGTTTAAAGCAGGCAGGGCGCCAATGGTACAAGAGGCTCAAAGAGGTTCTATTACGACTTCAATGTACTCCCACCAAGTCTGATCCCTGTGTTTTCGTAGACGCTATTGGCGGGTCGCACACCTTCCTTCTGGTTTACGTTGATGACATAATCATTGCATCGAACAATTCAAAAAGGGTAAACGATATAAAAACGACTTTATCTGAAGAATTCAAGATCAAAGACCTGGGACTTGCAAAATACTGCTTGGGAATTGAAGTCCAGCAACAAGCAAATCGAATTCAACTTTCTCAGAGTGGTTACATACAAGAAATCCTGAACAGGTTTGACATGTCAAATTGCAAACCTAATCGGACACCCCTGGCACTTGGATCGAACCTCACGAAGGTAAATGATAAGAATACCGAAACGGAAAATCCCTACAGACAACTAACGGGAGCACTGATGTACTTAGCTGTGGCAACACGTCCCGACATTGCCCATGCCGTAAGTGTACTTTGTCAATTTAATGATTGTCATGACAATACGCACTGGGCAGCAGCCAAAAGGTTATTACGGTATCTGAAGCAAACTCCGAATCATGGTCTCTCATATACTAAAGAAAACGACGACCTGAAAGGTTATGTGGATGCGGACTGGGGCAACTCCGTCGACGATCGGAAATCATACACTGGATTGGTATTCACTCTATCAGGTGCAGCAGTCTCGTGGATTTCGAAAAAGCAACGAACCGTTGCATTATCTTCCACCGAGGCCGAATATCTTGGTCTCACCGACGCTACAAAAGAAGCCATACATCTAAGTCAATTCCTCAAAGAATTAAATGTTGGTTTTCCAGTTCCTGTTACTTTGTTTAACGATAATCAAGGTGCAGCTCATCTGGCTAAGAATCCCGTACATCATGCGCGATCTAAACATATTGACATTCGTTGTCATTTCATCAGAGAAGCATTGGAAAACGGATATATTGAAATAAATTATCTGCCAACGGACCAAATGCCCGCAGATATGTTAACAAAGGCATTAAATCCGTCAAAGTTTGAAGGTTGCTGCCGATACATTGGAGTTGTAGAAGTAAAATTTGAGGGAGCGTGTTAGATATACAAATTTTATCTAACATTTGCTATCGTTGTCAACGCAACGCATAGTTGTTGTTTATAATAAATAACGTTAATGTGTAATTTTTTCCTGTGCTTAATAAAGCTACAATATTTTTGTTCCGCTTGTTCATCGTGTTTTTCACTTCTAACTTCCGCTAACTCTATCAAGTAGTAACAGAGTAACACATTTAAAGAATTAATTCCCCTTGGCCCTTTGGAGTTAGGAGTCAATTCGGTGGGGCCAAGTTACAAATAACTCTGAATGTTTATTTAAGTTTCTTCAAGGTAAATCATTCACGGAAGTCCAACGAAAACTTACCCCGATAGCAGTACAGGCCGCTGATCTGCAACGCATAACTATTCATTTAAAAAACTACGATACCGAATTTAATTTTTTATACTTTCACTGCATTCATTTCTTGCGACACCGACGCGCTGGTTCAACGTACTGAAATCAAGTAGAGATTTAATGTAAACCTGTACCGAATGTATTCAAATGCTAAACACACTCGGCAAGTGTAACATGGTCACATTAGTGTGGGCACGTGAGCACGCGGGAATCGCAGGTAACCGGATTCCAGACTAGCTTGCGAGATTTTCAAGCTAGTAATCACTTATAGGACTCGAACTCCCTGTGGGATTACATATAACACAGCCGAAAAGGAGATTCAGATAATACTCACGAAGAGAACTGTAGACACTGGTCGAAAATTCGACAGAGATGGTTACAGCGCACTGTCGTCTGAACAATAATATCGGCACAACATGATACTAGTTAACAGTCCGTTATGCGGGGGTTGTTGTGAAGAAGAAGAAACGCCATACCACGTCAAATGCCAATGTCCCAGCCTCTCCTCTTCCCTCCAATTGTTCCATGGCCAGTCCTACCCCCTACCGCTACTGGATAAGCGCTTTACCCAAAAACATCACCGCACAAAACATTTGCACATCGCCCTCGTTCAATCCCGATTACGACTAACCAACCTAAAATTAAACCACAAACATATCGCCAACCTAAAGAATGTTTCATTAGCTTTAGAAAAACATGTATTAGGGTCGTATGAACGAAAGGAGGCACCTAAATTAAGTTGTATATGTGCAAAGTAACTTATATGCAACTATATGCTCAGAAATATTAGAGCCTCATAAACATCCTGTGCCTAAATTAAGTGATTAACTGACAGTCTTTGGAGGAGGCTCATCCCGAGCAAAAGTATTGCATAATTAGGCGCGAATAACTTATTTAATTATAGTATTTCTTGAACCTTAGCTCGAAAACCATTTCTGATCAAGATGTGCTGTTCTATTAGGATCACCTAATTGAGAATAGTACCTACTAACATTAAATGAATTCGAGCATTTCTTAGGTTTCGATTCACAACACGATTGTGTTAAAAATTCGATTCGTGTACATCTTTTTAAACGGAAATTTAATTAATTCAGCACCACTCGTTCAATATTTCAAGAAGTTCTCCTTCGTGCATTTAGCGTAACCTACCTTTAAAATTATTCACAAACTTTGTTAAACCGCCAAACGTTTATATTATACCTTATACCTACGAGCTTTGCGTTTAATTAAGCGTAATTCCCTTTTGACTTCGTGTATAAGTTCACGTTAAGCGTTGTGGTCTTCATTAAAAGAAAACAAATTGCTCTCACGAAAATAGTAAAGAAAGAATTACAAGAAATAATTGGTCGGATAATTACGATGGATTGAACAGAAGGTTCGTGTTTTTAACCGGAAAAGTTCTTTTTCCATCGCAATGTAGATAAATTTCGTTCTCGTGGGGAAACTTTATATCTTATTTAAGCTTTCAACCGAACCCTTGCATTGCATTTTAAATGTTGAGCTACACGAGAAGAATTTCTTAAACGTTTTTGAAGCTTAAGTACAGATTAACACAACCCTAGATAACTAATTATTAATTTATTATTGCTGCTGAAAATATGAACGATTAGTTAAAAAAGTGGATCTCTAAGTAATACTAATTAATTAATTATTAAAGTATTACTGCAAATTTGTGCGGTACAGTGGAAGTAAAAAAGGTTACATTTTTAACACTCTAGGAACATGTTCAGTTGAGTTGTCCTGAACTAATAGAGGAAGAAGACACCCCGTTACACAAACCTCCATAAGAATAACGCTAAGCTAGTCAGGAGCAAGCAAGATTAATATCCACGAAGCTGCTCAAAAGTCTGTATCATACATAGTTACAGGCTTGGTATCGTTACCTTCTTGCATTTATATGAGCTTAATACAAATTTTGCTCAAATTGATGCTTTAAGTTTAAAAGCTACTTGAAAGCCCACATTACACAGAAACAATTTAATTTCGAAACCTCTTTAAATTTATGTAATCTGGTACAAATTTGGTTGTACTGCAATTTATTATAAGTATCTCAAGCGATACTGTGATCCTAATCCAAATTTTGCGGAGGATCAGGTTATAAAAGCTACTTTTGATCTGTATTCCACGTAAACAATTTAGTTACGTTACCTCCTTCTCCTTGCATTTTTTGATCCGATTAAAGCTTTTTCTCCAAAACGAGTCATAAAAGCTGCCGTAAGGTCTGCAGGTCTCCTGTCTTCATGCAAATCTTGCTCGAGACGAATCTTTAAAAGCTACTGAATTACAAAGGAACAATTTTGTTGCACAATCTCCTTGCGTTCATCTGATCCTGATACAAATTCTGTTCAGGGTTAGTCTAAGAAAGCTTGTGTTACACAGGAATAATTTTGCTACACCTCCTTACGTTTATATAATTCCATTATAAATTCTACTCATTATAAAGCTAATCGGAAACTTGTATCACAAATACAAATCCTGCTCATATGAAATCTATAAAGCCAATGAAACACTTGTATTACACAGCAACAACTTTTGTGGTACCACCTTGTCTCAGGACAGTGTTTTAAAAGCCATTCGACCGTTAGTATTACCCTTGTTAGTTAGTCAATGAGATAGCTTTAATTGGAAACAAATTTTTTAAGCGTAATAGATGGCGATAGTAAAAAACAAATGCAAATTAAATGCAAAGTTGCAAACCTATTGGGATTATAACAAAATTACACACGATGGCGGTAATTACGCACGCTGTTAGTCACGACATACGTACAAAACAATTTCTTGACGGATATCAGTATCAGCTTTTATTTTTATTCTTGGAGTGCATGATACAATGTATCATGCTTGGAGTGCATGTGCGATCGATCGATACATTCCTTGTTAATACATAAACAAAATGTATACAATCAGTGCTTATACACTAATGGATAAAATCATTTCAATAATATTTTTTATAAAGAGTGGTTTAATAAAAAACAACGAGAAATTTCTTGATCAGTACCTAATTTATTGAAACATTTTATTTAGGTATTTTATTAGCTGGAAATTAATCTAAATATGAAATTTGTCAGTGGTTGCACAATGACTTTTTAAAAATAATTCATCACCATTCCTCATTATACCTACTTAACAATAAAAGTAATTCATTACAATTACTTAATTGCAAAATCATAAATTCTTTATCACAGTTGGCACATCTATAAGCATTGACTTTCTTCTATAAGTATCAAATCATCTTTTCCCTAAATAAAAATAACCAGCAAAATATGTAAGTGCTTAAATGAACAATCTTCTAAATTGAGATAGGCACATATTCAATGACTTCTCTATATACCAAAATGTACCGTTTGCCCGTGAGAAGAAAGTTTACATAAAAACACACATTTTTGTACGCTGTTCAGACATGAGTGAAACAAATTGAATGGAATTTGACAAAAGTGCATTTTAGAGGATTAGGTACCTACTCTCCTTGAACATTTATTATGAAAAAACGTTCTGCCTTTGTTTCCACTGTTAACTAAATTTTGTATTACAATTTTTACTAGGAATATTGTTAGCATTATTTAAGAAAACATTTTTGCTTTGGAACTATGCCGAATATGAAATTTTATAAAGAGTAACAAAATGAAGATAATCAATCAGTCTTCTCGCTAAAAAAATTTGAGAACCGTATTACCACCCATAAGAAAGTTCTGAAAAAAATGTAAGGGAGTGAGGGTGGTTTTAACCCTTCTACAATTTCTTTTGGATTTATTTAATTACCGAAAGGAGACTAATCTTCTAAAATGCATTTTTCTCAAATTTCATTCAATTTCTTTCACTCATGTCTGAACAGCGTACAAAAATGTGTTTTTTTTATGTAAACTTTCAACTCTTCTCACGGGCAAACGGCAAACGGTACATTTTGGTATATAAATAAATTGGGTCCAATCAACTATTTTGATCTCTATTACACGTAGTAGCTCGGTGTCTCAGGAATTTTGGGACACCCTGTATATAGTTCAATAAATTCAGTCCAAAATGAATTAGTACAGTCAATTTAAACACAAAAATATACAAACATTGCAAAAAATCCTATGTTAGGTTTGCTTTTTTCATGGTGTTAGGTTCGGTCCCAGTAGTAAATACTCAATTTTGCAACTTCGAAAAACTTGTGGAAACTGGGGGGGGGGGGGGGCACCAAAAACCGCGATTTTTTCGGACTTTTTTCAGTTTTAGCCTCGTAGATCAAAAACTATGAGTTGTAGTGCAAAGAATATGATTATCTTTTTTAAACTGGACTAAATTTTCTACCATTTGAGCCTAACCGGAAGTCTGTAAGTATAATAGTTTCCGAGATACAGCTCTTCAAAAATAGGCATTTTCCCTAAATCTGTTTTTAACGCATCATCCATGATTCGAGCCAGATATTGCCACAACAACGTGCCCTACGACCGTTGTCATGGAGGAAAAAATTGTAGGAAATTTTATCACCTTTTATTTAAGCATAGATGCATTCCTGTAGGCCTAACAGTTTTCGAGAAAAAGACGGAAAACCGGAAAACAGTGAAATCGCTACGACTCCACATATATGTAACAGCATTAATATGATTAGCAGACATTTTCTGATTATTCTTATTTAGCCTAGCGAACGAACGCTCAAAAAGGGCTTGTACCCACAGTGCAAAAAAACGTTTCTGAAATGTTTTAGAAACGTATCTCTGAAACATGAAACATCTCCGAAACAGCGACAGAAACGTATCATACACATAACATAGATGTTTAATGTCCGCCTTCAGAAACCTAGATTTGAAACAACACAGAAACGTCACATCGAAACATTTTATATATGTTTCAAGAAACATATCGGAGAGTAATTTATTGATATGTAGGAGAAATGTGTCCTTATAAATGCTTCATACGTGAATATTTGATATGTCTCATATATGTTTCATTTGAAACATACCTGAGTATAAAAAAATTGAGATGTGGTAGAAACTATGGTATCGAGAGCCCCAACTGCTCTGAGGGACTCTTTCCCAGTGCGCAGGCCCTGCAGGGCCCCATGTACTCCGGTGGCTTGTTCTCCAGGGCCCCCAAAATTCTCTTAGTGTAGACTCGAAGGAGATCGGTGATGCTGAAAAATCGTTTTGCTTCAAGTGGGATTCGAACATCGGTCGCTTGTTTAGGAATTCAGAAAACAGCTACGTAAACTGCCTGAGCTACCGACTCGCTGGCAAATAAGCCATTTAGATGTGCAATATTACCCATCTACTTATGATGAATAAATCTATTTTTGGAAACGGAAATTTTTCGTTCCAATTAAACACTAAATTGTAATTTTGGATAAATATGTAAAACACTCACATTGAAACGTGTATTTTTAGTTTCTTACGATATGTTTCAAGTGATTAGGTTTCTAGTACAACGCTACTAAATACAAGTAACATTAACTTAAAGGCAGAATAAAGTTTGCATTTTTGGAAAGTGCGTACTCTAAAACGGATTTTAAATATGTTTGTCCATTTATAAAAAAAAGGTATCCTAGCTTTAGTTATCACATTCCAAAAAACATATCACAGAGATATATTTTTGGATACATATCTAAAACGTTCACACCGAAACGTATATGATGTGTTTCTTACGATATGTTTCAACTGATAAGGTTTCTGGTACAACACTACTAAACACAACTCCGTAACGTTAACTTTGAGATATGACTGTTTTGTTTCAAACGAAACATCACATTTGTAACGTTTCTAAAATGTTATACGTTATCACATTCCAAAAAATACAACACAGAGATGTATTTTTGGATACATATCTAAAACGTTCACACCGAAACGTGTATGATGTGTTTCTTACGATATGTTTCAACTGATAAGGTTTCTGGTACAACACCACTAAACACAACTCCGTAACGTTAACTTTGAGATATGACTATTTTGTTTCAAACGAAACATCACATTTGTAACGTTTCTAAAATGTTATACGTTATCACATTCCAAAAAATACATCACAAAGATGTATTTTTGGATACATATCTAAAACGTTCGTGTTGTAATGTGTATGTTTTGTATTTTATGTAACATATCAATTGAAACGTTTATTAGACATTACCATTTATTCGCTTTCGACAGGAATGTACCAGTAATGTGTCTTAGATGTTTCTTAGGAATGTTTCATTTGTAACCCTTATGCAACATTTAGAAACGTTTCATGGATGTACTGTGTTCAGTGGGTAGACAGACATTTTGATCCTAAAGATTTTATTTCTGGGATGTGTTTGGTGATGATTATACGAAAAGTAGCGTAACAAAATGAGCGGATTTGATTGGTTTTCCGTTTACATCTCTTGAACAGGCCATCGTAGTGGGAAATGGCCAATTATAAAAAAAAGCTGATTAAATTTTCTACAAGTTTGCTTCTATGCGTTTTTTCTCTATCTTGAAGAGATATTCGCTGTCAAGAATTGACATTTTTTTTGAAAATCGCTTTTACACGACGTTTTTCGGCAAATATTGTGTCCTAGCTCCTAAAGTATTGGGTTTATAGCAAAAACTGCTGAAATAAAAGTTGTAGACTATAGAATTTCCTATAAAATACATATACCGTTTAATATTTTATCTCAAATCGATTAGATGTTATAGTTATTTAAAAAAAACGTTGAGTTCAAGATGGAATAGAGGGCACTAGAGAACAACTAATTTTGTGGGAGGTTTGGAGCTCAATCTGATATGTGAGTATTAAATACAGATTACCTGCATCCTTAGCCAAACAATTTCAGTCTTATGCGCCACCATGTTTAATGGTCTCTAGTCTTTTCTAAATACATTTATGATAGGGTTAATGTTTGACGAAAAGAACAAAAGTATTTTCTCAAGGCAGCTTTTATTTTATAATTGGCCATTTCCCACTACGATCGTCTATTCAAGAGATACAAAGGGAAAACTTAACAAATCCGCAAATTTTGTTACGCTACGGAGTTTGCTCATACGGTAGGGCCGGGGACTTTTCGTATAATTATCACCAAACACCTCCAAACACATCTTAGAAATAAAATCATTAGGATCAAAAAGTCTGTCTACAAGCCCTTTTTGAGCGTTCGTTCGCTAGGCTAAATAAGAATAGTCAGAAAATGTCTTCTAATCATACTAATGATATTACATATATGTGGAGGATTTCACTGTTTTCCGGTTTTCCGTCTTTTTCTCGAGAACTGTTAGGCCCACAGGAATGCATCTATGCTTAAATAAAAGGTGATAAAATGTCCTACAATTTTTTTTTCCGTGACAAGAGTCGTAGGGCACGTCGTTATGGCAATATCTGGCTCGAAACATGGATGATACGTTGAAAAAAGATTTTGGGAAAAATTGCCTATTTTTGAAGAGCTGTATCTCGGAAACTATTATACTTACAGACTTCCGGTTAGGCTCAAATTGTAGAAAATTTAGTCTAGTTTAAAAAAGATAATCATATTCTTCGCACTATAACTCGTAGTTTTTGAGCTACGAGGCCAAAACTGAAAAAAGTCCGAAAAAATCGCGGTTTTTGGCACCCCCCCCCCCCCAGTTTCCACAAGTTTTTCGAAGTTGCAAAATTGAGTATTTACTACTGGGACTGAACCTAACAACATAAAAAAGTCAAACCTAATATAGGATTTTTTGCAATGTTCATGTTTAAAATGACTGGACTAAATGATTATTATCTATCCAATTTCAATATTTTTAATAGGAGTAATATGATACAGCAACCACCGAATATTAAATACCAACTGCACAACGTATCACTTGTTTCTGAAATCGTTTCAACGTGTCGACACGAGTCAACACAGGTCCACACACTATGTAATCTGTCGTATTATATCAGACGTGGTTGTACAACAAATTTTTAAACCGGCCAAACTTCCGTACGATCCAACCGTGTCGTTGGATGTGTTGAACGGCAACCACACACACTATGCAATTATCGTTTCGACGGTCGAAACCAAGGATTCATGGGCGCCGCTACTAAAGGGCAAGGGAGGGCCCGGGCCCCCCCCCCCTGGAATTTCATAAAACACGTAAATCCATTTTAGAAAATGTTAAAAGCTCACAATATAACCACTTTTGGAATATAATGTTCTATCCCATCGGTGACTCTGCCGTAGCCTATTGAGTTACTAATTTAAAAATAGGTAAAAATTTTCAAGCATTCTAATTTCTACTTGAAAAAATGTAAGGGCCCCCCCCTAACAAATTTTCTTCCGGCGCCCCTGCAAGGATTATAAACTATAATCCTTGGGTTGTACAACTTGTTGGACGACAGATTGCATAGTGTGTGGGCCGAATAGAGAAGACATTTTCAATTGGTTGACGCGGATAATGTGCGAGTTTTTCGTGTCATAAAAGTGAAAGTTGTATCTGTTTACAAAACCATTTCTATGGAACGTGCATTCGTCCATAAACAGCACATATTTAAAAAATAAATAGAACCTTATTTCATCGCATCCTCGATTCGAGTGTCCAGCCTATGCGTTGGCTCGTCCACGCGCCTTATATCGCGCCACTATCTACTACCGTAAGGAATAGAAAATCTCAATTTACGAAAAAACTATCGCACTTAGGTATAGGGTAAGCTTAATAAAGTTGCATTAAAATTTACCGGGGATTCCAAATATGCAATAATAAATAGGGTGTGCTATTTAAAAAAATGAAGAAAAATTAGTTTGAAAATGTCGATGTTTGGAGCAAAAAAAGTGAACATCCTGTATGAAATAATTTAATGTTTCGTCACGGTTGAATACTCTGATTCAACCCAAGTCCACCACCGAACTTACGTAAAAACAAAAACATGACGTTAAAAAAATACAAGCGTATAATGGAAGGGTTGATATTTAGCAAAAAAATATGTATTAATTAATAACTTGGCAACGCCGTGTCCGTGTATTAATGCAAAAATAATGTACGACTGAAAAGTTCACCCATGGCCCCTACATTTGGGCTTAAAAAAAGTGGGTCATTCCATTTAAAAAAATATACGATTTATGCACCATACTTTTTGGAGACACCCTGTATGTGTCTAAATAATTTGCAAATGTGCTTCATCCAACCTAATTGCAATCTCGTATATTTATTTTTTAGTAAATTTAACAATAAAGCCGCACTTGAAGAACGGGCTACTAAATGGACACCCTGTATATGACAAAGTATTTATTTTCATGATAGAAAAAGTATGGTTCGTTAGTATCTACTACACCTAAGCGTGTAATACGTAATACCACTACGATTATTAGTTCCTTGGTCACACACTAAAGCTTTTAATACAAGTCCTATTTCCTTCATTGTTCCAATTACAAATACATATTATTAAGTCTTTAAGTGACTTGAGATTGGTCGCGCTAGTAGATAAAAAATATCACAAGGGAATTTTCCAAGGTGCATATAATCCACGAGCTACAATAACAAACGCCTCTTTCGCAAGTTGACTTGTTCTACCCAATATGCCTAAATCCTGAAATCCTTCTATTGCATCCATCGCTTTTGAATACTCCAAAAACTTTTTCATCGACATTTCATCAAAGCACAAAGTGACATAAAAAACGGTTATTCTCTCCCCTTCCCTCGGAAATGTATCACCCGGTAGATATTGTGTATTACTAATTTTTGTTTGTTCTTGAGTTTTCGGAGGAACATGCTTATCCACTTTCCGAAATAAAAAATAAAAACCAATTTTATGCAAGTATCTTCACAAGAAAAACATATTTAGGTAAATATTTGCCAGAATGAGCAGTGTTTTGTTTCCAAACATTGGAAAAATTGTTCAAAGTGACCACCTTCAGCTCAAATGCAGGAGTCTCAGTCTAATCTTCGTCTCATCGATTGCCGAACTCTCTCAAAAATACCAGATCGTTCGTATTGTGGAAAAACTTGAAAAATAATAAAACTTCAACATCGTGTATCTTCGAAATGAAATGGTTTCTGGACCCATATTTATAGGAAATTTATTTCTTAACATGACCTCAGGAATCACCCCCTTGAATATTGACATGTGTTTTTTAAACACCCCGTATACATAAACGTTCATTTGTATACGATATATAATTTGCTTCAAAATAGTTTACTACGTTTACAAAATATACCTATCAAAACCTTCATGTCAAACTATAAAAAAATACCTATGTAGAAATTAGAACTGTTCATTTAATTAAATTGATTGTTTTATAGGAGAATGATTTAATTCTCTCGGAAGATCAGTTATTTACGTATACAGAATTCCTTAAAACAATAGTGCTTTGTTTCTTTGCATGTAATGTATACCTATATAAACAAGGATATACTGCATACTACTCCTTCAACGTTATAAAAAGAACGCATGTCGTTTACAAATATTTGCAACTTTATTGTTCTAGCCAACTGTAAGAAAAACTACAGATTTCCACGTTAGAAATCTGTAATATTGATAGAAACAGCGCCAGATATGTCCATTTAGCGGTTGCATCCAAAAGTACTACCGTTTTGCATCAAAATAAATGTTTCCAAAGTTAACACAGGCATTGACTAACTATAAGGTATATAAACAAGGGTATTACGAAACAATTTAGTTGATCAACATTCTTGTGTTCATGTGATCCTAATAAAAATTGTGCTTTTTAAAACTTCTCGGCGCATCGTATTACAAAGAAGCAGCTCTTAACACAAGTTTTAAACTTTAATGAACTAATCCAAAGCTTACCTACATTGCACACTTTCGATACTGTATTGCCTTTATATGATCTTAATACAAATTTTACTTAGGATGCGAGCCTGATACAAATTTTGCTAATGATGAAGTTTTAAACCCTACTCTAGAGATAGCGTTAAGTTACTACCACTCTGGGAATTCTGTTGTAGAGACCTAGTGGCAGTGATGCTGACAGTGGAAAGGGATGGGAGCGAGAGGGAGCTTGTGCTCGGATCCGCATACCTTCCCTACGACCAACCAAATCCACCACCAACCACTGAGGTTAGCAAACTGGTGGAACACTGTCAGCGGAAAGGATGGCAAATTCTCCTCGGATGTGATGCCAACGCGCACCACACAGTGTGGGGCAGCACGGACATCAACAAAAGAGGCGAGTCTCTCCTAGATTACATTATTAATAATAATCTAGAGATAGCTAATGTAGGCAATGATCCAACCTTCATCAATATTCGGCGAAGGGAGGTAATTGACATAACATTTGGAACTGTGACTGCTTGCAGCTCAGTACACAAATGGCATGTGTCGGAGGAGCCATCGCTATTCGACCATAGATACATTCGCTTTGACATTAAGTCAAGGGAAGCGGCTACGGCCGTTTATAGAAACCCGAGGAAAACCAACTGGGACCTCTATAGAGAGAACCTAAAGGCCAACCTCGAGAACTGTCCAGCCGAAGTTAGCAACTCGGAGGAATTGGAGGCCATGGAGGAAAACCTCCGCATGGCCATCAAAAATGCCTATGAGGCAAGCTGTCCCACGAAAGAGAGGAGAACCTCAAGTAAAGTGCCCTGGTGGCATGAGGGACTCTCTCGATTGCGGGTACAGACTAGAAAGCTCTTTAATAGAGCAAAAAACACGGGAGAGTGGGATTCATACCGAATCACACTCACCGAATACAATAAGGCCATAAGAAAGGCAAAACGCGACTCGTGGAGGAGGCACTGCTAGGAAATTGAGCAAATTCCAGAAGGTGCCATACTCCAAAGAGCTCTACGAGGAGGAACAGAGGGCAGAATCGGTTCCTTGAAGAAAACTGAGGGGGGCTATACAGAGACCGTGAAGGAGACTCTGGAGCTTTTGCTTCAATCACACTTCCCGGGATCAAAGACCCTCTCAAGATCTGACGTAGGCGAACCAATAACTCTGGAACCCCTTCCGAGGGCGAACAGCGGAGATTGGGTTTTGGCTCGTCAGATAGTGAACCTTACAAAAATCAGGTGGGCAGTGAAGAATTTCCATCCGTACAAATCCCCAGGGATGGATGGGATTCTCCCTGCTGTATTACAACAAGGCCTCGACCTGGTAGCCACCACGCTCTGTACGTTACTAAGGGCAAGCATTGCCCTAGGATACATACCCATGGCGTGGAGGGACGTAAAAGTCGTGTTCATACCGAAACCTGGGCGAGATTCATACGCCCAAGCCAAGTCGTTTAGACCTATCAGTCTAACGTCGTTTCTTCTAAAACTATTGGAGAAACTAATTGAACGACACATTAGGGAAGAGGTGGTGGGACTTGAGCCCATCAGTAAATACCAATGTGCCTATCAACCAGGTAGATCCTGTGAGCTCGCCATCCACAGAGTAGTGGACATAGCCGAAAGGGCAATCTACTGCAAGGAGGTCGCTCTAGGGGCGTTTATAGACATAGAGGGGGCGTTCGATAATACCTCTCTAGAATCAATTAAAACTGCTATGGAAAGCAAGGGAGTCCACCTACCGTGCGCAGGTGGATACACACCATGCTAAAACATAGGAACGTTACAGCCTCGCTTAATAACGACTCTGTAGTCGTCAGGGCCGCACGAGGATGTCCACAAGGGGGAGTCCTATCTCCTCTATTGTGGTGCCTGGTAGTGGACGGACTGCTGAGGCGACTAAGCGAGGCTGGTTACACTACGGTTGGCTATGCCGACGACATAGCGATTGTGGTACGTGGCAGATTTGAAGAGACCGTATCAGTTGTGATGCAGGGAGCTTTAAATCTAGTGGAAGCATGGTGCGGAGAAGAGGGTCTGTCGGTTAATCCAACAAAAACGAACCTCATTCTCTTCTCACGAAGAAAAGGGCCGGCAAAGCTAAAAGACACCAAGGTGAAGGTTGTGGGAGAAGGCAAATACTTGGGAATAACGCTTGACCAAGGGCTAACCTTCAAACCGCACCTAGAGAAGACAGCGAACAAAGCCACAAAGTCCTTGTGGGCTTGCAGGCGACCGTTCGGAAGCAAGTGGGGCTTATCTCCAATGATGACCCACTGGATATACACCAGAATGATCAGACCGATCATTACGTATGGCTCACTGGTGTGGTGGCATAAAACCTCCACCCAGACGAACATACAGAAACTCAGCAAGGTGCAGCGTAGGGCTTGTCTTGGCATCACGGGGGCAATGATAACCACCCCTACGGCAGCTATGGAGACCCTCTTGAACTTACCGCCGCTAAACCTAGCAATTAGGGCAGAGGCGCTCAGAGGGGCATACCGGCTGAGAGTTAACGGCGAGGAGGGATCGTCAAGGGCGGGGCACTCGCTCATCTTTGACGAAATCTCCAAAGACAAAACCCTTAGTATGAACACTGAGAGGATACCCAAAACAGTTTGTCCTATCAAACTGTTTAAGACAACAATCCCCACTCGGCAAGAATGGGAGAGCAATTCCAGTAAAGCGAAGCTGAATGGAATCGTGTATTACACAGACGGCTGGAAAACCACAAAGGGCACCGGCTCTGGAGTATACGGGAGCAATGAACGGGGCTGCAGAATTTCTGTAAGCCTAGGACAACAAGCAACCGTATTCCAAGCCGAGGTATATGCAATCCTGACGGCGGCTGCTCAACCCTGCCCCCTTGGACTGTAGCTGGGATGACACAGGGTGCTCTCGTTCAATCGATCGACTTAGTCCCACAAATAAAGGTTATTGACCAGATCAAGACCTGTTGGTCAGGGGAGAACCAGAACGAGAGTTAATATACCCCGACCCCCCCTTTCCCAAAATGAGACGATTCATAAACTTGAGTTCAAAGTTTGAAAGTCGCAAGAAACGTTTATAATGAAATATCTCTTAACTTGTCAGTAGAGAAGCGTCACAGCCATCAACAATATTTATTACACAAAGCTTTCGACGTACATGACAAAAATTCCTCGACACAAACTCACAAAATAATCGCCTTCGCGTGCCCGAAGGGAATGCGAAATATTTTACAACAAAGTTAATTAAAGCGTGTACTTTGACGTCTAGGGAATTGTAACAAAAGCTCCATTTTAATAACGAGTAAAGAAGAGCGTGAGAGACACTTAATGAAGAGGGTGAGTGTTGGATTTGTTTATGAGACTCGTACATCTAATCTTCCCTTCTTAAACGTATGCGTTTAAACATATCACGCGTCCCGACGTCGCGTCGTCGGAATCTTGATTAACTGAACGAATTCTCGGGCGTGCCGTTTTGGTTTGGGCTTCTAAAGCCGCCAGATACACGGCCAATTAATTTGCATAGAAATTTTGTACAAATTAAGGGATTGGTATTACAAATTACATGTTGCCGCAAACGCAAACTTGATTATATTTTCCTTTTGTGGACGTAAACAATCTACAGACACAAGCTAATGTGATTTTTCAACGGGCGCGGTAAACTAATATAAAAAGGACGATTCCAACCCCTTCCGAATTTGTTTTCCGGTAGAGAGTAAAGAGGTGACCCAAAATTAAAATGTCGCAAACGTACTGACCACCCCAGCCGTATCGAGAATTAAGTGTAGTTCTATCGAAATAGACCTCTGTGCATTTATGTTATCCTATCACAAACTTTACGTTAAAAAAACTACTATAAAGTTTGCATTACACATTTGAAAATTGGTTTAAATACCTCCTCACGTACATGTCACAAATTTTTCAGACCATCAAACTGTTCCAAAGGTGGTATTGCAACAAAGGGTTTGGTTTTGATGCCACCTTGCGCTCCTGTGACAGTAATACAAATTATGTTTAGCGCGAAACAACTTAAAAGCTTGCATTGCATCTAAAGAGCTTAGTTTCTTCACCTCCTTGCGTTCATCCCACCCTAATACAAATTATACGAAGTATGAAGCTACCCTAAAGCCTCCTTTGTATACCTCCTTGGATTCATGTCACCCTAACACAAATGATGATCAGCACGAAGCTACCGTAATGCCTATTTTCCATACCTCTTTGCGTTTATGTGATCCTAATACAAACTTTGCTCAGATTGAAGTCACTCAAGAGCTTGTATTGTACATAAACAACTTTTTCTAAACTTCCTTGCGTTCATGTCACCCTAATACAAATTATGCTCAGCACAATGCTACCCCAAAGCCTATTTTCCATACCTCCTTGGGTTTATGTGACACTAATACAAATTTTGCTCAGCAATTAGCTACTCAAAAAACTTGTATTACACATAAACAGCTTAGTTTCTAAACCTCCTTGCGTTTATGTCAACCTAATACAAATTATGCTCAGAATCATGACACTCAAAAGTTTGTGTTACACACAAACTACTTAGTTTCTACACCTCCTTACGTTTATGTCTATGTGACCCGAATACAAACTTTTGCTCAGATTCAAACCACAGAAAAGCTTGTATTTTACCTAAATAGCTTAGTTTCTACACCCCCCCCCTGCGTTAATTTTGCTCGGCAATGACCTACTCAAAGAGCTTGTATTACACATAAATAGCTTAGTTTCGACACTTTCTTGCGTTCATGTCACCCTGATACAAATTATGCTCAGCATGAAGCTACCCTAAAGCCTATTTTTCATACCTCCTTGCTTTTATGTGACCCCAATACAAATTTTCTTCAGCACTAAGCCACTCGAAGGCTTGTATTATACGTAAACAACTTAGTTTCTACACCCCCTTGCGCTTATGTGACCCTAATACAAATTTTCTGAGTAATAAGCCACTCAAAAGCTTGTATTACACAAAACAGCTTAGTTTCTACACTTTCCAGCGCTTATGTGACCCTAATATAAATTTCACCCAGCATAGAGCCACTAAAAAGCTTGTATTACACGTAAAGAACTTAATTTCTACATCTCCTTGCGTTCATGTGGCCCTAATACAAATTTTTCTCAGAATTAAGGGACTCAAAAGCTTGTATTACACGTAAATACCTGCTTATGTTCTTGTCACCCTAATAAAATTAAACTCAGTAGGAAGCCTATTGTCTGTACCTTTGCGTTCATGTCGCCCTAATACGTTAATAATGTTAATGTAATGTTAGTATATAATGAGAAAGGTAATAAATATAAAAAAGTGCAAAATCCGCAAAATATAGAAACTTAGTGAAACTCGTAGTAGGTACAAATGATGGGGGATTTCCATTCTTTTAGAGAATAGTTTCGAATTCAATTACGAAGGGGTTAGAAATCTAATTATTTCGTCACGTTTGCTATTAGGAACTTAATAGATTGTGGTATTACTGTGTCCGACATTTCTGTATTATTACGGATAGTGGAAATATTCGAGAGCTAATTCTGTATAATGGCGTCGAGCCTTAAAATCGAAACTCGGAAACTCGCAATAGGTAGAGGTATATAATTCCTGGCAGGAGCTTACGATGGCAACGACATAAACCTCAATAAGGCGTGATAAATCCAAAGCTTTTAATAAAGGCGAGAGAAAAAAAATCTGAAATGTATTTACTTACTTGCCTTCTAAGCTCGCTTTTGTTGCCGATCTTTTATTTACGAAATATTTCATTTTAGCGTGTCAGATGTTGTGGCATTTTCTATACGGTTTCTTTTTTTCTTTGGTTTTATCATGTTAAAATATTTTGTTTTTGTCACTTTGTTATTATACTAACATTTTGGTGCTTAATACGGGTTTGGCATGAATGAAAGGAGGTGTTGAAACAACAATTTTATGTGTAATCCTGGCTTTGTAGTAGCTTCTTGCTGTTGCTGAGAATAGTGTCTATTAGGGTCACATGAACGCAAGGAGGTATTGAAACAAAAATGTTCAGAGTAGGTTCATGCTGAGAATAGTTTGTATTAGGGTCACATGAATGCAAGGTGTTGAAACAAACAACTTTGTGTATAATTCCAACTTTATAGTAGTTTCATGCTGAGAATGGATTGTGTTGGTGTCACATAAACGCAAGGAGGTGTCGACACTACAATTTTGTGTGTGTAATGCCAGTGTTGGAGTAGCTTCATGCTGTCACAAGAACGTAAGGATGTGTCGTAGCTAAATGTCTTTGGTATAATATCTGCTTTAGAGTAGCTTAATGCAGAGACTAAAGTCACAGGATCGCAAGGAGGTGTCCAGGCTAATTTCTTTTGGTGCAATATCTGCTGAGAATAATAGATTACATGAACGCAAGAACGTGTCGAAACTAAAATTTAATACCGGCTTTAAGAGTAGGTTCACGCTGAAAGTAGTATGTATTAGGATCACATAAACGCAGGAGATTTTTTTAATGTAGCTTCGAACTGAGAATTGTTCGTATTTAGGGTCACATGAATGCAAGGAGATATCCAAACCGTTCCCCACAAGATTTTTGCTAGGATCACATAAAAGTAAGGTGTTCCAAAAAACTATTCCGGGGGTTTTTAACCTCAACCACTGATGTAAGCGTCTCCACGCACACTTTGTAATTTGTATATGAACAGGCGGATGAAAAAGGAAACAGTGACACTCAATAGTTAATCACTTAACATTGCATTGGATAGACAGCTGTAAACTGATTAATTGTTGTCCGGCTAAAGTTTCTCGTATTGATCCTGTAATTTTAGTATCGCTGTCGTGATTGACTGTCATTTTTTTAACTTTACAGCTGTCTATGGTGTACAATGACAATGAATCACGACAGCGATACTAATAATTACAGGATCAATATGAGAAACTTTAGCCTTCACCTTAGGTTAACAATAGGAACGACGCGACGCTTAAAATTCGGTACACAACACATGTAGGTTGTTAGTAGGTGTTTCGGTTTAGTTCTGACATATTAAATTTTACTTAATGATGTTGATAACTCTGAATATTAAATTCGGAGAGAAACATATTAGGTAATATTAGACAAGTTTCTGTTATATTATCGTGTTACAAAGGGCTTTTAGTGGTTACAGTTACTCTCTAATATTTACACGTGTTCCCCCAGCTCGCTTTGATCGTGTTAATGGATCTTTGCTTCGAAATTCGTAAATTCCATGCTTCGTACCCGGACGAGAAAAGTTGCTACCACCACAAATTAGTATTAAGCATAAACAACTTAGTTTTGATCTCCCTTGCACACATGTATACTAATAACCAACTTCCTTCAACTTCGTACCGAAGACGTCAACTATATCGTTAAAACGTCTAGAGCTCTCTAATTTGTTTCCCATTGATAAACTGCCCTCTTCCTACATTTCGATGTTGCAGTGTTTACGTATGGTCGAAAACCTCTATTAGCTAGGTCTACCAGATAACCGTATAGGATAGAGGAGGGAACGACTTAAGTTTACGATACCGTCTGTACAATGAATTAGTTATTTAAGTAGAAATTCGAATCTAAGGGTTTACAATAAATACAGTCGTACCTAATTCGCAAATGAATAGTAACTTGCAAAAATCAACATTGAACCGATATAAAAAGGTTAAAATAATACCAATTTTTCTCTTGATGTGAATACACTTTGGAATTAATCTATCAGATGTCTATAAAAGTGAATAAAAGGAAATTTGGTTTTTTGTGCCTACCAGAAACGGGTCTGTGTGAAATTTTCAAATGAGCACTAGAACTTATATATAATCTTTATTAACCTCTTAAATTACAGTGTCATTATTGCTACAGTTGTAGTAAAGTCGTTGCGTTCCCCCTTTCACGTGTTAAATTCAGGTACATGAATGTGCAAATAGTTCTAGCTAACATTGATACAACAGCTGTTTTTATACATAAAAATATACAACTTTTTGTACTGATAAGACACTTAGAATGCTTGTCGTTATATAACTTAACCTAAACTTAGATATACTATTATAAAAAGGTGGCACTTCAAATTTCCATTTTGAATTAAATCGAAATGAGTGCACTTATTTGAGTTGGATCAACACCATGAAATAGGTCACAACGGCTCCAAGTACCTGAAGAGGCAAAGTGTGAGGAAGTGAGATCTGTCTTTCCTATACTTACAGATGCGAATAGATCGAGCGAGACCGTGAAGAATTTAGCGCCCGAAATTGACATCGCCTTCTGACATTGTTGACAGACGATTTGTACGAACGTTTTGGCCTCTTCAGAGCCGTCGTACCAATGACAGCTGTAAGCGGCTTCCATTACCGACGAGCTCTAAAATTCGTACTCTATAATTGGGAGGGTTTGTTAGTAGACACCTTACCTCCTCGATTAGACGATTGCCAAATATACAAAAGTGGAATACTTGTCCTAGAGCGTACAGTAAGTACCCAATAACTGAGAAGGCGTAAGGGTTAACACCATCGATCTAAATTCCGTCGTAATTTAAGATTGGGTTTGCTAAAAGGAGGTACGTACCTTCGTCGCCTGGTAAGCTAGAAGTGTTAACATAATTGTCGATGTTAACATGTGTAAAAGAAGGGCAATTCCGTACGTGTCCCCTATTGCCGTAACAAGCCTAGAAAAATTGGGAATCGATTTTATTAATAAGGAGGTGTCATTGGAAAACATGTGCTCCGTTCTCTTTTGCATAAATTAACTCGCGTGCGTTCAATTGTTCTAAATGGGACAAGGGCAAGGTAATTTACCTGACAACGTGCTTATGTCGTTCGACCCAGTACTTAATGGCAGATCTGACCATAAGCTCCTGTTTCTTCGTCAGCCCATTGGGACCGATACCACCTCCTGCATTGAACGTTTGCAAAGCGGACGATCTGAAATGGGTCCCGAGCTCTTGGCCCGTACTGTAAATGCCCCTTAAATCGATCTCGTCGTTGTGGTTGTTCTTGTCGTTGAAATCTGCAAACAATCCTGTTACTTTGGTTCAAATCTGAGTGTAGCCCACCGTCATCGGCAAGGTTCGTTTGGGAATCAGCGCTAGGTGCGCGGAATAAGTCCGCGGTTTTAGGCACGTAAGTATCTAAGGTGGCGGACAGTTCCTAAAACAACTTGATCACACCTCCTCCTCCTCCCGTAACAGAGCCAAACTCACCATTAGTGGCTTCAAAATCTCCTTGAGGTGCATCAACTGCTCGCATGCGAAAATTAACCAAGAACAAAACATCGAGTCGACCAAATTCGCCTGGGACATCGAGAAGAAGATGTAATAAACCTGGAAAAAGATTTCCCTATCTTTCGGCGTTCGGTATTAGGGGGCCTACTCACCTGGTAAACTAGCGATATGATGTGCGCCATCCCAGACATCGCGTTCCATGGATACCAGGATTTAATCAATAACCTTGGTATTTCCGTACTTACAGTTATATTCTCATTCTCGGGATCCTTACGTACGCGTTCGCTCGGGCCAAAAAACGTAACCGTTGTCCAGCCTGAAAAATCCCGTCACATGTCAGTTAGCCGACACATTCAACATCAACTTACTAATGGTACTGAAAATCGTCACGGTCACAATCACCGCAAGCAACTGTCTCATCCTCTTCAGTGCGATCGAGTGATACCGATTGTTAGATTCCACGAAAAGGGGATGGCTGTTCGCCTGGTTCCAAATCCCCAAAGTTCTAAAATTTTAGTTTTAACGTTAATTTTAGAGGCTTGGGACTCGAGCTGGTCTTATACCTGTAGAACATTTTCGATCTCAACGCGAAGTAGATGAACTTTGTAATTGTGTGGGTGAAAAAAAGGACCGTTATTGTGTTCGCAGCCAAATCGTTGACGTCATCACTTTCGACGACTAAATTACCAAACGTAAACCTGCAAAGTGAATGATTAAGATAAAACAGCAAACATGCTAACAAATTAGAATGGTGGAGTATTATACTACTTCTTGTTCATGTACTCCCGGTAAAATTATAAATATTGTAACACCTTTCACCATTATAGACCCTTTGGCAGTACACAAGAGACACTCGACGACTCCTCCACTTTGCTCTCAACTTGACATCTTCTTCGCTAATTTCTGCCTTCTCTATATCCGATCATTGACTTCAAGACTATTCGTAGATCTATTTGATGATATGTGTCTTTGAGTGAAGAGAAGTATCGCAAGGAATGGCGCATAATGTGTTCATAGCGGGATTATAATACCTTCTACTGCATAATTGCCATTTGACAACGAGATGAAGGAAAAAACTATAGAGTTAAAAGCTTCTTGACCATTTCTACTCCATTTTCTACTTTCCTGATAGCCAGCCAACAGTTTCAAGGAGCACGTAAACGTATTTGGTGGCAGGTGTCTTTAAACAAAGAGGTAGTATCGCAATAATTTGGGTAGTTAGACAGTTATTGCTTCCCCTTTTGTGCTCCTGATAACCTGATAGGATTACAAAGAGCTAGGATTATAATATCTTCTATCACTATGTACCTAATCTTTGACAGCGCAAAGGATAATTCCATGGATCAAGAACCCCTCGGCACTGTTTCTGTTCTCCTTATATCTGCTCATTGGCTTCAGGAGGGGACAAAAGAGTCTGAGTATCATAATGATTTTGGTCGTTATTCAACACAAGCCCCGCTAGAAGCAGCACGATGCAACCTTCTCCCTCTTATACTCCTGGCTTGTATTTCAACACTTTTTACCACAAAGAAATAGGAGTATCACAATGACTTTGATCGTTAGAAAACACAAAAGATACTACAAGCAGTACGATAAATTATTCTCGTTTTTCTATGTATATGCTCCTGATAGAATTACAAAGAGTTACATTTCAGATCCTTCTTTAGTGCTCCATGAGTTCCATTTCCTTAAAATTTTAAAATGAAAGTACTTTGGTATTGCGATCTTTATGGCAATAGAAACAATGAGTGAGTAGTAGACGCTTGTACGATTCCTTTCGTTTCGTGATCCGATTGTTAGAGATCGAGACTTGAATATATCTTCTATCGGAAGCCTTTTGATGACAGGAAAACAGAAAACCCAAACTATCCAATAATAGTTTTAAAATTTTTAATTATAATGGGAAAAGAGACGAAAGAAGACCATTTTACTTTAGTGGTACTACATTTTCTGTTAACAGGCGCACATAATCAAAGAGTTACGTAACAAACTGCTTTCCTTTTACTGATGCAACCAAGAAAAATGGGAGTCGATATTTTTTACAGCATGAACCCTATTGTCAGATATATTACATCGCTCGATATAATGGTGAGGAGTATTATAACGAAACCTCCTTCTGTGACTTTGATATCTTGTATTGCAAACACTTTCGCTTTCATTATAAAATGAATATTTGGCATTCTAATAATTATATTTGATAACAATCGTAGTATTTTATGTGCTCCTGATACAATAATTATTAACGGCCATTGCACGCTTGTAAATAACTTCCTCTTCTTTTTCACGCTCTAGCAAATTCAATAGCATTGACACGTATGCAGGATAATTTATTCCCTTATAAGGCACATAAATAAAGTTGAGAATTTTAGAGAAAGGGGGCGTCGAGTGAAAGAAGCAACTATTATACATAGAAATTTTATCCTTTACTTCCGCTCGAAAGGAAAAGAGGGTGAAATTCGATAAGATAAAATGCAATGTTTCGTAAATAATTCGTAGGGGTAAATTTTCGATATTTTGCTACCTATAAATCTTATAAAATGAGCATTTTTCGACGTAATACCTTTTTAAGGGCCGTCATCTTTCCATGTGTAGGAAAATTCGTATGTAGAAAAGAGTAAATAGCTGGTATTTTCGAAAAAACTTGAAGACGTTTGACAAGCGCTTCTTTAGCTTCCAATGATCAAAACCCTATGGGGATACGTTTCTAAATAATGACTTTTCGCTGTTCCTGCGCTCCTAATAGGTACATGCTTTTCAGTTTACGGAAAATGTCTAGAGTGTATATTTAGTAATCGGAAAAAAACAAAGAGGTAGAAATATCACGATCCTTTTCTGTAGGGAAAAGCCTTCCTCTTCCATGTGCTCCTGATACAATTACATAATTGTTGATATTATAACACTTTCAATCGATATGAACCCAATGGTGACAAGAAAGACCATTGGAAATTCGATAATTCCTCCTTTAGTTTCTGTGCTCCTTATACGTTTTAGAAAAGCACAGAAATGTATTTTTTAACAGTTGTTTCAGTACTTGCGATTTTCTAGGACAATCTCCACATCCCACCTCCTCGATGTTCTCCTGATTATAACTTCTTGTAATACCTTTAATATTGCTGTACAGAAAGGTATCAGGAGCAATCAGAGGCATCATGGTTCTTTTTATTCTACCACAGAAGCAGTAAACAACGAAAACCTTCGGTGACAGGTGTTTTTCCCTGATTAAAAGGGGAAGCGCAAAATGTATATCGAAACGTTTTCCGGAAAATACATGAAAAAGGATAAGGTTTCCATTGATCTTAATTTATTTAATGTTTGGCAGTTTCTGTTTACATTGAGGTAGACGATTTTCCGGAAAATAGGAAAACTTTAGAGCTTTAGAGAGACCACAAAGAATCTCAGACCTTATTGACTTTTATGTATAACACTCCGTATAGATACATGTTTTAACAAGAAATGTTTTAGGGAAATCAGAAGAATTTCTCTTATGTGAAAAGGGGAAAATACAAAGGTTTCAACGAATTCTTCGAGAAAAATTCAATTGTATCTCTTTAGAGTTCTTTATTTTTTATTTCAGAATAAATGGAAAATGTATTTCGAAATATTTTCCGGAAAATAAATTAGAGAAACTAGGGTTTTAACTGATCTTAAATATTAAGTGAAAGAATTTTTCGAAAAATAGGAAACTTGGGTTTTAAGGAATTTTTGGTACAACCCAAACTCTGAGAAAATACAATGGTTCATTTATAACTAACTTTACTTTCAAGTAGGAAAAGCTATTTAGTGGAAAACTGAATTGCATATGAGGTTCTGAAAACTCTTCGTAAGTTTTTAAATCTAAGACGGATTTAACACTGCAGTGTAAGTTGATTAAAGATGAAGATGAAAAGTTCGTAGTAACCTTGTGTAAGGAATTATAAGAAACTTGGTACGGCTTCTCAAAAGGATTCGATGCTGCAAATGAAACGAAATTTTCTACTAGTACTTTGAAACTATTTTGTGGAAAGATAGTTATAAAAATAAGGTTCCGAAAAGGTGTCGGAAATTTTTTTATTCATTTTCAAATCTGAGAAAAATTTAACTCCAGTTGAAGTTGTTTATAGATGAAGATGAAAACTCGTGGAAACCTTTACTCTTAAAAAAATTGTAACAATATTTTCCCGAAAATGGCTTACAATTTCTGTTGTAGCCAAAATAACAGTAAAAGCTCACCTATACGGGGGGTCTTCCATTATCTGAGAAAACAAGGCTGCAACATCTCCCATTTTCAAATATGTTTTTCGGAAAGTTTTCCAAGAAATTATCATATTCTAGATTTTTGGAAGCTTCAATGAAGCAAATCAAACCAAATTTTCTTCTACTTTGTAGCTATATTTTGTGGAAAAAAGAGTTACATAAATGAGGTTTCGAAAACGCTTGGGAAAATTCTTTACAAATGTTTCAATTTAAAGAAAGCATTGTTCCAGTTTCAGTTGTTTAAGGATGAAGATGAAAAACTCGTGGAACTCTTTGCTCTTCATATCAAAGAATTAAAAAATTCATTGGAAAATTTACCGGAAAATGGCTTACAGTTTGTAATTGTGACCAAATCAACTTAAATGTGAAAAGTTTTCGAGACTGCGATCTCCAACACTTTCCAAAATGATGTTTCGGTGACTTTTCGCTTACATTTTCATATATTAGTTTCTGGGAAGCTACAATTGTGCAGATTAATCAAATTGTGAAGCAACTTTGTGGAAAACCGAGTTGTATGAGGTTCTGAAAAGGCGCCAGAAAATTGTCTACAATTTTTTTTATTTAAGAATAATTTTACTTTCAATATGAAGATGAAAAACTCGTGGAAACTGGCTTTATATGTTAAAGGATAAAAAAATTCGTAGGAAATTTTTCCGGAGTTTATAATTTATTGTAGCCAAAACAACAATAACAACAGCCTGCATTTTTCGAAAAGACTGCGATCTCCAGTACTTTCCGAACTTTTGAATCATAATTAATTGTCGCCAAGCGTTTAACTTACCCAAACTGTGCTAAAAGTAGAACTAAATGCACCGAACTATACAGAACTCGTAAACCATGAACGGCACCTCCAGTTTCGCTATGGTAATTAAACAGAAAATGTCCGACACCCTGCATAAGCTTGATATTCGGGAACAAATCGGCGACGAGGCCAGTTTTCTTAAATTTCATCATCTGGAAATGTCCAAAAATTACACACCGTAAAAGTAGCAAATCAAAATCCCACCTTTGCTGGGTTGAGATTTCCAAAACGATTGTTCCTTAACAAGCACAACCGTTCACCATTTCCGAAATCACTCCAACTACGTACAGACGCCGATTGTATCTGAGACGTCGAGCGTCCCCCTATTAAAATCTATTACTTGAGAATAAGGTCAATGTTAATTTGTATCTAATTCCAAAAACCGTGTACTCAATTCGATGAAAACTTAAAGGAGACAAAAAATGATGTCGTGGTCCAATAACATAGAAAGATGGAAGTTTATTGGTCAGTTGGCGATCACGTGGGGTTGAGGGTAAATTGGAATAGCGGAACATCTGTTAGAATAAGTCTGTAATTTACACAACCATTTTAAAAATTCATTAGTTTTAAGTTAGAGCGTACTCGAGACAACTATCGGTAAATGGATAAAATTTTATTCCAATATTGATGCGAGGATGGGGGTTATCATTTTTTAATTCAATCGCTTCGTCACTTTTTAGAAGTTTATTAGGTTAAAACGGTGCATTTGTGTTTAATTAAAAATTCATTTTCAGAGTGGGAGGTTATGCTTTACGTGTAGATGTTTTCGATGAAGGACACATCATTTATGAGGGCTGAAAATGTCAGCTGGTCTCGTTTTAATCGACTTGATATCTCATGTTCATAAACGATATTTATTCTTCCATTACTGACACTAACATTCATTCTCCATTGATGAACATAATAATATTTTGTTTTATTAATTCATTAATAGAAAATTTGGTATTATTTTAACCATTTTATATTGTATAAATGATAAATCATATGGAATCTTTAGTATCGTGAGAGTATAACTCATGAGTTTATATTGTAGACAAACTGGAAGAGACTCTCTCGCTGTTTATAATCCGCATGGAACCCAATTAAAAATTGTGTTAAATGAACACTTTGTAGAACACAATAAGAGGATAGAGGAAAACGGACACCAGCATATTCTTAAAATGGTAACAATAGGATCATATACAAGTAAGAAGGTACCGACACTAAATGTTTATTTTTGTAATACAGAGCTTATACTAGCTTTTATACCTTTATTCGTCCGGGAATTAGAATTATCATCAAAATACACACAAGGAAATGTTCAATCTAAATCGTGTTACAAAACGTTTAGTCCTCTAAATCCCGATTTGTATTAAAATCATATAAACGTATCTTCCTTCTCAGTAAACTTATAGAAGAATCACATCAGTGCAAGGGATTTGGAATAACTTTTATGACATTATTCCCAGCAAACTTTTCATTCGATAAACTGTTGAGTGAAAAGTATACTCAAAGGATAAACACAAACGCAAGTATGCATTAAAACTAAATCGTTTAAATGTTAGAGTTGCTTTTAAAACTTCATCGCGAGCAGAGTTAGTATTAGAGTCACATAATTGCAAGGAGGTAACTAATATGTTTTCAATTATTGCAATCCTAAACAAAATTCTTTAGATGTGTAATACTTACAAACCTTAAAGTAGACTTTATTACTTATTCCTCGGCCAAATTAGTATTAGGAGCACATAATTCACAAAGCGCCTCTAAATCAAATTTATTATGTGTAACACAGACCTTTCGTAGTTTTTTTATATTAGAGTTAGAAAGAAGTTTGTAAACTAAGTGTAATAAAAGCCTCAAAGTATAGTTTTCGAACTTCATCTAGGGCAAAACTTGTATTAGAAAAGCATAAACGTGAGAGGTGTCTAAATCAAGCCTAACTTGGCGAGATATAGGCTTTTCTGAAGTTCAGACTTTGCATTATGATCCCATGAGCATAAGGAAGCATGGAAACTAAATTTTCTACGTATTTATACAACAAAATTTGAATGAGGAGGTATTGCATCTAAATTGCTTCTGTGTAATACAAGCTTTAGTACTCATAGATTTTAAAACTTCGCCTTTGCCAAAATTAGTATCAGGATCACACAAGGGAGTATCAAAACTAAATTGTTTCTGTGTAATAAAATCTTTAGAGTAGGTTTTACCACTGAATTATAGAGCAAAATTTGTATCAGGATCGCATGAACGCAAGGAGGTATTGTAACTAAACAGCTTTTGTGTAATACACGCTTTAGAGTAGGTTGTTACTTATAACAGTTCATCTTTGACAAAATGTTGTGTCAAGATCGCATGACCGCAAGGAGTTGGAAGTTTTTGTGTGCCACAAGCTTTAGAGTAAGTTATTAATTTCCGTGTTTAGGAAAATTTGTATCAGGATCGTATGAACGCAAGGAGATACTGTAATTAGATTGTTTCCGTGTGATACAAGCTTTAGAGTAGATTTTAAAACTTTACGTTTAGCAAGATTAGTATCAGGATCACATGAGCGAAAGGGGGTGTCAAGACTAAATTCGTTCTGTGTAATACAATCTTCAGAGTAGGTTTTAAAACTTTATATTTAGCGAAATTAGTATGAGGATTGCATGAATGCAAGAAGGTAATGTGACAAAATTGTTTTTGTAAAATGCAAGGGTTAGAGTAGGTTTTAAAGCTTCATCTTGAGCAAGATTTGTATCAGGATCGTATGATCGGAACTAGGTATTGTAACGAAATTGTTTTTGTGTGATACAGGCTTTGGAGTACGTTTTTAAACTTCATCTTTAGCCAAATTTATATCAGGATCGTCTAAGTGCGAAGAGGTATTTGTAACTAAATTTCTTCTATGTAATACTGGTTCTTGAGTAGCTCTTAAACTTCATCATGAGTAAAATTTTATGGAAGATTATTACTTTTTACCCTTACCTTACTAATTTTCCTGCAGGGATCTTCACTCTGCTTATAAGTTCATCTTCACTGAGAGACTCAATCAAAGTCAAATACTTCTAATCGCCATCTGCCTCCATTTCTCCAGGTCTCTGATCTCTGAGATTTGGGCCTGGAGACGGTAATACATATAGGCGATTTGGTATGAACGCGTTCCATCCATTGGGCTTCAAAAGAGTTTTAGCGTTCAGTTTCTGAGCGTCGGTCAAGGATTTTGACAATACCTCTGAGGTAGGTGATTTTAATTTTATCCTAAGGCTAGCCAGGTCGCAGATAGGTGGAAGTGTTACGTTTCCTCTCTTAGGAAGTGTCCCACTTCCTTCTCCTCCTTATCTTGCATAAAATGAGTCGAGCAGCTAAATTGTGAGGGAGGGAGACTCCAATTCAAATTACGATTACTATGGATCGATTCCTTGAAACACGAACGTTTGTTTTATTTCTAATGATTATTATTTATAATTAAGGGTTCATTTATTAATCATTGAGACACAAAATAAACTTACTGACCGTTAACTAAATACATTAAATTTAATGTACGTACAAACAAAGGTAATTAATCGACGTTTACGCGGTTGGAAAAAAACAAGGATTGGTCAGTTTCAATGTCGGGCTTCAAAATGAAAGTGGTGCTCGTGCTAATGTTGATTGTAAAGGGTGCGGTGCGATGCATGATTGAGGTTGAGGAATGCCGGAACGCAATCGAAAGTTGCACAATGAATGCGATCCAAAATCTGTTTAAAACTAACCCGTCTTTCATCTATTTGTACAACGGGGAGCCGAGGAGCCTACTTCAAAACATATCCGATCCGCATGTGACTGCGGATGTTTCAAGACCAATAGTGGGTAATCACGTCCACTGGAACAATTATGTGATAGATGCAGTCGATGAAAGGGATTTAGCGATCATTCTTAGCAAGCTGAGAGACAGTACTTTTTGGAGACCTAGATATAGCCCGAAGGGACACTTCGTCGTTTCAATTAAAGCAGCAGATCTACACGCCCTTTTTCCAATGTTTTGGAGAATCTACGTTTTGAATGTTATAGTGGTGATGGAAGGCGGCATCTTTACGTGCCAACCTTACGCTCAAGGCAACAACTGTACCGAAACTTGCGAGACCCCTATCAAATATAACTGTAACGACTCAAAAGTGATTGAGCTTCCAAAGAAAGTGAGTAATTACAACAAATGCCTTACTAAGTATGCGTTAACCATTCCAAAAGTTGAAGAGGAAAGCTATATCACTGGCATGCTCTTTAAAATGACCGAAGAGACTTTAGTGGAGCGCCTGAATGTAACGGTTGAGAGGTTTGTCATCGACAAGGAGACCGATTCTGGCGATTTTCTGAACCTTTACGAAATTACCCTTTTTTACGGTGGCGCGTGTGGATACTACGAAAATTTCGACTACGGAAATCCGTTTATCGAGGACGAATTCCTTTGGGTTGGACCACCACCGGAATCAAGAATGGATGTCGGCGCATTCTTTTACCCTTTCGATGTGTACCTGTGGCTGATACTGTTAGGGTGTCTTTCAGTTGTAACCATCGTGTGGTACATCATTGCAAATGCCAGTTCATCCTCATCACTAACGATTACATCTGCAGGTGTTCGGGTTACCTCTCTATGTCTTGGTGTTCCCTTACCAAAAGTACCAAACCGATGGCCTATCAGACTCTTGATAATATGGTTACTAATTTTCGTTATTCACATGCACACCGCCTATAATTCAAATTTGATTAATATTTTGGTAAAGCCCTATTATGTCAAATTAGTCACAAGCGATGAAGAATTGGCGGATAGCAATTTGCCCATATTTGTATGGAAACTCTTTATCGACCGATTTTTCGAATTAAATTCGACCGAAAATGCAATTTACAACAAAATCAAGGGTAGAATACAAGAAGGCTTTCGGGATCCCTCGATTACAAAGTGCTTCACTTTATCACATCGTAGCATTTTCGACCAATCTTTGGGCAAGTACATTACCACAAGGCCGAACGTGTTCGTAAGCGATATTGTGGCAAAAGGTACTCGTTACTCAAGTTACATGAAGAAAGGGCACTACTTCTTGGAAAGCTTCAACTGGGTCGTCGACTGTTTAACTGAAAGCGGTATCTACATTCACGTGCATGACATATACGACATGCACAGGAGGCTGATACTTCCAAAGCAGATTCCATGGAATAACCCGCTCAATTTGAAACACCTGGCCGCTGCCTTTTTGATCCTCGTGTTCGGTTTGACAATATCAGCACTAACCTTCTTCCTCGAATTGTGCATTCATCGATTTTCTTCATAGTCAGAATTGGGCATTTCGCTTCTCATTGTGCACATTAATGTATTTAAAGGTGTATGTTTGATCAATAAATGTTTTATTCTATGCTTTTTTACTCGACCGAAAGGTTACACCAGTCAAGGTCAGAGGAAGGTCACAGGTCCTGACCAAAAGGGCCATACATACCCCGCAGTAAACAGGTAAGGTGATCTGGAACTAAAATATAACCTGTTAGAATAAAAACGCCATAGCTGTTTGCCTGTTATACATTGAGCTGCGTGAAATAACATTACGTCCATGTCTAAACAAAATTTACTTATGTACTTTTTAAATATTTTATCGTAATTCTGTTCATTCATTCGCATAGACTAAAGAGTGAAAAGTATTAAGGTACATCAACGTCCCTAATAACTATCTCAACCAGTCCCGAGCAAGCAAGATCAATAATCTCGAGTTACTACCTTCTGTGGTGACCCGTGACGTTCCTGAGGTACAAATTGAGAACTTGGAACTTGGGAACCTAATCAAAAAAAGAGAAAAGTGATACTAAAAATAAGCGTGCGCATATACCTTTAAAGGCAAACGGTGCAAAATTGTCATTAACACTGACGTGGAGAGGTACCTATGAGATACACATTAATTATGAGTTACAGGCTAGAACCACGAATTTTAGGGTACAAATAATGAATGATAATTACGAATTGCTCATCACACATTTCACGTTATTTAGCGCATAGGATATCTGAGGAAGACAATAGTGTGAGCGAGATGCTGGTGAGCCAGCAGGTGGAGTTTATCTAATACACCACAATGTAATCATTTATTAAATTAAAATTTACAAACTGTGCATAGACTACATTTACAACAAGTACAATACACGTGATCAAATTGAGAGTAATTTTCATACCATTCAACCATGGTACGCCTCTGTTACAACTTACTTCAAAAATCTGAAAATGAACACTTCCACCAAAAAGACTAATAGGGATGTAACCGAACCGGCTAACAAGATCAGGAATGCAGCAACCAGGTGTTTCAATTCGAGGGCACTTTTCCAATCACCCGCTTTTTCTGGAGACTGAAGACGCCTCTTCCTTGCGAATACGTCATGCACGTGAATATAGGTACCACTTTCGATTAACTGGTTGACCACTTCATTAAAAGTTTCCAGAAAGTAGTGACCCTTCATGGTATAACTGGAATATCGATTACGTTTCGCCACGACGTCGCTCACGAAAATGTGCTTCTTTACATTTATGTGTTCACCCTTAATCGTGTCGTAAAGGCTACGGTATTCCATTTTGAAGCATTCCGAGACATTTAGTTTATTACCCTTAAAAAATTGCACCTTATTCCTAATTTTTTCGTAAAGGGGGACGTTCGTCTGATTTTCTCCGAACACCGACTTTTCCATTCTTTCAGGTACAAAAATCGGTAGATCGGTGTTCGCCAGCTCCTCGTCGCTTGTGACCACTTTCGCGTGGTAAGGTAGGACGAGAATATTGATCAAATTGCAATTGTATGCCGTATGGATGTGGATAACAAAGATGAAGTATGCCGCTAGCATCATCCTGAGGGAGATTAGTTTAGGGAACGAGGGTATGGCGATACCAAATGATAGAGAAACAAGCTTTAAGCCGACGGAAGTAATTGTTATGGAAGGGTACAAGGTAAGTTTTGCCACGACGTACCATACCACTGTTACAGTTAGTAGACATACCAAGAGAGCTGCCCAAACGCTCACTGTGAAAGGGTAAGCGAATACTCTAAGATTTGTTATACGTTGAGGCTCTGGACCTATCCAATAATATTCACCGATGGCGTAAGCGTTGCCGTACTCGCAGTCTTTGCGGTCCCAGGTAATACCTCGATAGTACAACGTGATTGGGTGCACCTTCAGTCGTGAGCGAAATGTTTCTTCACTTATTATCGAACTGTATCGGATGGTTACATTGAAGTTGTCTGCTAGAATTTGTGCAGTAGCGTTGAAGAGGTCATCGCGAATTTCCTGCCGTTTCCCAAACTTCTTCGCGGGTATGACAACTGTAATAGGACACCGATTATAGTTGCTAATTTTGCTGGGAAAATCAACCAGCTTGACATTGTTGCAAGCATGAACTGATGGCGACGTACACACTTTCCCGCATTTATTCTCTTGAGTGTTAGGGTGGCAAGTAAGCAGCAGCACTTTGTCATCACGCCGCACCACCACAACTGCGTTGATAATACCAACTTTCCAAAGTATTGGAAACACATGGGAAGGATTGCCACCTTTCAGTAGAATAATGAAGCGCCCTTTCGGGCTGTAACTTGGATTCCACAAAGTACTTACTACCACCTGATCCAGTACGATGTTCAACACCTTCGCATTGGAAACCTCAATCGCGTAGTTGTTCCAGTGAAGATGGGAACCTATAATCGTCTTCGATACGTCTACAATCACCAACGGATTCACAACCTTCTGCGGAAGATACTCCAGATGGGTTCACGGTCATTTCCCCGCCGAAAAAATCCCGCCGGTCAATTGCCCGCCGGTAAATTGTTCGCCTGGTAAAAATCCCGCGCGGTGAAATGTTCGCCGGTAAAATGCCCGCCATGACAAAATCCCGTCGGTCAATTTCCCGCCGTAATTTTTGAAAAAATAAGCAATTAAGAAAGTTCTTTTTTAAATAACTTCAGTTTTGTAAACCTGTGTGTCATGCCACTATTTTAGTATCAATTGAAAAAAATATACTAAACCTGCAAATAACCTAGGCGCTTTAGTGCGGGAATAAGCGTAGAAAATGGTACAACATTTACGTGTTAAGAACGAGGTTGAAACAAGAGATAGTAGCAGGCGAGTATTCATGTATAGTGCCGTAGGTCTAAAGGATGTCAAAATGCCATCGGGAAGTGCTTAAAATGGCCGTCGAAAATATTTTATAAATGTATATATAACGGTTCTTTTGTTAAACATGGCAATGTCTGGTTTATTAATACAGTCTTCTTTTTTGAATTTAGCATATTTTAATTTACAGTAAACAGCGGCCTCGAATTCATCTTACGCCTCCTGAGCGCATAATCCGCCACTGGCTGCACATAACGTAGGTACATATGTAAGTGGATCTTTATCACAAAAATAGGAGAATATCAGGGGAATCATTTTGCCTACAGCGGCGGGCAAATGACCGACGGGATTTTGTCATGGCGGGCATTTTACCGGCGAACATTTCACCGCGCGGGGTTTTTACCAGGCGAACAATTTACCGGCGGGCAATTGACCGGCGGGATTTTTTCGGCGGGGAAATGACCGGATACCCTCCAGATGCTCACTGTAAACGTATATATAGGGCGCACCACTCGTAAACCAATTTTCAATCACATTCGCCACACAGACTCCAATTGGATCAACTTCCTCAATGAACTCCAACGTACAGAGCACAGTGGATGCATCTACAATCAGAATTAAAATTGAAGCTTTGAAAAGGATCTGCATTGTGAAACGGGGTGAAATCAACTGCGCGACAGCAATTTTTCAATTTCCACTTCGAACAATATAAGAATAGGGTGACAAAATTAGACATTGATTTATGATAAAACTAATGAATAAATGGATTCCGTACAAATTATAGGACACGTACACTAATTGCTACGCCCTTCAGTATTTTGTCGCTTTGTAAAATTTCGAAATGATATTGAACGCAAAGTAAACATCGTTAGTGAGAGACAGGTACTTGTCACGATTGATGCTTTGATCTGTTCATTCGCAGGGAGTAAAATTTTTACTTTTTGTTTGTAAAATTCAACAACCCTTTGGAAATTGAAATTTAGGTTCTATTAAATTTAGCATCTGTTACGGTAACAATACTGCTTATAGAATTGACATTCCCATTCAGGAAACCTTCCGCTAAATGAATTATTTTCCAATTACTTAAAGAGACTAAAGAGTGAACAGTATTAAGGTACGTCAACTTCCTTAATAACTACGCTGAACCAGTCCGGAGCAAGGAAGATCAATACTCACGAGTTACTCTGCCTTCTGTGATAACCGGTGACGTTCCTGAGGTACTAATTGCGAACTTGGAACTTGGGAACCTCATCAAAAAAAGAGAAAAGTGATACTAAAAATAAGCGTGCGCGTATACCTTTAAAGGCAAACGGTGCAAAATTGTCATTAACACTGACGTGGAGAGGTACCTATGAGATACACAAACCGAATGACTAATTGCATATAATTAATTATGAGTTACAGGCTCGATCCACGAATTTTAGGGTACAAATAATGAATGATAATTACGAATTGCTCATCACACATTTCACGTTATTTAGCGCATAGGATATCTGAGGAAGACAATAGTGTGAGCGAGATGCTGGTGAGCCAGCATGTGGAGTTTATCTAATACACCACAATGTAATCATTTATTAAATTAAAATTTACAAACTGTGCATAGACTACATTTACAACAACTACAATACACGTGATCAAATTAAGAGTAATTTTCATACCATTCAACCATTGTACGCCTCTGTTACAACTTTACTTCAAAAATCTGTAAATGGACACTTCCGCCAAAAGGACTAATAGGGATGTAACCAAACCGGCTAACAAGATCAGGAATGCAGCAACCAGGTGTTTCAATTCGAGCGCACTTTTCCAATCACCCGCTTTTTCTGGAGGCGGAAGACCCCTCTTCCTTGCGAATACGTCATGCACGTGAATATAGATACCACTTTCGGTTAACTGGTTGACCACCTCATTAAAGGTCTCCAGGACGTAGTGGCCCTTCTTGGTAAAACTGGAATATCGATTACGTTTCGCCACGACGTCGCTCACGAAAATGTGCTTCTCTGCATTGATGTATTTACCCTTAATCGTGTCGTAAACGCTGCGGTATTCCATTTTGAAGTATTTCGAGACATTTGGTTTACCCTCAAAAAATTCCACCTTTTTCCTAATCTTTTCGTAAAGGGGGATGTCCGTCATATTTTCTCCGAACACTGACTTCCGCATGGGTGGAGATGCAAAAATCGGTAGATCGGTGTTAGCCAGCTCCTCTTCGCTTGTGACCACTTTTTCGTGGTAAGGTAGGACGAGAATATTGATCAAATTGCAATTGTATGCCGTATGGATGTGGATAACAAAGATAAAGTAAGCCACTAGCATCATCCTGAGGGAAATTAGTTTAGGAAGCGAGGGTATGGCGATACCAAATGATAGAGAAACGAGCTTTAAGCCGACTGAAGTAATTGTTATGGAAGGGTACAAAGTAAGTTTTGCCACGGCGTACCATACCACTGTTACAGTTAGTAGGCATACCAAGAGAGCTGCCCAAACGCTGACGGTGAAAGGGTAAGCGAATACTTTCAGATTTGTTATACGTTGAGGCTTTGGACCTCTCCAATAATATTCACCGATGGCGTAAGCGTCGCCGTAATCGCACTCTTTGCGATCCCAGGTAATACCTCTATAGTACAAAGTGATTGGGTGCACCTTCAGTCGTGAGCGAAATGTTTCTTCACTTATCGAATTGTACCTGATGGTTACATTAAAGTTGTCTGCCAGAATTTGTGCAGTTGCGGTGAAAAGGTCATCGCGATATTCCCCCCGTGTCCCAAATTTCGCCTTGGGCATGCTAACTGTAATAGGACATCGATTGTAGTTCCTAATTTTGCTGGGAAAATCCTCCAACTTGGTATCGTTACAAGCATGAACTGATGGCGACGTACACACTTTCCCGCACTTATTTTCTTGGGTGGTAGGGTGGCATATAAGCAGCAGCACTTCGTCATCACGCCGCACCACCACAACTGCGTTGATAATACCAACTTTCCAAAGTATTGGAAACACATGGGATGGATTCCCACTTTTCAGTACAATAACGAAGCGTCCTTTCGGGCTGTAACTTGGATCCCACAAAGTACTTACTACCAGCTGATCCAGTAAGATGTTCAACACCGTCGTATTGGAAACCTCAATCGCGTAGTTGTTCCAGTGAAGATGGGAACCTATAATCGTCTTCGATACGTCCACAATCACCCACGGATTCACAACCTTCTGCGGAAGATACTCCAGATGCTCACTGTAAACGTATATATAGGGCGCACCACTCGTAAACCAATTTTCAATCACATTCGCCACACAGACTCCAATTGGATCAACTTCCTCAATGAACTCCAACGTGCTACAGAGCACAGTGGATGCATCTACAATCAGAATTAAAATTGAAGCTTTGAACAGGATCTGCATTGTGAAACGGGGTGAAATCAACTGCGCGACACCAATTTTTCAATTTCCACTTCAAACAATATAAGAATAGGGTGACAAAATTAGACATTGATTTATGATAAAACTAATGAATAAATGGATTAATTATTAGTTTCCGTACAAATTATAGGACACGTACACTAATTGCTACGGCTTTCAGGATTTTGTCACTTTGTAAAATTTCGAAATAATATTGAACGCAATGCGATTGTTTATCAAGTAAACATCGTTAGTGGGAGGCGGCTTCCTGTCACGTTTGATGCTTTAGCTTTAGAGAGTAATAGTTAGGTCAACAATCATCTTATCGCAGTAGCAGGGCCACATGACTCGATTCCTACAGGATGCTCGGCTACAGATTGTTGAAGGCAAATCCCAAGGCTGGGGTAGCAAATTCGGAAGAAAAACAGACCTACGACCCGATACCTTAAAGCGTATTCTGGAGGTTCACCTGCAATTTTTGAGTGCTCCTTATGGAAAATGATTCCTTTGCGTGGAGTTGTAAGTAGATCGACGTATACAATGGTGAGAAGGTGGAAGCTGTCGTCTGGAACAGCAGAAGATGAATCACAGGATACAGACGAATAGGAACAGGAATCAAGTATCCCTCCACATTCTCACAAAACGAGTACTTAAGATGCGAACATGAACTCGAATGACATTGTGGAAGCACACGCTGTTAGTGGAGACGAAGGAGAATACGTAGATGTACTTGGTGACTGGTGCTTTTAGTACCTAACCTAGGAAAAGGAACAGAAAAGTAGACATTTTTTGAGTCATTGTACAGTATAACAACCGCCAGAACCGCCAAACCTCCTCATCGTGCTGTCCTATTTATAGAGGTGAGATTACAATACTTTTGCGGATCCTCTGGTGACAGAGAAGATATTGCAATGACCCAAGGGTAACCTAGGCTAAGTTTCTTCTTTTGAAACAGCTAGTGTAGGGCTTAAAACCTATTAAAAAATTTGCTTCGTACATTATAGTTTCCTAATACAAAAAAAAGTAGCGGATATAGCTTAATTATTAGCCAAATTGTATTAGGAACTCATAAGCGGAAAGATGTGCCGATAGAAAAATTTGTATTACGACCACATAATGCTAAAGAGGTGCCTAAACTGAATTGGTTTTGAAAAGTAAAAATCTTTGCTTTATCCTCATAGTAAGTTATATTAGGGTTTCATAAACCGATAAACGGATGAAGTTATCTACATTTTATTTAGGCCATGCTTACTATGTTGGCTAGATCTCTCTGGGTGCAAGCAGTTTTGTACTAATTGTATACAGCTCATTAAACTCATTATGTTGTCCTAATAAAAGTTTTGAAAACTCATGAATAACAAACTAAAGTACGCAAATGTTTTTATTAAATATTTGTCGTTCTCGTATACGTTTTATGTATGAAAATTGGAGTAAGTGGGTAGCCTTTTTATCAGCTTTGGGCGCCTTTAATTTTATACACACCATTAAGTTACTACAGGTAATCCAATTAACTCAATAAATTCCGAAATTCTTTTGACCGTCACTAATTTTTAACAAAATCGCCCATTTTTGCGTGAAAAGAAATGTAATATTAACATTCAATTAATTATTATGACCTACATTTTGCAAAATTAGAAAATAATCGTTAACAGAGATGACTTAACTTTTGCAAAATTATATAAGGAGAATTAGGCAAATAACGGAAGCTTTACGGGTAAGTGCATTACATATTGCAATAATTATAAGTAAAAATTATAATTAATCTAACAAAAATGAACTGAGTTGCACTCCTTTTTATTAAATGTAATTGTAAAACCCATCGATGCGTTTAAAATAATTTAAAGGAGAAAGTCACTGATCATGTGACCGAGCGATTCTATAACCTGATTGGTTAAGTAAGTTTGCGGTTTAATTTTATTGGATCATAGGTAAATTAGCAAAGCGAGAACAATTCTATAAAACTTGTTTGAATACTTCAATTGTTTAGTTATTGCTGTTCGGTTTTGGTCGACGTGTAGGTATAGTGCATCGTGTACCTTTGTGTGTGTGTTAATTAATTAGGAAATTTTGATGTAAGTATAATTTGGTGACTAAAAAAATGAAAGTGCCTTATGTAAGTTAAACGGAGACACACTTTCGCTTTCTTACATAATCGAACAAAATTTACCAAAAATTGCCTTTATGACTCACGGTTTGAAAGTTCGCAAATTTAATTTTAAATACCTTGCAGCAACTTAATTGTCTCGTAATTGCTGACGATTTGTAGTTTAATTACTGTGGCAAATATTCCCAGGTAGGTACACTAACAAAAATTACCGCAATTAAATCACAATGAATTAATTTAGAAACGCACGAATTATGCTCTGATTAATTTAACAAATTGGTATCTTTTAATTAGTGTAATTCATACGCTTTGGCCCATTTGGATCGCATCGAAAGTTTGCAATTAAATTCGTAATTAACCCCTTAAAATTTTGGTACGTAATTCCAATGTTAGTCAATATTCCGTTCTAGATCAGTAGGCTACCTTTTTGAAATTTTACGAAACTGTAGGGGGTACGGGAGGTTCTTTTTTTAATTATGACGAAAAGTCTTCAAATGGTAAAATTCATTGATTCCCTAACCTTTCAAACCAAATTTGAGAAAAAAAGTGCTGAAAATTCTTACAGACATTGACAAATTTAGTAGAAATACTACAAATTTTGCTCTTCGAATTGAAAACGCTAGTGAATTTAAAGTAAATTTTGGAAATTTTGTAGGTCATATTTTCAAGGTAAGTCCAAACTAAATTATTTTGGAGTTCTCCTATCACACTTTTACTAAATTCAGAATTGTGAATTTCTTTATAGCTTTTACATCAAACTAGGTGGAAAAGTCCATTTTCGTGTTTATGTGAATAATTTTAGCGAATTTCAAAAATTCTGTAAGTACATTGTGATTTACAAAGAGATTAAAACAAAAGGAATTTCAGTTGATTCAAATTTTGCTCCAACTTAAAATTTTGCAACTCATTATGTAAACTCAATCCCAAAGCCTTTTATGTAATTCTAGGAAATTAAATTTGGACTGTGTTTTTTAAAAAGTAGCCACAAAATTAAAAATTTTCTTAAGAATTCTTAAATTGTTACAATTTATAAAGAAATATAAAATTTAGCATAACTTTAAATTTCAAATTTAGAAATCTCTCAATCATTATCGTGTCAAACTTAAGGGAATTTAATTAATTTGTCGAAATTTGAAGTCTACAGTGGCGTTATCAAACATTTAAATTTTACAAACTTCAAAAAACGCCTGAATTTGGGTTAAATTTCTGTAAATTTTATCATTTAGGTGCAAGTTTCGATTTACAATTTTTTTGAACCCGGAACACTGGCCATTTTTGAAACGTTTTAAAATCATATTTAGTGACAGGGTCGATTCTTGTAAATATTAAAAAATTTATGCCAATTGCAAAAACCCGAGAAGTCTTTCGTAAAATGTTTATCAACAGAGCTCCGCGGATTTTGGAATCTATTGCAAATGCAATTCCATATTGCTTTATGAAACTCAGCAAAAAACGCATTCTTCCGAAATTGTTGAACATTTCCAAAAATACATTGGGTTCTATTAATAAAATTATTTCCCATGATGATGATTATTCCAAAATTTCAAAAACTCCAAGCATATACAGAAGTATTTTACAAGCTTACGTTACAGTTTGCTATTTTAACCTATCTGCTGATCTTCGCGAATTTTGGAATGCATTATGCAATTCGTCAATTCATTCCAAATTCATAGCAGTTCCGGAAGTGCAAGTTAAAATTTCTGAAATTTATTGAGACCTTGAATTTCCAACATGGCATAGCAGATCTCAAATAGGCATATTTCAAAATTTTCAAAAGTTTCAATCACGAAGGTGATTTAAAAAAGCGGAAAATTTCAAAACAGAATCGGGCACTACGAATTTATCAAAATTTGAAATTCGACAATCATTTGATTCAAAATTTCAATGATTTAAGTATGAAATTTATTTCGACATCTTTGAGATTCTACAATTTCCTAAAAGAAATTAAGAAAACGGCATGGATTTCCACCAATGGTTTCACTTTAAACTGAAATTATAGCTAATAATTTCTGATTAATTCACTTTTTCGAATTCATGAATTTGGGTGCGAATTTCGAAAAGGAATTTACAGTGTGATTCTGTAATAAATTTCGAAATTTACGAATTTCAGTTAATTAATTCATAATTTGTAATTTGTTGGTTTGGAATAGTTGAAATTTATTATTTGGGAGTATGATTCAGAAGCTACAACGCAACGAATTCTGAATTTAAAAAAGAGATTGATTTAAAAAATTGAATTAAATCGTTTACGTTAATCAACTTTTCTCAATCTTGCATCAACAATTCTGAAATTTCAAATCTTGTGGAATTTAAACAAATTCTGTTGATTGAAATTTAAAATTTTGATTCTAATTTAATCTCGTATTTTAATACCAGAATGATTAAAGTTTTATTCAGAATTCGTTTTAGTATAGAATGCAATGCTCAGAAAATTCAATTAGGATATTAGGTAAATATCGCAGTCTGAACAGACGTTCAAGTTTTGTGTTTATTTGCAAAATTCTTGAACGAACTTTTGTGTAAAAGGTTCACTTCTCATATTAATTTGACTGAACAACCTTTGGGATCTTATTATTCAAAGTTGAATGGATTCTAAATACAATTTCCTGTAAAGCTGCATATAAAAAAATTCATTCATTCCCAAAACTTCAAATGTTCCCATTTTGTTGACGTGTTAAGTTCCCCACTGAATTTTTTACGATAGTTCCTTTGGGATCTCATTCAAATTTGCCCATTTTTGGATTCACCCACAAAACTTTGCTTTCCACATCAGCTAGCTGTAGAGTTATTAGGGATCTCATTCATTTTGCTCCAAATATTTGTAATTGCACAATTTATTCAAATTTCTTTGGACTTCGTCACAATTAAATCTAATTATAGATTCGTAGATTTAATTACACCTAATTATTTTATTATACCAAAAGATTGTCAAATAGAAGGGTTTCAATCATACAATCCTTAATTAGTTATCGAACGTAATTGCTACTTGAATAATGATTAACGTTATTTTCCAAGCGCCCTTTGGACACGCATCAAAACCACAACTTGCACGTACAGGTTTTTTTCTTCTAAATCGACGTCGCTCAAGGTAATTTAAACAAAAAAGGAATTTCGATTGGTTTACAGCACGTACTTAAAGTGTAATTAGTAAGAAATTTCGTTTGACTTGCCTGCTCGCATGAATTAGCAATAAAATAAAAAGTGGCAATTATTTTAAAATTAATTTTCCTTGTGTAACATTCGTTGTAAATTATTAAACATACAAATTTCGAAATTTTACCGCTTGTTATTATTAGATGAAGAAATTTAATTATTTTAATTTCTTTTTTTTCACTTCACCGTTGTTGCGAAAACGTAATAGGAAACGTGTGAGAGAGCGTATGTAGGCCAAACCGTAAGAATGACGAACTTGACCCGTTAAGGTGAACAGGTGGGCATTTTCTAATTTAGAATCCGTAAAAAATCGATCGATTGTTAGTACAAGCGAGCAACTGGGTCACCATCATTTTAATTTTTAATCACTTTTTCGTTACAGAAAATGACGCTCGTACAGCCAAGTCCCGAATTACAAATCTTCATCCGGAAGGAGTTAAATGAAGATGTCGATACAAGAGAAAATATGCTTGAAACTATGAAGGAATGGCTTGCGAAACAGCCCCATCTGCCCGACACGTGGGGTAATCACCTTTTTGCAATTATTATATAACCGTACAGTTACGTAAGCGTATCATTATTGGTCGGGCTACATTACGTGATTTTTTTGGCAAGAAATTTTACGGTCTCGACCTTCACTCGTCAGTCTACAATCGTCTTTGTTCAGCAACGGTACAAAAAGTAGGCTTAAACAATCTTTAGTTCTACTTTGAACCCAAATCCATTCTTCCAACCTTCTTCATTAAAGTACGATGGGACGATTCATCCCAATGATGTGTTACTGAAGCAGATTATTTAACTTTTTGGGTTCTTTTACTGCGCAGTATCTTCCATTTCAAGCAGACCTTCACCATGATCGATAGTATAGCGAATCATTCCCTCCCGTTACCCTTCCTCATTTTTTGAGCCACTAGTGCATGAAACATAACTGTTTGTTTTTGTCTATTTATTTCACTCTTCCAGGTTGAAGATGAACCACATTTGGGATGTAGAGTCCTAACATTCCTCAGTTTCGCACATAAACATCTTTTTGTATTCCTTTTCTTCAAGGACAAGATTTAAAGCCTTCCAAATGCAATATACTTTTAGAATATTTATCTACTATTCATATATAAAGTTCAACATTACGACACTCAAATGAGTATCGTAATGAACTATTTTACCGCACTCATTTATTAAGGTGACAGATGACAGATATGCCTACTAAATTATTTCTAATTTTTTACAAATTTCTTTCGATTAACAATATTTTATGAATAGTAGATAAAACGTTGTACGATATTCGTATCGTAACATCATTTTACGATACTCGACGGCTTATTAAACTCGTCCTGCGGCCTCGTTTACTAAACCGCCGTCTCGTATCGTAAAATGATACGTTACGACACTTGTATCGTAAATAACTATTATGGACCCCAATATTCTCCTGTTTCTAACGATCCTTTTATATTGCTATATTTCAGACGGAAAATCCTTTAAGAATGGAAGGATCCTAACATTCCCTTACATAAAACATTCTGCTTACTTTCGTATTCCTCTTTTCTACGAGCAAGATTTTAAACGCTTTCTGATTGTAACGTTTATAATAGGTATTTCCTCGCTTCAAACATTTCTTTTACTTTTGTGTTCTTCCTCTTCAGGTGCAAGATGTAAAGTGCATTTGTTGATCTCATTACAACATTTCCCTGTTCTCTCTTCTCGCATTCCTCTTTTCCAGGCACATGATTTAGAGTGCCTTTTGAATATAATGATAATGATCCTAAAGTTACCTTTCCAAGCACAAAATTTATGAATATGAGGATCCTAGTATTCCTTCTTTACCTTTACTTTTCTATTGCTCCTTGAAGGGCAGGATTTAAGATGTGAAAGGAGTGTAATAATCCCGATAATCCTCTGCTTGAAACGCAACACTTTCTCGTATTCCCCTCTTCTAGGCATAAAATCAAAGAGTATTTTGGAACATAAGGGTTCTATTATTCATTTTCCTCAATCGTTCCCTCTTTTCCAATTCCTCTTTTCCACACTAAAGATAAAAAATTACTTTGGAATGTAAGAATTCTAACATTTCCCCTATTCAAACGTGGTCCTCCTTTCAGACACATGACTTACAGTCCTCTGCCCCCAAACGTCTTTCTTTACTTTCGTATTCCTCTCATTCAGTTGCAGGTATTTGGAATATAAGGATCCCAATATTCCCCTGCTTCAACCGATTTTTCACTTATTCCTCTTCACCAGGCACAAGGTTTTGAGTGATTATACATTTATACCTTAAGATTCCCCTACTTTAAACATTCTGTTAACTTTTGTAATATAAGAACAACACTATTCATCTGTTTCACACATTCTTTTCTTCCCGCATTTGTAACATAACGATCCTAACATTCCCCTTATTTCATTTTCGTGATCCTTTCTTCCAGGCTAAATGCTAATATTTTCATTCTCTAACTATAACCTCTATTTAAATCCAAAGTTTACATTAGGTGTTTTCTTTTTGCACGTTGTAGTTGACTTAAGTCAGCCCTGTCAATAACACACCATTCGTTTTATAAAAATAATTTGACTCAGTTCTCAATAACCCTATTCGTTTTAAAAGCTTTATTTAAGTTATATATTAACCTGAGGCAGAAATGCCTTATGACGCAAGGCACTTCGATCACGTGATAATTGTGACTTTACCTAACCCTGTGGCGGTGCAAAAAGAAAACACTTATTGCTTTGTGATATAAAAGTTGTAATATTAATTTATATTCTTTTGCCTCAAACACTATCTTCAGTTTGTATTCCCTGTTCCGAGCCAGGATTTACCTCATTTTGAAACATAAGTATCCTAAATATTTCTCTGCATCATACGTTCTCTTTTCCCTCTTTCGAAAGACTTCAAGTATCTTGGGAATTCTCCTGTCCTTAATATATCCTTTTCTTTTATATTCCTCTTTTACAGCCAAGATACCTTTGCAATATAAGGATCCTAATATTCGTTTGCTTCACTTATAATCACTTTTTTCGTCTTTCTCCTTACCACACGCATGACTCATAGCTGCATTAACAAATCAATTTAGTTTATTCTACTTTTGCATTCGTCTCTTCCTTACATAACATTTTCTTTCGTATTCCTTTCTTGTTAATTTAAAGAACTTTTGGAATATAAGAGTTCTAATATACTTATTCCTCTCTTCCAGGTACAAGGTTTACGATGCTTTTGGAATATATCCTTATTTTATTTTCTATTCCTATCTTCCAGATGCAAAATTTATGATTACTTTGATATACAAGTATCCTAATATTCCCCTTCTTTAAACACAACTTTTTATTATGTATTGCAAGTGGTTTTTAAGCAAGAGGCGACTAATATTCTCCTTTTTCAAATACTTCCTTCACTTTCAAATGTATTTCGCCCAGGCACATGGTTTAGAATGCATTTCGAATATTGGGATCTTGATATTTTCCAGTTTCAAACATTCCCTTCACTTTGACATTCCTCTCGTCCAGTCTTTTGGAATTTAAACTTTTCTATTTTTATCTCTCACCTTCCAAGGAGCAGGATGACTCCTCTGCTTCAAATATATTTTTTTCTTTCATATTCTTCCTTCTCAGACCCAAGCTGAATTTCTTACATCAAAGAACTTTAAGTAGCCATTCCTTGTATTAACTTCCCAATTCTTCGTAAGAACGCAAACAACTTCTTTCATCATCTGACTCCTTTGTTTTGAAGAAGTCCTACTTGACTCGTTCAAAGAGGAACGAATGCATTGCTCTCTTCCACGAACAAAGGATCGTCTTTTTCGTCTTTCTTCAAACTTTTTGCCACCTTAAAACTGGGCAAGCACGTTTTCTGATTACAAAACTCCTTTATTGTTGGATTTTGCAGATGAATTTGATGAAGATGGCGAAGAAGGGGAAGAAAATGCATGTATTTCCCCATTTAGTTTGACAAAGATATTGGAAGATCCAAATTTTCTTAATCTAATTTTTAAATAAAGAATATTTCAAGATTGTTCAACTTGCAAAAGACTTAATTTATAGTTAAAGGACTTACAAACCTTCTATAATTTAACATAACCTCAATTCACACACACACTTTCCTTTATTGCCTGATATAACAACAAAACATTACACAATGTAGTAAGACATTGTTCTAGTAGTTTATTCTGACCTTAAACGTCTTTACGCGAAATGTTAATCATCATCCTGGGCATGCTATAATTAATAAAATTTCAGATGAATGCCGTATTATGACCTTTTTGAGAGGATGTAATTTCTCACTCGAAAGGTGTAAGAAGAAATTGGACCTTTATTTTACAATGAGAACTGCTGCACCCGAATTCTTCTCGAATCGCAACATCAAAAATCCGGAATTACAGGAAATTATTAAAAAGGCGTAAGTGAAATTTGATTAATTAGTCTACCTCTGCTTTACGTAATTCCTTGTAATTTCAGTAATTGTCCACCGTTGCCCGGTTTAACCAAAGATGGTCGACGCGTTGTTGTACTACGTGGGCTAGATAAGAATTACACAACGCCAGCGCTTCAGGATGGCATGAAGATCGTTTTGATGATTGGTGACATTCGGCTAGCCGCCGAGGAAGTTGGTGTAGCTGGTGACGTTTACATTTTGGATGCGTCGGTGGTTACGCCCGCGCATTTTTCGAAAGTTACACCAGGAGTTGTTAAAAAATTTTTAGTTTGCGTTGAGGTAAAACAACTTACCTTTGATTCACTAATTAATTAGCCGCACAGTTCCTAACATATTCAGTTAATTAGTAGTTACATTGAATTAATATACCGGGAGTTAAAATATTCTTAGTTTGTTATGAAAAACTATTTTTAATTAATCAATTAGCGCCCTTTCACAACTACTTAATTGAGAGTCGTTTCAAGCTCTCCTCCATTATTAATTAAAAGTATAAGAACCCATTTTACTTTTATTAAAGAAATTAAATTAGACCTTAACACACTTAAATTGAAATCGGGTATTGCTCAATCCAAATTAACTAGAACTCATTGTGGGTTTTATTTTTTTAGCTTTTAAGAAATTATTAAGTAATTAGCCGAACTTTAATTTTAAAGAATTAGTTAGATGCCCCCAATTACAGTTACATTTCCTTGCTTAATTAATGAAACTAAAGTACAACAAACCTTAATTAATGAATGTGTGCGACTAATTTAATTAAATACTAATTTTCATATACCTATATTTTAGGAAGCATACCCGGTAAAGCTCAAGGAAGTGCACGTAGTAAACGCCCATCCTCTCGTAGATACCATTTTTAATTGGGTCAAACCTTTACTCAAAGAGAAGATTCGTAACCGCGTCTACATTCATTCCGACGGTTACGAATCTCTTCACAAGTTCATACCGAAAGAGGTACTACCGGAAGAATATGGCGGAACCGCCGGTAAAGTACAGGATTTCCACGATCAGTGGATGAAGAAATTGGAAGAATACACACCGTGGTTTGAAGAGCAGGAAAATTTGAAGGCGGACGAATCAAAACGACCTGACAAACCGACAAATTACGATGATCTTTTCGGTGTTGATGGAAGTTTTAGACAATTGCACATCGATTAGCTCATTTTTACTTGTTTTTCTTTCGTACTAGATTTTTTTATTTTATTATCTATTTGTACCTTTCTTTTATTTTACGAATAGCTTATATTGCTAGTTTTTTTGTACCAATCTTAATAAAAATGTTGAGATTATCGGTTTTCTCAGTGTAATTAGCAGCAGTTGCTGTCTAATTAATTAGTCTCCTCTAAGCTTACGGTTAATTATTCTCATACATTAAGCTTTCGGTCTATTTAAGTTCTATTTGCGAGGTGCAGGTGAGAGAATGATTTACTTTACAAAAAGTTCAATTGTGAGAAAATATCAGGACAACATGAATCAAATGTCGCATTAACGAATCCTAGGATTGTATGATTACTCTCGCTTGTTACCATAAACGTTTTAAGTGAGTTATTGTATAAGGAGCGCACATGAAATGTTGAAGGTTGAAATATTTATTCCTCATAGCTCATAAGTAGGCTCATAAATAATAAAGTTACTTTTGCAATATTGTATCAGGAGCTTCCGCTTTATGCGTGCAAAGATCTATTTAATAATTAAAACCGAAGACAAACTTACACAAAGGGTTTGCAATAGGAGATCAAAGTCACATGTATCATACATAAACAATTTAGTTCCGATACGTCTTTGCGGTTATGCCATCCTAATACCAATTTCACGGAGGATGATGCAATAAAAGTTACTCTAAAGCCTGTATTACGTATAATTGATTAAGTTCATGTTATCCTGATAAAAATTATTGTTCAGCACGTATAAAGAGTACAGGATATAAAGGAGAGCCTGTTGTAATGTTCTTTAGTATAAGTACGGCATAAACCCCACAATCGTGTAGGTATAAATGGTATAATAACCTCAACTGCCAGGATCGCATGTGGTTAAGGAGGTTAAGAAATTGCCTTTGATGCATCGAATTACATTTCCCATCGTCAAATGATTCACCTATTGTAGTTTCGAGTGTTTGTAATGCTATCAGGAGCTGAGGTGGGAAAAAAGGTTTTATCCTACTGCCCGTTATGGAGTGATAAAAAATATGTCCTTTGTCAAGCAGAACTTGCGCTAGGATCATGTAAACACGGTGAGGTATCGTCCTCACTAAAAACACTATTAGGATCACAGAAACGCTAGGTTACACATAAAAAAAAATTGCTTATGTATAATACAGACCTCAAAGTAGCTTATATAACTGACTTGATTCTCACTAACGATTATATTAAGATCACATAAACACAATGAGGGAGCATAACTATTTTGCTTATGTGTAATACAAACTTCAGAGTAGAGTTACATAAGCACCACGAGGTACCGAAGCAAATTTGCTTGTGTGGAATATACGCTTTGGTGAAACTTTTTCCTGAGCAAAAATTGTATTAGGATCACATAAACGAAAAATGGTACCTAAACCTAGTTCTTCATGTACAATACAGGTTTTAGTTTTACACTTCATCCTAAGCAAAAATTTTATTAGGGTCACATAGGAGGTACCGAAACTAAAAACCTATGTGTAATACAATCTCCAGGGTAGCTTGTTAGCTTCATTCTTAACAAAAATTGTATTAGGATCTCATGAACACAAGAAGAACTATCAATGACAAACTTCGGTCATTTTATGGGGAGCACATAAACGAGTGTCTTGTCTTATTGCTCCTGATAAATCTAACATTCTCATTTGCACTATATTTCTCACCAAATTATGTCATTGAAGATATTACAATTTCAACCGTAAGAAATCATAATCAGGAGCAAATAAAAAGAGGTTCTCCTGTCAATTCGCAGTCAAAGAAGTCTTCTTTGAATGCTATCATTTCTGGTTAAACGGGGTTCGTCCGTTTGGCCAATCTCCTCGTAATTCACAACATGACGTCACGTCGCCCGACGACGTTAATGGCACGTCATACTGCGCCATTTTCAAACGTCGCCCTACTTCTACTAAATTGCATATTAATTCGGCGCCACTTTCTACAGAGTATTTTCGTTTACCTTTGAGGTCATTTAACCCAGTAATTAATTCATTAATTAACCGGATTATTTATATGAGTCTGAGGACGTTTAGTCACACTTTCATCTCTCGTCCGTGCGTCCGTTCTCTTCTCTCTCTCTCACTCACTTATTCGAAAATAAACTCACGTACTTTTCCACAAAAGAGAGTTCATCCTCTTTAAAAATATTTTTAAAGAGGGATCGTCAGTCGGTGAAATTTAATTTTAAATCAAAAGTTAGCGTTGTTTAAGTGGTGAAGGTTAGTTGATTGTGTGTATTATTTTGCGAAAGAAATTGTTCGTTGGGATGACGTCGTTTGTGTTCAATTTTTGAAAAAGGTAAGTATTTGAAGGGTAATAAACTTGGTGAGGTTTCCGAATGGCGGCGAAATGGTCCAAAAATAAATTTTGCGGGAGATGAAATCACGTAAATCACCTTGAACTTAGAATACGATTTCCTCATTGAGGCTCTTGGAATAATTATGTAACGTAAATAAGTACAAGAGGCCAAGGTTTTTCGAGGTTTAATTTTCGAAAAGTTACCTTATATATGTTAAGTTATAAATCGCGGCATTCGAGTGCTCTGGCACGGAAAAAGATTGTTTGTAGAGACGACATACCTAATACGTTTTGAGATTTGTTTTTCTCTACAAAGAAGAGAAAACATGTTGAAATCCTATTATAAATGATATCCCGAGGGAACACAAAAGGAAGGAATGTTTTCGCTATTCTTTACGGGCAAAAAAGTTCGATTTTCTCAATAATTTTCCCGATACAGATTTCACGTTTCAGAAAATTTTAATACGGGAAAATGAACGGTTGCGACTGCTTGTCACGCAAAAATAAGACAAGTGATGATAATGATAAGATGATAAGAAATACCGAAAAATGCAATGAAAGGGAGAACATTAGGTTAGCTTTCCAAACTTCATTCAGAATAAAATTTGTATTAGGATGACATGAACGCAAGGAGGTGTTCATACTAATTTGATTTGCGTTAAATCTTCATATGAAAATAATTTATATTAGGATAGTATGAACGCAAGGAGGTAGTCTAATCAAACGTTTTCTGTGTAATAAAAACTTTTTGGAAAACTTGATGCAAATAGAAATTTGTATTAGGATCGCATAAACGGAAACAGGTATTCGTAAGCGTCATTTTAGTAAAATTTAAATCAGATTCACATAACCAGAAGCAGGTACTTTTAAGAATTTTATTTCTGACAGTGATATTATAAGCTTATATTGTCATAGTTACGATACCAATAAAGAGTGTCATAACTCCCTTGGGATATAAAGACGCTATAATTCCCTCTGCGGCTCTTTTATGAACCAGTAACCTAGCAACAACCAAAACTGCAATCGACGATACCTGAATCAAATATACCGGAAATGAACAAATTTTATTAAACTCGGTCAGAAATAAAATTATCTATGTATCACGGGAATTAATAGGTCTCAATTACCTCGGGTAATTGCTGTCCCTCGGGCGCAAGGCCCTCGGGTCGCAAACTTTACCCTCGGTAATTAAGACTCTTATAATTCCCTTGATACATAAATAACTATAATGCGCTATTTCGGAAAACTTTGTATCAGGATCACAGGAACACAAGGAAATGCTTAGTCTAATCAAACGTTTTCCGTGCAATGAAATCTTCATCCAAATAGAAATTTATATTAAGATGACATAAACGGAAGCAGGTACTTTAAAGCGTTTAATAGGCAGCACCATTTTGATAATGTTTGTATTAGGATCGCATAAAGAGAAACAGGTATTCGTAAGCGTCGTTTTAGTAAAATTTAAATCAGATTCACATAACCGGAAGCAGGTACTTTTAAGAATTTAATGCGCTATTTCGGAAAACTTTGTATCAGGATCACAGGAACACAAGGAAGTGCTTAGTCTAATCAAACGTTTTCCGTGCAATGAAATCTTCATCCAAATAGAAATTTATATTAAGATGACATAAACGGAAGCAGGTACTTTAAAGCGTTTAATAGGCAGCACCATTTTGATAATGTTTGTATTAGGATCGCATAAAGAGAAACAGGTATTCGTAAGCGTCGTTTTAGTAAAATTTAAATCAGATTCACATAACCGGAAGCAGGTACTTTTAAGAATTTAATGCGCTATTTCGGAAAACTTTGTATCAGGATCAAAGGAACACAGGGAAGTGCTTAGTCTAATCAAACGTTTTCCGTGCAATGAAATCTTCATCCAAATAGAAATTTATATTAAGATGACATAAACGGAAGCAGGTACTTTAAAGCGTTTAATAGGCAGCACCATTTTGATAATGTTTGTATTAGGATCGCATAAACGGAAAGAGGTATTCGTAAGCGTCATTTTAGTAAAATGTAAATCAGATTCACATAACCGGAAGCAGGTACTTTTAAGAATTTAACGCGCTATTTCGGAAAACTTTGTATCAGGATCACAGGAACACAAGGAAGTGCTTAGTCTAATCAAACCTTTTTCCGTGCAATGAAATCTTCATCCAAATAGAAATTTATATTAAAATGACATAAACGGAAGGAGGTACTTTAAAGCGTTTAATGGGCAGCACCATTTTAATAATGTTTGTATTAGGATCACATGAACCAAGGAGATATTCGAACTAAATCGTTTAATTTAATATTTGATTAGCACTAAATGGTCATATAACTAAAATTTTCTATTAGGATCGCATGAACGTAAGGAGGTGGTCTAATGAAACGTTTTCTGTTCAATGAAAACTTCATCCAAATAGAAATTTGCATTAGGATTACAAGAAACGGTAGCAGGTATTTTTAAGCTTTTAATGTGCGATTTTGGCAAAATTTGTACCAGGATCACATGAACCAAGGAGGAATTCGTACTAAACCGTTTAATTTAATATCTGATTAGCGTAAAATCTTCAGTGAAAGCATAATTTGTATTAGGATTAGGATAACATAAACACAAAGAGCCATCAGAACTAAAGTGTTAACACTCACTCAGTATGAGGTACTGATACGAACCTTTGAAATTCTACACTACGATGAACACGACGGGATGCGAGGCAATTACGATCTTTCTGAACAGTTTAAGAAAAATTATCTGTATATCCAAGTTTGTAATTACTTTCTAATCGATTTCTTTGTGATGTTAAATTTACTTGAAAACTTCTCCCTTGAAGTGCAATTTAACGTTCTTTAACACAAAGTTAGCGATGGAGACAAACTTTTGCAATTCTCTAATGTTGCGCTTGAATGATTAACTCCGAATAGAGTACACTTTCCGCGTAATTACGCCGTTTTATCGATTACGTTTGAGAGTATCTCAAAGAAAATTTTTTATGTATTAGTATTCTTCCACCACTGATCGAGTATTAGAAACTCTTACTAGGAGCACATAGGGGTTGTGGAAGTATTTTGTAGTTTACATATCAGGAGAGTGTAAAATAATGAAAATACCAATATTTTATTAACTTATTCCAATTTTCCCCGATCAATTGTAATAATTCTCCCAATACCTCCCAAATATCTCTTTCTTGCATTGTTATAAGAGGTCTTAAAGCACCATATTCTCAAGTATCGTAGTTGTGTATCAGGAGAACGTGCGAAGTGAAGGATGTATGGTATTGCAGAAAACACGTACCAAGTGTTGCTTCAGTTACTATGATGACAAAAGACAGACAGTGTAATACGCATTTTTAAAGCGCCATCTTTAACATAATTTGCCTTATGGATTGTATAAGATGTAGGAGGTAGTGTTTTTGTATAATAGAGCCAGTAAGAGTAGTAGTGCTAATAACCAACGCAGTTGATCCGCGTAGAGGTGCTTGGAAATGTTCTGTTCCTAGATCTCGACCCATAACATAAATAATAAATAGAGCCTTAGGCGGTATGGATGAAAATAATATTAAGGTCACATGTGTGCAAAAAGGAAGTAAAACTAAATTGTTTCTCACCCTATTAAAAATTTTAATCTATATGGTGCTTTAAAAGATAGGTACTCTAAACGTCTAAAGTCTATATTAGACGGGAACCATTCATATCACCACCTCCTTTCACTCATGCGATCCTATCAAAAATTGTGTTCAAGACGGCAACAATTTGGTTTGCTACCTACTTGCACTTATGTGATCCTATTACAAATTGTACTCGTTACGAAGTTTAAAGGCTGCCCTAAAACTTGTATTGCAATTGCAAAGAAACAAATAAGTTACACTTCTTCCTACATGTGCTCCTAATAAAAGTTAGACTGAAGTGGCCTTTTCAAACGAATATAAAGACTGTATTGCACAGAGGCAATATAGTTTTGCCGCCTCCTTGCATTCATGCAATCCTCCTAATACAATGTTTAATTAATAGGGCGCTTTAAAAACTACTGCTTACATAGAAACAATTGAGTTTTTGTACCTCCTTGCACTCATGCGATCTTAATAAAAACTTTCAAATCTTTTGTTCTGATGTCTGCATTACACAGGAGAGAATTTAGCTTTACCACCTCCTTGCGCTCATGCCTAATACAAATTTTTATCAAAACGGCGGCGCTTTAAAAGCGTATGTTGCAGAGAAACAATTTAGATATACTTAGCTCCTTGCTTTATATCAAGAGGTAGAAATAGAAGAGTAAGAAATAGAAAAGAATAAGGAAGGAATGTATTGTATTTCATTATGTGCTCAACGAATAGTTGTTGCAGATCCGATTTGTTCTCAACGTATGACCCTAGCTCTCCAATGAATACCTTGACCCACTATGTGCTGAGGTTTTGTAATATTATTATTAATCGGGAGCATGAGAAATAAAGGAGGTAGAGCTCGTTCATTTTCTAAAGAACAGCGAGATGCGCGCGGGATCAATTTTTGAAGTGCCTCAACACAATTATACGTTAATAGACAGTACAGTAAACCCTTCAGTATGTGTAGTTGTTTTAAGCCTCCACTCTCAGTTACCTTAAAATGTTGTGTTTAGGTGCTATGAACATTTATCCCGCGCGCATCTCGCTGTTCTTTAGAAAATAAACGAGCTCTATCATGTTATATCAGGTACGTATCAAAATTCCCTGCAGTTGCAACCATTTCTCATGATAAAATGGCATACGTGTCATCAGGAGGATATGTATTGTAGGAGGTGTCACACTGTTCACAAAGACGCACGCAAGGTGATTATGTAACTCCCATCACCAGAGAGCGAACGAAGCCAATTTATTGTTATTTCAAGGATACACAATGAGAAGAATGCGGGGAATCCCATAATTTTACGATCTGAACCTGAAGCTTTCTTCCTTCTTCTTTTCTTCTGTTCTAATATTACTAAATTCAATTTCACTTGCATGATAAATATCGAAACGGTAACACGGAATATTACGGAATGTATCGCCCAATTTTTGAAGAAAATCGGGAGGAAGGTTCATAAATCACACCGAACAAAAGCGATTTCTTCGTGGAAATCATTTCAGAAACAAAACCTTTTAATTATCGGGTTTGGAAGATTAAGTACGTGCAGTTATGCTGATTACATCTATAAATAGAAGAGATCTCTCTCTTCATTCTTCTCACGTTAGCAAAGCTTCACAATACGCGCACATTCGTATTCCTCACATCTAACCAACAAAATGGGTAATTTTGAAACCTGTCCTTTCAGAAAACTGTGCGAAATTGCATACAATTAAAAAATCTATTGTGACACCTTTGTACTTGGCCTAGAACATACGTAAAGTAGTGTTATCTTCCTCTGGAAGCGAAAGCACCTACCTAAGTGACACCGTTTATTATTTTAGTTGTGAAGTACACTTTCGCGCGAAAACTACGTGGTTTTTTCGTATCCAAAAAAGTGTAAGTTTTTTTTTGGAATTAGTTACCTTAATACGTCGTTAACTACGACCTTGTCACTTTTATATAAATAAATAAACGACGGCGTCAGTCGGTTTTTCCCCACATTTTCTTCATTCTAGATGGTCCAAATTTTCACTGCAATTTTTGCCGTTTTCTTCTTCGAAGCTGCCTGCCATCCCTTTAATGTGCAACCTAATTATAAGGATGTTTTGAGGTTATCCTTACTGTTTTACGAGGCGCAAAGATCGGGACGTCTTCCTGTCGATAACAGGATACCGTGGCGTGGTGATTCGGCTCTAGATGACAAGGGAACGAATGGTGAAGATTTGACCGGCGGTTATTATGACGGTGCGTTACTTTTGTTGGTTGTTTTTTTTTTTGGTAAATGTTAACCGAATCTTTGTCTTACTTACAGCCGGCGATTTTGTTAAGTTTAGCTTTCCGATGGCGTTTACGACGACGACTTTGGCGTGGGGGGTTTTGGATTACGAAAATGCCTACAAAAGTGCAGGTGAGTTAGTTTTTCTTTTAAGGAAGTTTGTAATTAGATCAGTGAAAGTCGTAAAATTTACATTTTGAAAGTTGGCATGGAGTTAAACGAGCCCAATTATTAATGGCTATAATTGTAATGGGTATTAAATTGACTTTTTGTGACAAAGCGTTCAAGGCAAAAAAAATTCCTTTTGTCTTTCGTCATTAACATCTTGCAATGACGCAAATTGGATTCATGTACAGAGTTTAAACTTATTGTTAATAATCATAATAGGTGTGTACCGAGAATGAGAAATAACCTTTGATTATTATGTGTTCCTGTCATTTATTTATATCTACGTATAAAATAGGACGATACGCATAAAGTAGAGGAAGTGTTGTTGAATTGCTTTCGATACGTGATTTCTGTGTTATACTTAATATATTAGGTAGTTATGTTCTCCTGTCGACAATGCGCTTATAATACAAGGAGCAGGAGCTCAGTTTCATTACCTCCTATACAATTTTTCTCTGAATGAAGTTACAAAGGGATATTTTTTAAAGTGTATATTTCACATAAACAATTTACTTTCGAAATCTATTTACGTTCATGTGATACTAATACTAATACAAGTTTTGCTCAGTATGAAGGTTTGTAAGCTACTCTAGAGATCGAATTACTCATAAACGGTTAAATTTCACTTCCGGGACCTCAATACAAAGTTTGCACACGAGCCATGTTTTCAAAGCTACTTAAACATATGTGGTTATAATACAAATTTTTTCAAGAAGACGAAACGCTTAAAAGTCAGTGTTACACAGCAGCAGGTAGTTACTATACTTCCTTTCGTTCATGTTATCCTAATACAAATTTTCTCAAAATTGTAGTTTAAAAACTCAAAAGTCTATATTACACCGAAGCAGTAAGTTGCAGTGCCTCTTTCCCTTCATGTAATCCTAATACAAACTTTTTCAAAATTGAGTTTTCAAAGCTCAAAAGTCTTTATTACACAGCAGCACGTAATTACTATACTTCCTTTCCTTCATGTGATCCTAATACAAACTTTCTCAAAATGGCGTTTTAAAAGCTTAATAGTCAATGTTACACAGCAGCAGGTAGTTACTATACTTCCTTTTGTTCATGTTATCCTAATACAGATTTTCTCACAATTGAATTTTCAAAGCTCGTAAGTGTGTATTACACGAAAGCAGTAAATTAGAGTACCATCCTTTCTTCATGTGATCCTAATACGCAACACGTATCCAATGCCTCTTTAGTATTATAGTCCTCCTAATACTTATAGAACATGTGTATCCTTATTATTTCCTTTCAAGAGCATGTGGTAGGGCACCAGGAGAACATACTGCCAAATGCTGGTTACTAAAGTAAATGCTTAAGTAATCATAGCAAGAACTCGTGATAGAAGACAGCCCACTCTTGATTTTTGCGAAATTACCAGGAGCACAGGTATTAGCGGAGGTACTTTGGTCATGTTCCTGGAACTTTTCTAATAACCCCTTCATTCCTTTGCGATGAAAAAGTTTATAGGGGTAAGATTTAACCCCAACTTTTGTAACGGTATCAGGCGCATATGACGTAAAAGAGATATCGAATGGTCTCGAACACTTACCTCTTTAGTTATGGCGACTGTGGTTAAATTATGTGTGTGTGTATTTAAAATTTCAGATCAGTACCACCACGTTTTAACCGCCTTAAAATGGGCTACCGACTATTTTCTCAAATCGCACGTGAGCCCTTACGAACTTTACGGACAAGTTGGCGACTTCAGTATTGATCATAAGTATTGGGGAAGACCTGAAGAGTTGAATATGACGAGACCGGCCTATAAGATCGACACAAAGCACCCTGGTAAGTGGTTATCTTTATCAAAAACTCTGACAATAACTAACCCTTTAGAGTTGCAGGTGCCGATTTAGCCGGCGAGGTCTCTGCAGCCTTATCATCCACCGCTTTGGTCTTCAAGAATATTCAGAAAGACTACTACAACCTGGCGATAAAGCATGCCCAGGAACTGTACACATTCGCCGTTAATTACCCTGGGTTCTATCATGAGGCGATACCTGGCGCGAAAACCTTCTATCAGTAAATTAAACGTTAGCCAAACGGTGATGATGTTGATTTAGGCTTTTAGGTCAACTGGATTTGGTGATGAGCTGACTTGGGCTGCTATTTGGCTGTACAAAGCGACCTTGGATAAAAAATATCTGCAAGATGCCGAGTTGTTCTACATGAATTTCAAGCTGAAAGGGAGGCCAAACGAGTTTTACCACACCAATAAGGCTGCCGGAATTCAGGTTTTGCTAGCTGAGGTAACCGGGAAGCCAGAGTATATCAATGCTGTTGAAACGTTCTGCAATTACTCCATCTATCAGCAGAAACGAACACCTAACGGCTTAGTTTACATTGACAAGGTGGGCACCTTGTCCCACGCCGCTAACGTCGCCTTCCTATGCCTACAGGTTTGCGCGTAATTCGCCAGGCATGCGCTGTATTATTCGAATTCCAGGCAGCTGCACTGAACATATCCACATCCACCTATATCAACTTTGCTCGCGAACAACTGGCTTATATCCTTACCACCACTGGTCGAAGCTTTGTGGTTGGATACGGCGAGAATTACCCCAAAAAGCCACACCATTCTGCCAGGTTTGCCCTTGCCTTTTAGTATAGCGACCTCTCACCGAATTGTCATTTCCAGTTCCTGCCCGGCGAAACCTAGCCCGTGTGGATGGGAAGCCTACAAATCCAAAGATCCGAACCCACAAATTCTTTATGGTGCCCTGGTGAGCGGACCGGACCAAAATGACTATTATGAAGACGTCCGGGACGAATTTCTTTATAACGAAGTTACTTTAGACTATAACGCAGGTTTCCAAAGTGCCGTAGCCGGATTGATACATTACGAGAACGAATAATAGCTGTCAATATTACCATCAGTTGTGATTGTTACCAATTTTTTTAAGTCGATTGTACATTTTGTAATAAATGTTTAATTAAGTTATCCGACTTGCAGATAACCTACAATTCACCAAACTGTGTCGCCCTCTTGACAAGTGAATAAGTTCTTATACCTCTGTATGTTTATGTGATCCTAATACGAGCCATGCTGAGAACTCTAAAGTCCCGTAAACCACAGAATCAATTTATTTGTGGCAGCTCCTCGTTTCCATGTGATCCTAATACAAATTTCGTTCTGGATGAAGTTTATAAAAATACTTAATAGGCCTTATTGCACTGAAACAAATCGTCGCGTTCACGTAATCTCAATACAAATTTAACTGAGCGCAAAGCTACTCTAAAGTCTATATTACACTGAACCAATTCAACGCTTTCATGTAACCCTAATACAGAATAAGCTACTCTATTGCTTTCATGTGATCCCAATACAAATTTTAATGAGAGAAAAGCTACTCTTCAGACTGTTTTATACAGGGGCAATTTACTATGAAAATCTTTTGCTTTCATGTGATACTAATACAAATTTTGTTTATTACAACGTTTTAAAGGCTACTTAAAAGCCTGTATTACTCAGAAACAGTTTGTTTTAATACCTCCTTGCATATGTTCCTACACATCTAATCAAGAATGACGTTTGCAAGCGGTTTAAATTACCTCTTTGCATTTTGCGACCTGATAAATGTTTTAAAAGCTACTCCGAAGCTTATATTTCACGGAGGCAATTTATTTCTCATTGATATGATTCTGATACAAATTCTACTCAGGATAAGATTTTAAAACTACCCTAAAGTTTTATACAGAAGTCAATTAATTACCTATTTACATTTATGGGAGCCTGATACAAATTCTCCTCAAAGTGAAGTTTTAAAAGCTACCTACTTAAATCCGAAGCAATTTGCTTGCATTGTCACCTTGCATTCATGTTATCCTAATACAAATTTTGTTGACAATGAAACTTTAAACGCTGCTGTAGATGTCCGCATTACACATGGACATTAACAAGTTACTTACATGGCCGTTTTCGTTTGTGATGAACACGTAACTGCTCTTATTGCAGGTCAAGTGTATTACTATTATTGTAATGCTAGGGTTGTATTCGGTTACAACACCACCTCGCATTGATGTTATCCTGATGCAAATATTCTACAAGATGAAGCTATAAAGGCTTTAATACATTCTGCGGGAAATTCGAACGGTGACATTATGGTTAAGACCAATAAATTATAATGATTTTATGAAGGTTTGCAGTTGTAGAGTATAGTGGTACCAAGATGAGAGAACAGTGCCAGAGGATATTCGCCCAATTAAGTAAACACACAAATGGGATAAACTTGAATGTATTTTACAAAAAATATTTAACAGTCATAACCTGCACAAACAATCAACTTCAAAAATACAATAACCTAGTATTTGAAGAAGCGGTTGAGGACGTATGGGCGGAAAGTGTCCTTAACGTACCTGGGGAAATATCCAGTGAATTCCTTGACTGGATAGTTGAGTGGGGTGTATGTACGTTCATAGTAGATTTTGTTCAAGAAGCTGATGAATCTGTTGCTGATTTCCTTGACCCAGAAACGTTCAAAGTCATGTACTTCGACCTTCTCGATCAATCTGCACCATTCGGTAGCGAGAACTTCGATGCAACGAAGGAAACGGATCTTGAGTTCGGGCCAGTTGGTGTGGATTTCGGTGCTGACGATTTCTCTGAGTTCACGTCTGATTTCCTTGCATTTGTAGATGAATTCCTCGAAGTATTTTTCGGTGTAGATGGTATGTTCGAAGGTCATCTGAAAGAGGAGTGGGTTAGCGAGTGTCGAATTAGGAAGGGGGGTAATGCAAACTTACTTTGGTTTCGAATTTTTCCAAGATGTAGTCGAGGATGGTGATGTATTCGCGGATGTGGTGGAAGAGGACGGTCTTGACATCGGTAACTTCCCAGGTCTTGTGTTCGAAACGTTCGAAGACGCGCTTGACGAGCATTTGGATGGTCAAAACTAAATCCTTGGGGGATTCGTATTTCAATCCACCGAAGTATTTGTTCCATTCAAGGGTTTTGCCGTAGATGGGTTCAACTTCGTATTTGCGGAGTGGGAAGAGGCTTTCGTATTTGTATGGGGTGTAGTAGCTTGGTTTGAAGCTCTCGTATTCGAAGGGGATGTCGTATTTGGATGGGGTGTAGAAACGACGGTGGAAGTCCAATTCGTAAAGTCCATATCCGTGTTTGCCATAGTATTCGGTGTTGTAGTACTTGGGGCTGTAGAAATCGATTTTGTGACCGAATCTGGTTTCGTGGATGACGTGCTTGATGGCATAGAAGTAGTGGTAGATGACTCTGATGAGGAGAGTTCTGACTTCTACGGCTGTAATTGGGAAAACAATAATCACCAACTGCATTTGGCAACGCAAAGAGATCACTTACGTAAAACTTTGTCTTCGCAGAGTTGAACCAATTGTTCGAAGATGGAGACAACTTCGTACAAGTCGGTGATGATCTTGGTTCTGAAGACTTTCATGTCAACAGTGTTTTCGGTCATGATTTGCATGACGGGGAAGACGATTTCACGAAGTTTGTTGGTAAGGTGGTGTAAGATAACATCGAGTTCCTTGTGTCCTAAGATGGTCTGAAAACAAATTGTTGAAAGCAAGCCCTTCATTAACCCTACAAATGACTTACCTCTTCTTGCAACTTGCGGACGATTTCGTTGACGTACATAAGGTATTCGCGGAGGGCAACCTTGACTTGGGTTGGGTGGACGAATTCCTTAAGGATTTCGGTAAATTCGCGAGTGTATTCGTGGATTTCCTTGATCAAAACGCGTGGGGTTTCTACGACTTCGAATCCTTGGTTGATGTGCAAGAAGTGGGAGCGAATTCCGTGGAGGACGTTGATGAAATCAACGAGAACGTATTTCAAGGTGTAACGGAATTCGGGGTAGAAGGTGTAGGTGAGGTTCACCAATTTTTCGATGTTTTCGTAAACAACGTTGACGCAGCGGATGAAGTTCAACTTGAGTTCGTGGACCTTGGTGATGTCGTGGTAGAGGGTGACTTCTTTGAGGTTGTCACGTACTTCTTCCAAGACGTAGATAACTTGTTTGAAGGTCTTAAGTCCATCTTCGCGGGTGGTGAAAGTCTCTTCGCGGAGTTTGGCGAGGATCACTTCGACAACCTCAACGAATTTGCGGCATTGCCAGGTGACGGTCTTAATAGCATATTCGTTGTTGGGGAAGTCCTTTTCGAGGAAGAGGGTTAAATCTCTAACTTCGGTGCGGATTTCATCCAAGTAGTTGACGAGTTTTCCCTCACTGTGGAACTCGGGAAGGGTAGCGAAAGCGGCCTAAATTCAAAAAACAAATCGTTAATTTCGTTCAATTTCAAAAAATCTATCTCTACTTACTTGGAAAGCCAAAGCTGCGAAGAAAAACACTGCTAACTTTGCCATCTTCAGTTGATCTCTCGAAGACAAGTGAAGTGACGATTGAACATTTTCAATCCCTTTTATATGAATCTAACTTCTGACCTTACAACCTTTTACATGACTTTTATCATTCTTTTTTATTTTTCCCCCAAAATTGTTTTTACTTGCACCATACTATCTTAATTAGAGATAAGCGTACTTAAGGTCAAACCGTATACATACTTTGTTGCTAACTTGTTGATAAAAATGTATGTCTACGTGTAAAATATTATAAGAAAATCAATATCATTTGGTAGAAAAAGTAATCTCCTTTAAATATTGATATCTACTTAACAAAGTACTTACATAATTAAAAAAGTTTTTCCGCTCTTAACGGACAATTCATTTTCTTAATAAAATTTTTGGTATCTTCCACGTTGCTAAATAGCTAAGAGTTTTATAAAGTTCGCAAATCATTTTACAGAGAAGAATTGAAAGGGAATACACCCTCTATAATGGTGGATGGACCAATGCTAAACTACAACTGAGGTTCGCGTGAATATTCGCTTAGAGTTAATTTTCTCTTTATTGCAGATATACAACGCATTGAATTCTGAATTCGAGTTGTCGAATCCCTCCAAGCACGAGAGAGGGCAACGGAGAGCCCCTAATTACAGTCAGAATTCACTCAACATGGATTCAGCGATTCATTTTTCCCTAACATTTCTGAAGGCTTTTCTTGCACGCACGCCGACATTCTTAACATCAAATCTCATCTGGACCTTTGTTGGTCTTGATGGTTTTGTGCCATGGCTTTCGCTTTTGGTAATTAGGTGTCTTCGAATCTTTTCCACAACAAAAAATTTCCATAGGCACTTTCGAATAAAACTAAAAATATAAAAATCTCTATCATTCTGCCTTTACTGTCGAAGAAACGCTCGAAATTATTAGGCAGTTTAGAGTAAAATTTGTACAGAGCCTACTGTTGCGTTCATTACGAAAATTCTAGGATGATCAGAACATTTCTGTATAATTCAGGAGTAATTAGGTATTTTTGTATCTTCTCCACACCAAAAATCGCCATAATTCCACTTTTACTGGCAAACAAAGGCTTAAAATCGTTAGGCAGCTTGCGACGAATTTTGGACAGAGCTCAGTGCCACTATTATTAAGAGAAATCTGCAAAATCGTGCCCTCTTGGCTCTTCAGGATGTAATTCTTTTCCACATCAAACATCTAGACAATTGCAATTTTGCTGAGGACCTCAATATCCAAATTTCTGATTTTAGTCGCAATGTGCAAATTCGTTTGAATTTTCCGCATCAACCCGTTGCACAGCGAGTAAAATAATGCTCCTTGCTCAGTCGCGTTTATTTGTGCAATTTCTGACAGGTTTTTTTTTCTAATATGTCCTTCTAAGCCAATTTGGTGTCGAGCAAGTTGCCCGTTTTTGCTAAACGTCCCAAGCATTTGAATCGCTTTTTCGTCCATTACATTTTCAACAAATCCCATGGAAACACATTAATTTAGAATAAAGAGGTTTTGTTTGTTAGATTGGAATGTTCCAGACGAAAATAGGTTACACAATTTCTATTACCAAAGCGATTTGGAAAATTTATACATAATAATAAGAATATGTTATGTAAAAAAATGATAAACGTAATAAATAATTAGGAATGAACTTTTATTGAAGATAAGTGGGTCAACGTTCCGATTATTTGAATATGCGGAGAGCTATTGTTTTTCGGTTGATTTTGGTCATATTCGCATTTTGGGAAGTGGAAGTCGTTCAACTTAATTAAGATTTCAAGTTTTCGTACCAGATGTATTGCAAAAGCTATCAATCGCTTCTTATCTGGTTGTTATGCGAGAAAGGTGATAAGGACAACGGTGAATGAAAAACATAGGTCAAATGGAGAACATTTTTTGAATATAAATACCGATCGAAACCAAAACTCGGCACTTCACTTGTTCACGACAAGCATAAGTGAAATATGGCTAAGTTAGCAATCTTCTTTTTAGTAGCTGTGGCTTTCCAAGTAAGTATAACTCCATTTTTTAGTATTTTTGGAAATTGTGTACGTTTTTTGTTTAGGCCAGCTTTGCTATCCCAACCCTTTATGAAGAAAACACCCTCTTCAAGTACTTGGATGAGATCCGTACCGAAGTAAAGGACATCACTCTTTACCTCGAAAAGGATTTCCCAGAAGATCACTTGGCTCTTAAAACTGTCACTTGGCAATGTCATAAACTCTTTGAAGCTGTTGAAGTAATCATCAACAAACTTCGCGAAGAGACCTTCACCTATCACACTGAAGGACATTTGGTCTTCAGACAGGTCGTTACCGTTTTGGAAGAAGTACGTGACGCAATCAAGCAAGTTACCCTCTACCATGACATCACCAACATCCATGAACTTAAAAAGAACTTCATCATTTGCACCAACCTTGTTCTCGAACGTTTCGAAAAGTTGGTTCACCTCACCTACGAACTTTACCCCGAATTCCGTTACACCTTGAAATACCTTTTCGTTGACTTCATGACCACCCTCCACGGAATCCGTTCCCACTTCGTTCACATCAACCAAGGATTAGAAGTTGTAAAGACCCCACGCGTCTTGATCAAGGAAATCCACGAATACACCCGCGAATTTACCGAAATCCTTAAGGAATTCATCCACCCAACCCAAGTCAAGGTTGCCCTCCGCGAATATCTCTTGTACGTCAACGAAATCGTCCGCAAATTGCAGGAAGAGGTAAGTGATTTGTAGTGTAAATGAAGAGCTTGTTTTAAAGAATTTGTTTTCAGACCATCTTAGGACACAAGGAACTCGATGTTATCTTACACCACCTTACCAACAAACTCCGTGACATCGTATTCCCCGTTACGCAAATCATGACCGAAAATACTGTTGACATGAAAGTCTTCAGAACCAAGATCATCACCGACTTGTACGAAGTTGTCTCCATCTTCGAACAATTGGTTCAACTCTGCGAAGACAAAGTTTTACGTAAGTGATCCCTTTGCGTTACCAAATGCAGTTGGTGATTTTTGTTTTCCCACTTACAGCAGTAGAACTCAGAACTCTCCTCATCAGAGTCATCTATCACTACTTCTATGCCATCAAGAACGTCATCCACGAAACCAAATTCGGTTACAAAATCGGTTTCTACACCCCCAAATACTACAACACCGAATACTATGGCAAACACGGATATGGACTTTACGAATTGGACTTCCACCGTCGTTTCTATACCCCATCCAAATACGACATCCCCTTCGAATACAAGAGCTTCAAACCAAGCTACTACACTCCATCCAAATACGACATCCCATTCGAATACAAGAGCTTCGAACCAAGCTACTACACCCCATACAAATACGAAACCCTCTTCCCACTCCGCAAATACGAAGTTGAACCCATCTACGGCAAAACCCTTGAATGGAACAAATACTTCGGTGGATTGAAATACGAATCCCCCAAGGATTTAGTTTTGACCATCCAAATGCTCGTCAAGCGCGTCTTCGAACGTTTCGAACACAAGACCTGGGAAGTGACCGATGTCAAGACCGTCCTCTTCCACCACATCCGCGAATACATCACCATCCTCGATTACATCTTGGAAAAATTCGAAACCAAAGTAAGTTTGCATCACTCCCCTTCCTAATTCGACACTCGCTAACCCACCTCTCTTTCAGATGACCTTCGAACACACCCTCTACACCGAAAAATACTTCGAAGAATTCATCTACAAATGCAAGGAAATCAGACGTGAACTCGTCAGCACCGAAGTCCACACCAACTGGCCCGAACTCAAGATCCGTTTCCTTCGTTGCATCGAAGTGCTCGCCACCGAATGGTGCAGATTGATTGAGAAGGTCGAAGTACAAGACTTTGAACGTTTCTGGGCTAAGGAAATCTGCTACAGATTCATCACATTCTTGAACGAAATCTGCTATGAACGCACCTACACCCCCGTCCACTACCCACTTAAAGAAGTTACCGGATACCTCCCAAAATACTACAAGGACAATACCATCACACCATACAAGTACTCCCATGTTCTCCCATACTTTAAGGGTGAATGGTTGAACTATAACACTGAAAGATTCTTCCCAACTGTCCACAACCGCCTTTATTAAATTCCGTCTGTTGTGATTACTGATATGATTTATTTAAATAAATTTGCATTTTTTTGAATTTTTGTTTCTTTTGTTTTTTTCACATTTAGGTCTTCCTTTCTTTGTACCATTAATGAAATTTGAACTACAAGTGTGGTAGTTCAATTTTGGTTTCAAAATGGAGCTCTTGCATTGGAGGAAGGAAATCCAGCTTCAAGATAGCTTTCTCTCCACAATCAAGCAACTACCATTTTGGGAGAGAAGGCATGTGAAAGAGAGAGAAAATGGAAACAGCCCTTAACGTTATGATTCAAAATAACGTATTTATTACTCCAAATCTGATTTTATCAAAACAACTTCTCCAAATTCGAGAATGTCGAGGAAGAATGAAAGTGAGGCTTAGATGAGTCGATCAAAGGTGACTGAAGTCCGTAACTGAATAAAATTTAGTACTTTTTCAAACCAGAAGAATATCAAAATGCGAGCCGTGAGTATCTTCTACATCTCTATTTCTAAACATTTCCCAGATTGATCCATACGCTGCGGCTACATTTTCATCACTGAAAATCTTCTTTACCAATATGGTGCAAGGGGTAAAGAGGAAAATAATAAAGAGAACAACTTGTTTACATTATACTTAAAACCTATAATAAATATAACCCAGTTTCCTATACCCCACACTACCTCCACTACCAGGAACCTCTCTGCCTATCAATCCTTTGACGAGGAAATCCGGTATAAAAAAATCCAGCCTGTGGCGTAATCCACCTTGCCTTGATCATATCGCTTCCCTTTTCAGCTATCATGACCGTTGGCGCGTTCGTATTACCCGACGTAACTTGCGGCATGATACTGGCATCGATCACTCTCAGACGATCGATTCCATGAACCTGAAGCTGATTGTTCACCACGGCCATATTATCGCTGGACGGGCCCATTTTGCAGCTACCGGCTTGATGGTTTTCGGGACCCGTCTGTCGTTTCGCCGCGCATTCCCAATAAGGGTCGCTCCCAAATTTGAGGTTTTCGCATCCGGCGACTGGTGTTCTGTCGAGCTGTAGACCGTAGCGTTTTAGGGCGTTCGTTTCGGACATTTTAATGGCGAACTTGATTCCTTCGATCATTACCTTGATATCGTCGGGATGGGTGTAGTAACGGGCGTAGATTAAAGGTGGAGTTAGAGGGTTCTTGTTCCTGAGCTTGATGGCACCTCGACTTTTTGGATGTAAGATTGCGGGAATAATCTGGATGGCTCTAGATGAGTTGTCCAAGCGTTCTCCCACTTGACCAGTCCGTGCACAGTTCGCCAGAAATCCTCCGAAGAAGAATTGGATATCTGGATGCTCACCGTTGGAGTCGGCGTATTTGGAGTTGATCAAACCGGTCACCTCAGATATTCCTGTACCACTCATCAATCCATCCCTGAAGAGGAGGTACTCCATTGCTGTCGCCCAGTTGAGTGGGGCCGTGTTAGTATCGTTGATGTTAAAGTTCACGAAGTACGCGACGTGGTTGTGAAGATTTTCTCCCACTCCTGGAAGATGGTGCACCGTGCTGATTCCCAGGCTTTTCAAATCTTGTTTCGGCCCAACTCCGGAGAGTAACAGGAGTTGAGGTGAGTTTACGGCACCTGAAATAATTTTCTTAGTAAGAAACCTCCCCTTTCCTCTCAAAGTGAGTTACCTCCCGACAGAACCACTTCTTTGCTAGCATAAACCACCTGCTTCTTCCCGTTGTTTATAACTTCAACCCCATAGGCGGACTTGGTAGAGGAGTTGATAAGCACGCGAGTGACGGTCGAATTCATCAAAATGTGCAGATTGCTTCGGTTAACAAAGGGCCTTAGAAAGGCTCTAGCTGTGCTTACTCTGGAACCATTTCGGTTATTCGTTTGGGCGATTGAAAACCCAGAGTGATGAATTCCGTTTAGGTCCCGAGTGGGGTAACCTACAAAACCTTAGCAAACACTGAGCCTTCGTACAACCTCTCTCACCTAATTCCTCGCCAGCTTTGAGCAGAGCATTTGAGAGCGGTGGGTGGTAAGGAAACTGTGACACGCTCAGTAAACCACCCGCCGAGTGATATCCTTGATCCATAGCATCAATCTGCGTGTTATCCTCACTTTTCAAAAAGTATGGGAGAACCTCATTGTAGCTCCACCCCTTATTACCCAAGCTTTCCCAATTATCAAAGTCCTTATGGGAGCCTCGTATGTACATCATTCCATTAATCACCGATGTCCCCCCGATCACCTAAAAGTCACTGCACACATTAAACTTAAACGAAATCGACTCACCTTCCCTCTTGGCCAGTTACACCTTTGCTCATTTTCGGCGAGACACGCATCCGTCTCCGGCTCAGTTTGGTAGCCCCAATCGATTTCCGAGCCGATAAAGTTAAGGAACATTGAAGGTATTTGGGTACCGGTAGGTTCATCCAAACCTAAAAACTGAGTCCATTAAACTGAACGATTCATCAATCGGTGGGTAGGTACCGGCTTCGATGAGAAGAACGTTCCATTCAGGTATCTCCGACAGACGGCTGGCCACAACCGATCCAGCCGATCCAGAACCGACTACAATGAAATCGTATTCGGGAAGGACGTGTATCTTCTTTGGACGACCGCAGGGATCCTCCAGATCGCATTGAGATCTTAGGAACACTTCAAGTAAGCCCATGAAGAGCATGAAAGGGGCGCCACCGCATGTTGATGCAAGTGTCGGACCTGGTTGGGAAGCTGGACAATTGCAAGGCATCTACAAAATCGTAAAAAAAAGTCACCTAGTTTACCTAAATTACGTATGCAAACTTTGCTTAATTTATTTAATTACCTTCCAATTAATATACTTATATGTATACATATAATTATCGTAGACCTCTAACCATAATTTAATTTTACTCTAATTGCTGAAGCAATAAACAATTTTCATGTAATTAGGCAAGGGTTATTTTGATAGCTTATTGTGAGACATTTGAACAAAATAAGTTAATGCTACTAATTTCCTCACATTACGTACTTGTAATCAATTTAAATCAATATGGCCGCCATAATTTATTAAAGGTTATGAGTAAATCCTGAAATCTGAGCGAATGAGCGACTAATTAAAAATTAAGAAGGGTTTCGATTTAATTGTCCAATTTATAACGTTAGGATTTTGATCACTTATGTGAAAACAGTTAATTAGCTTAGCAATCTAATTTTCAGAACGTAATAGAAAAATGTGTATACCTATGCAATTAGTGAAAATTAGTAATTAATTAGGCGCAATTACCATTGGAGCATAAAAATTACTAATTAAGTAAGGAAATCCGAAAATGAAATCCGCTTAAGAAGAATTCGGTAACTAATTAGATGTTGATAATTAGAATATACGCCTAATTTAATACTGGCTCTTTGCAAAATTGGCAAGAGAGTTCGTGCCAACTACCTTCTTGATTTTATGAAATCCTAATAGAAATTTTTATCTAGAAGAAAATTTAAAAGCCACTCTAAAGCTTATATTACACATAAACAAATAAGCTTCAATATTTCCTTGAGTTGGTGAGATCCTAATACAAATTTTGCTGAGGACGAAGTTTTAAAAGTTACCTGAAAGTTTGTATTAAGTATGAACAATTTTTGTTTTAGAATAACTCTTACGTCCTTTTATAAAGCCTGAATTACATCGAAACAGTGTAGTTAAAATACCTCCTTGCGTTTATGTGCTCGGGATGACTATAAAAACTAATCTCTTTGAAATATCTTTTATACTTATAATATTTGCTCAAGATAGACTTGGAAAAGTCACTACAAATCCTGTATTACATATACAATACACAATTTATTTCGATACCTCTTTGCATTTATGTAAGCCTAATATACTTAATTATTATATTTCTCAGAATGAGATGATCTATGCAATTATAAAGCTACATACTCCAAATCCTGCGTTACACGTAACGATTTAACTTCAATACCTTATCGCATTTATGTAATTCTAATACAAACTATTTAAAAGTTTGTATTACACAGAAACAATTCACTTTCAACACCTCCTTACGTTTATGTGATCCTAATAGACGGAAGTTTCTTAAAAATTAGATAGTTCTCATTGAAATTGCAAATACTTTTCGCTTGTTTAACAACAATACAGCGTAATTACATTTGTAAAACCACATAAGCAGAAATTATTATATTCATTAGTTTCAATTGGAAAATAGGAACCGCAGAACAGCAGAAAGCTAATTAAATTACAAAAATTATCACCCCCTTTCCACATACACAAACACAACAATTTGTAATTCTTTAGTATAATATCTATAATAGCCGTTGACGTTTTGTCTCTACTAATTAATTAAAGATCTAATTGATTTGAGGCCTCTTTTTACATTGCCATTTAAATTTAAGCGGCCTCCGTGAACAATGAAGGTTGAATTGAACACACACGAAGAATATAATGTAATAATTAGGCGGAAATTGATCGAAAATTCTGTAACGTAATCAACACATTGACAGTGTAACTAATTTAACCCTAAAACCCATTGAAAGATGTGTAATTACCATACAAAATTCAGTAATCAAATTAATATTATGTAAGTGAGAGATATTCAAGGTGTAAAGCTTCGGGGTGCTAAAATTTAAAAAAATTAACCTTCACGGATAATTAGCGATGACTTTCTTTAAAAAATCTTGTAGTGAAACAATTCGAATTTTATGCTAATTTAATTAGTGTAACACAAAGTAAATCACTGTAAATGAATTAATTTCCTGTTATTTGTTACCGTTTCCCGGTGTTGCTCCTTTTTTCTGCGTGGGATGAAGAAGAGCTTAGGTGTACTCGTTGATCAGTCAGTGTGGAGGATTGCACATTTTTCTTATTATTGTTATGTATGACACATTAGGTGTTAAGAAGACAAAATGTGGAAGAACTTTCACTCTTCATGGGGATCGACACGCTTCTTAAGTTCGAGACTATATTTGTCGACAATTAACACGCCGGTAAGGTGATTCGTTGCCGTTTTGACCTTACGAGGACCTTTTGTAATGCTCGATTACCTTTAGTCGATCAAATTACCTACCACTCATCTGACCCACTTCGTCCTTTCTTCTCGTGCAGGATCTTGTTACCAAACTCAATTTCTTCATCCGTCAACGTTGACATTTGGTTGTTTTGCAAAACAAGCCTTTTTCGCACGTTATAAATTACAATATTGCAAAATGCTACCATTGACAGAATTTCTTAATTTATGGCACTACGCGTGAAGAAAGATGGGAACAATCGATTACGTAACGAGCTCGTCTAAAACTAGAACAAGTTGAAGAAGATGCACGATCTGATCGTAGGTAAATATTATAGATCTTGTGAAAGTGGACTGCGGTTTACGAAAAACCTTCGCTTAGAAGTCAGGGGGAACAGAAAAAAATCAAAAACTTACCTTTCCTTGGATTTTGGATGCACAATTTTTCACTTTTTTAACAGAACAGAATTTCCTCGTTTTTTGCCCCTTCAGACCGCACAATTGGTATCAGTCAGCCATAAGCGGTGCGTTACCAACGAATAGAATGGTTCACGGGTACTGAATCCGTAATTTCGCGGTTCGAGTATTATAAGAGAAAGAAACGTAAGTGTTTTGTATCCGTTTTTCTCTAATGAATATTTATTACGAATTTCGAAACGTGAGACGTTGCCAAAATGTCCTTAAGTTATAACAAAAATGGGATGACCTTAACATTAATTTTATCACAATAAACAATTCAGTAATTGCGTCATTGATCAAATTGAATGGATGTAGTCACGAAGAATAATGTAATTATTACTAAGTAACTCAAAGTCATTACAATCTTCAAACAAAGAACGAAAAGAGTGGCCAGTTACATCATTTGTAAGGATTCAGGACCACCAGCCAACTTCAAATTGAAAAATAATGCGATCTTGATACAGATTTTGCCCTGGATGAACATACGTAGAATACTCAACGCCTTGTACGATTTAATTCGCACACCTCTTTGATTTATATGGTCCAGATACAAAATCGAACAGATAACCCGTTTCTAGTTGGCGCACCTGTTCGTTCTCCTGTAATCCTGATAAAAATGTGGTTCTGGATGAAATAAAAGCTAATCAACGTCTTGCATTAAAGAAAACGATATAGTTCGCATACCTCCTTGCGTTTATGTGGTCCTGATACGAAATCTGCGCCGCAGGGGGAAGATTTAAAAACCGATCATACTTTTCAAATTGGCGCACCTCTTCGTTCTCATGTAATCCTGATACAAATTTTGTTTTGATTAAAGAGGTACGCTTTGCATTAAATGAAACGATTTAGTTCGCATACCTCCTTGCATTTTATGTAATCCTGATACAAATTCTGCACAGGAATAAAAGGAATAGAAGCCCGTTACCGCTTTCTAGTTGGCACACTTCTTTGCTTTCATGTGATCCTAGTATATGTTTTGCTTTGGATGGCGAGTTAAAAGCGACTCGATGTCTTGTTAAATAAAACGACTTTTTTTGCATACCTCCTTGCTCCTGATACAAATTTTGCAAGAAATGAAATTAGAAAGGTTACTATTAAGCTCGACCGCCAAAGGTCAAAATTGAGGAACCCATATGTAACCTGTTGGCCTAATAATTCATCCTCACTATGAGTTCTGGACCATTAATCAAAAGTAGAGAATCAGCAGGCACTGCCCGTTTAAGCCCTTGAGCACGTTAGCGACACGCCATCGTTTCGTAACATAGAGAACAGGGTTAAGGTACAACAGCCTATTTCGATTATTATCCAATCCAATCCAATTAACGATATCCCTGTAAATGGTGATATGTCTAAGAGTTTTTCTTACCTCTTCCAAGACGTAGATAGCCTCCTCTGGTCGCTACCTTCGCGATAAATAATGACCTAAAACGAAGCATTCTCCTCTTCACGAGGCCTCCTAATGATTCGCTCGAAGATTTCAACGATTTTGTCAGGTCACGATCTTCGTGGTAAATTCATTTTCAGGAAAATCCTTCTCAAAGAACATGATCAAGTCCCTCACCTCCGTGCGGATGTCATCCAAATAGTTTACAAGCATTCCTTTATGGTGCGACTGCGGCCTAATCGGTAGATTTTATGTTAGACATTAAATGAGAAACTCATAGAAAGCCAAGGCTATTAGGAAGAGTGCTGCCAGTTTCGTCATCTTGTCTGGACTTCAAGTGTTATCTGTTGCACTTCTTTATTTTTCCATACAATTTTTGACCTGTAGGTGAAGCAACTAAATTTAATCGCTGAAATTTGACGATATTGCCTACATTGTAACAATTTTTATATTAGTCTTTGCAACAGATTCACAGTCTTATCAATCAATGCACAATTCATTATGCAAAAATCAATTAATTAAAATGATCTGCTTTTTTGAATACTCCCCACCTATTACTACAAACTATTTACCTCAAGACCGTACCACAAAACGGAACTGCTTAATTTTCCGTCTAAAACGGCTGAGCGAGAAGGTGCTCATAGGAATTAAACCAAGGACCATGATGAAGGGAGGGGGGGGGGGGGGGGTATTGGGTATAGAATCTACAAATCAGCACCCATAAAGGATTATCGAAAATATGTCCTCCTGCTAGTTTATTTACAGCGTCCTCGCAACCACTGTATTCACAATGAGGATTACCACCACGAAGCAATTGCGATTTGGTCTACTATGACTCCTTCCTAAACGTTGATGAAGATGGACTAGCGATTGAGAAGACTTCAAACTGAACCTAACCGTCCGTTGCTCCTCCGGAACGATCACATCCGTCATGCCCCATAAAGAAACGCGTACCTACCTATTTCTTAAGCTAACCAAAGCCATTATCTCCGTATTATGCGTAATGCGACCTTAGGATAGTTTTTATAATGTCCTCCAAAGTTAAATTTGTATTGGAATTGCATGAGCGCGAGGAGGTAGGTATTGAAAACATATTGTCTCCGTGCGTCTCAGCTGAAACTGAAGGAAGGTTAGCGTATCATTAAACCACAATGAGAGACACATAAACTCGTTGGGGAGGAGATAAAATGGTACTCTTTTAACCCTCCGACTGTACCAAACACCTGAGGATCTAAAACAATCGATCATTTTCATTTGCAGTCAAATTTCGACAAAATTTTGCACTAATAGTGATACAACAACTACCACTTCTTAAGATGTTGTGTTCAGACTAATCTTTTAATCAAGTAAAGCGGAACTGAATCGCATCTCTGTGTTGAGGCAAAAAGAACAATTGTTGCTAGGGATCCAGAAGGATAATTCTGAAGAAAATTCTCTCACAACTTTCATCCAGTGTAAGGTACGATTTTTCTCGTTTTTACTTTTTAGTAGTAGAGGAAGTAAGTGAAGATTTGTATCGATCTTCTTACAAGTTGAGAAAGATGTTTGCTTTCCTTCGTTACCAAAGCTTAATGAGAGCCTTTACGTGTATTCCACGATAAAAGATAAAATCTTCAAGGCATGTAAAGAACAAGAAAGTTTAATAACTTATAAAATCATTTAATCAAATCAACAAAAAGTGTATAAAAATAATAAAGCTCAACGTCAAAATACTTTTCGAGATACTCTAATATCTCAAATGATGGGTGAAAACGTATGGGACGAAGGTGCTGTCCTTGTAGTATCTGGGGTATTCAGTAACTTCCTTAAGTGGGTAGTGGACGGGTGTGTAAGTGCGTTCATAACAGATTTTGTTTAAGAATGTGATGAATCTGTAGCAGATTTCCTTAACCCAGAAACGTTCAAAGTCATGTACTTCGACTTTCTCGATCAATCTGCACCATTCGGTAGCGAGAACTTCGATACAACGAAGGAAACGAATCTTAAGTTCGGGCCAGTTGGTGTGGATTTCGGTGCTGACGATTTCTCTGAGTTCACGTCTGATTTCCTTGCATTTGTAGATGAATTCTTCGACGTATTTTTCGGTGTAGAGGGTATGTTCGAAGGTCATCTGAAAGAAGGGTGGGTTAGCGAGTGTCGAATTAGTGAGGGAAATGATGCAAACTTACTTTGGTTTCGAATTTTTCCAAGATGTGATCGAGGATGGTGATGTATTCGCGGATGGGGTGGAAGAGGACGGTCTTGACATCGGTAACTTCCCAGGTCTTGTGTTCGAAACGTTCGAAGACGCGCTTGACGAGCATTTGGATGGTCAAAACTAAATCCTTGGGGGATTCGTATTTCAATCCACTGAAGTATTTGTTCCATTCAAGGGTTTTGCCGTAGATGGGTTCAACTTCGTATTTGCGGAGTGGGAAGAGGGTTTCGTATTTGTATGGGGTGTAGTAGCTTGGTTCGAAGCTCTTGTATTCGAAGGGGATGTCGTACTTGTATGGGGTGTAGAAGCGACGGTGGAAGTCCAATTCGTAAAGTCCATATCCGTGTTTGCCATAGTATTCGGTGTTGTAGTATTTGGGGCTGTAGAAACCGATTTTGTGACCGAATCTGGTTTCGTGGATGACGTGCTTGATGGCATAGAAGTAGTGATAGATGACTCTGATGAGGAGAGTTCTGAGTTCTACGGCTGTAAGTGGGAAAACAATAATCACCAACTGCATTTGGTAACGCAAAGGGATCACTTACGCAAAACTTTGTCTTCGCAGAGTTGAACCAATTGTTCGAAGATGGAGACAACTTCGTACAAGTCGGTGATGATCTTGGTTCTGAAGACCTTCATGTCAACAGTGTTTTCAGTCATGATTTGCGTGACGGGGAAGACGATTTCACGAAGTTTGTTGGTAAGGTGGTGTAAGATAACATCGAGTTCCTTGTGTCCTAAGATGGTCTGAAAACAAATTGTTCAAAGCAAGCCCTTCATTAACCCATACAAATGACTTACCTCTTCTTGCAACTTGCGGACGATTTCGTTGACGTACATAAGGTATTCGCGGAGGGCAACCTTGACTTGGGTTGGGTGGACGAATTCCTTAAGGATTTCGGTAAATTCGCGGGTGTATTCGTGGATTTCCTTGATCAAAACGCGTGGGGTTTCTACGACTTCGAATCCTTGGTTGATGTGCAAGAAGTGGGAGCGAATTCCGTGGAGGACGTTGATGAAATCAACGAGAACGTATTTCAAGGTGTAACGGAATTCGGGGTAGAAGGTGTAGGTGAGGTTCACCAATTTTTCGATGTTTTCGTAAACAACGTTGACACAGCGGATGAAGTTCAACTTGAGTTCGTGAACCTTGGTGATGTCGTGGTAAAGGGTGACCTCTTTGAGGTTGTCACGTACTTCTTCCAAGACGTAGATAACTTGTTTGAAGATCTTAAGTCCATCTTCGCGGGTGGTGAAAGTCTCTTCGCGGAGTTTGGCGAGGATCACTTCGACAACCTCGACGAATTTGCGGCATTGCCAGGTGACGGTCTTGATAGCATATTCGTTGTTGGGGAAGTCCTTTTCGAGGAAGAGGGTTAAATCTCTAACTTCGGTGCGGATTTCATCCAAGTAGTTGACCAGTTTTCCCTCACTGTGGAACTCGGGAAGGGTAGCGAAAGCGGCCTGAATTCGAAAAAAAATTTGTTAATTTTGTTCAATTTCAAAAAATTTAGCTCTACTTACTTGGAAAGCCAAAGCTGCGAAGAAAAACACTGCTAACTTTGCCATCTTGTATAAATCGAAGACAAGTGTGTCGATCTAAGTAGTTGGGTCCCTTTTTATAATGCCATTCTGTTGACCTTTCGTGTCCACATATCTCGATCTGTTAGTCAAAACACGACAGTAACTTATCAGAAACTTATCACAAAAGGTCACTTTATTGGCGATAGGTGCTACTAACCTGGTAAAAAAGGAAGTGTAACGAACTCAATTGAGTAACAGTAATATCATCGTTTTCGCCCTGGATAGAATGTTAAAATACTTAAAATTCGATACCTTATTATTTTAATTATTTACTCCTAGTAGTTTATCAAATTTTATAAACGTCTGGAACACTTAAACCACACACCATGCTTTCTCTGTGCTTATTCAGTTGGATTGTCACTAATGCCCTTTGACGTACCTACCTATAACATCATGATGCTCCTAAACAAACTACTTAGTGGCAAAATTGAAGAAAGGGCGACGAATTCTTCCTCATTTTTTAAAATAATGAGGAAGAAACTATGAACAACCAAAACCAAAGGAAAATAACCGTAAATGACCTTATGATACCCTTTGATAACCTTTTTTGCATAGTTCAATTAATCAATTTAATGCATTGTTGTTTTTACGATTTGTTTATTCATGACCTTTTGAGCCTATTGAGGAAGATATGTGAACAGCGTAAACGCTTCCGAACATGCACCTTCGATTTCCATGAATTGATGCCTAGTGGAGATATACGTTTAACGTGAATTTTGTCAATCCTACACCTTGTTCACCTAAGCCTTCTTACAAGATTTTGTCATACGGAAGCTTTAAAGCTTGATGAAAAAGTTTTGCCTAAGAACGCTTTTGTATCACACGAATGACATGACTTCTTTTCATCTAATTGATAAGTTTGGATAACTTACCAAATGAAGAATATTTCTATCTGTTCATAGTAATATACATAACTTACAGGCTAACAGTCGCCCTTTTCCTTGTAATGACGTGAGAAGACTTTTACATTTACAAACCACCAACCCTGTAACGTGTTGTGGAGTATGGAATAATTTGGAAGCAACCTTCCCATATCCAGCTATAAGAATATTCGTTCAAACTAATCTTCTTTTGAAAACTCTTCGTAATCTTAGGAATTAGACTATAGACTTAGCAACTATGTAGTTTCGATCTCCTTCTGCTTATTGAAAACACAAGTCGAAGGTTTCAAAACGTTACATTTTGCTGAAGAAATAAGAACAGAAATACTCGAAGCTACATCCTTTTCTGGGATTAAATCCTCGATGTTGTTTTTAAAATCATCGGCAAGACGAAATGTGAGAAATTTCCAGAACAAATCACCAATAAAAAAAACCGGTAAGATGAACAAATCGTTTAAGATAACCCATTAACCTTCATCACCTTTACAACAAATTCATGGCATTCACCTACGAGTATATTAATTTTGTTTCATGTTTACCTTTTTCCAAACTATCGTTATTAATACCTTCCACAGATTTCAAAGATATGCGAATAAAGACTCAAGTACAAAAATTTGCATTGATGTTTATACAGCTGAATCACTGGGGTAACAGAAAGGTCATTAACTTTCAGTTTTGTTATCGAACTTGACAGCCATGATATGAAAAGATGACCGAGGAAAAAAATTGAGATATGGGAAGATAATGTTTTGACCAGTATCAAGATAGTCGAAGGACAAAGGTTGAAAAAATGGATGTATAAAAGCAAGGTAAAATTGTTAAATAGATATACTTGCTTTGATCAGCATAAGATGGCAAAGTTGACAGTGTTCTTTTTCGCAGCTTTGGCTTTCCAAGTAAGTAGAGGTAGATTTGTGAAATAGAACGAAATTGACAAATTGTTTTTTGAATTTAGGCCGCTTTCGCTACCCTTCCCGAGTTCCACAGTGAGGGAAAACTGGTCAACTACTTGGATGAAATCCGCACCGAAGTTAGAGATTTAACCCTCTTCCTCGAAAAGGACTTCCCCAACAACGAATATGCTATCAAGACCGTCACCTGGCAATGCCGCAAATTCGTCGAGGTTGTCGAAGTGATCCTCGCCAAACTCCGCGAAGAGACTTTCACCACCCGCGAAGATGGACTTAAGATCTTCAAACAAGTTATCTACGTCTTGGAAGAAGTACGTGACAACCTCAAAGAGGTCACCCTTTACCACGACATCACCAAGGTTCACGAACTCAAGTTGAACTTCATCCGCTGTGTCAACGTTGTTTACGAAAACATCGAAAAATTGGTGAACCTCACCTACACCTTCTACCCCGAATTCCGTTACACCTTGAAATACGTTCTCGTTGATTTCATCAACGTCCTCCACGGAATTCGCTCCCACTTCTTGCACATCAACCAAGGATTCGAAGTCGTAGAAACCCCACGCGTTTTGATCAAGGAAATCCACGAATACACCCGCGAATTTACCGAAATCCTTAAGGAATTCGTCCACCCAACCCAAGTCAAGGTTGCCCTCCGCGAATACCTTATGTACGTCAACGAAATCGTCCGCAAGTTGCAAGAAGAGGTAAGTCATTTGTATGGGTTAATGAAGGGCTTGCTTTGAACAATTTGTTTTCAGACCATCTTAGGACACAAGGAACTCGATGTTATCTTACACCACCTTACCAACAAACTTCGTGAAATCGTCTTCCCCGTCACGCAAATCATGACTGAAAACACTGTTGACATGAAGGTCTTCAGAACCAAGATCATCACCGACTTGTACGAAGTTGTCTCCATCTTCGAACAATTGGTTCAACTCTGCGAAGACAAAGTTTTGCGTAAGTGATCCCTTTGCGTTACCAAATGCAGTTGGTGATTATTGTTTTCCCACTTACAGCCGTAGAACTCAGAACTCTCCTCATCAGAGTCATCTATCACTACTTCTATGCCATCAAGCACGTCATCCACGAAACCAGATTCGGTCACAAAATCGGTTTCTACAGCCCCAAATACTACAACACCGAATACTATGGCAAACACGGATATGGACTTTACGAATTGGACTTCCACCGTCGCTTCTACACCCCATACAAGTACGACATCCCCTTCGAATACAAGAGCTTCGAACCAAGCTACTACACCCCATACAAATACGAAACCCTCTTCCCACTCCGCAAATACGAAGTTGAACCCATCTACGGCAAAACCCTTGAATGGAACAAATACTTCAGTGGATTGAAATACGAATCCCCCAAGGATTTAGTTTTGACCATCCAAATGCTCGTCAAGCGCGTCTTCGAACGTTTCGAACACAAGACCTGGGAAGTGACCGATGTCAAGACCGTCCTCTTCCACCACATCCGCGAGTACATCACCATCCTCGATTACATCTTGGAAAAATTCGAAACCAAAGTAAGTTTGCATCACTCCCCTCACTAATTCGACACTCGCTAACCCACCCTTCTTTCAGATGACCTTCGAACATACCCTCTACACCGAAAAATACGTCGAGGAATTCATCTACAAATGCAAGGAAATCAGACGTGAACTCAGAGAAATCGTCAGCACCGAAATCCACACCAACTGGCCCGAACTCAAGATCCGTTTCCTTCGTTGCATCGAAGTTCTCACCACCGAATGGTGCAGATTGATCGAGAAAGTCGAAGTACATGACTTTGAACGTTTCTGGGTTAAGGAAATCTGCTACAGATTCATCACATTCTTAAACAAAATCTGCTATGAACGCACTTACACCCCCGTCCACTACCCACTTAAGGAAGTTACCGAATACCCCAGATACTACAAGGACAGCACTTTCGTCCCATACGTTTTCACCCATCATTTAAGATATTAGAGTATCTCGAAAAGTATTTTGACGTTGAGCTTTATTATTTTTGTAGACTTTTTGTTGATTTGATTAAATGATTTTATAAATTATTAAACATTGTTGTTCTTTACATGCCTTGAAAATTTTAACCTTTACCATGCTGAATCATGAATGATATGGTGGTTTCAGCCGTCGAAACGATTTCCTAATGGAAACGAATCAAAATCGGCTTCTACATGCCAAAATTCTACGAAACCGGATTCTACGTTAAATACGGATATGAACTCTACGAGCGTGACTTCTACAACCGTGAATTCGGAAGCTTCAACTTCTACAGATACGAATTCCTTTTCCCGGTTTCGCCAGTATGAGACATGAATTCCCAATGAAATACTTCAGAGAAAAATTCTATAACACCAAGTCATTCCAATACGTTTACAGCCGCTACTGGAATTACTAATTTTCTGTATTGATTTACCTATAATTAATATATTTTACGACTACCTGTAAACATTTGCGGTTTGACCAAGCTAAAGTGTTAAGAGTTGTGTTTAAGCATGAATGACCGCTTGATTTAATTTAAATAGAAGCGTGTGTTCAGCGTCTAGTGTCATAAGCGTGCAGAGTGACACTGAAGTGACAAAGAGCGTTGTATTTACTGTTTATTCCAATGTAAAGCAACTAAAAGTCAAGCTGTATGGAAATTGAAAGAAACTTGTCACCGATAAAATTGGAGAACGAATGTAAGATAAGAGCAGACCATCTTCACCAGCTAAGTGGTTTTGGAGACATTTATCTTATAACTTTTCTTCACTGCAAAGTGTCTCAATAAAACACATTTGATGAATCCACTTTTCTACTCTGTTATGGAAGTCCAAATGCACCTCGTATTTTGGGGTTACAGTCTGAATTTAATCTACTCGTCGTCGTGGCACATCAATTAAGAGAGCTGTGCTCCCCACTTTAGGTGTTGTAACGTATCGACTCCCGTGGTCCTGCTACGGAAAATAAATCAGTGTAGACAAAAACTCATCAGAGAGCCAAAGTTTTCTCCCCACTAAAGGATCCCCTACGTCGAATGAAATTCTTCCTAACGAGTTTCATTTCAATGAAATTTTGCGCTAGAAGTTATTCATTTAAATAAAATTCTGTTCGAGGAGTAGGTAAATTAAGCACCACCAAACTTCTTAATATGTATTACCTAATTATCTAAATTGCGGAAACTTCATTTTACTTTCCTAATAGAAGCTTTTGCTTAGATAGATCAAACAGATGGAAAATATTTTATAGTAAAGAATCGTAAACTTTTGCCTTTTTTTTCTTGCATATGTTCTCCTTAATATACCTAATTTAAGTTTTAACAGGAAACACTTGTAAATTCTCGATCTCCTTTCTTATTGTACCATGAAGAGTAAAAAGTTAAAAAAGACGAAATTCGAAAATAGCAACACGCTCAAATTTCAACTTTATTTAACCATTGCAACATTACAAAGCGTAAAGTAGGTTCAGAATCTCGTGGCACTCGGAATGCGCGGCGGGATTTACAACAATTTCGAAAAATAGGCACGACATTATACGTCCAAAAACATTGGTAGGTAAAATGCCATCCTAAATATGTAGAGTAAATAAATATAGGTGTAATTATGTATAGAACTTCATATTAGTATCGTAGTATCGGGTTTAAATAAATGCCGCCACACATCTCGAGTGCCACGAGATTTTGAAACTACTCTAACAATAATAAGTATATGGTAATTACAATAATTATAATAGGTATAATAAATTTGCCAAAGGCACTGTGATGCTTGTACAATTACTTTAAGAGCTATCCGAGCACCAGCCGAGAGTAGCCATTCTTCTGGAAAATTCTATCCTGCAATGAATTTTTAATTAATTATGATAATAATTATAAACCTGCGATTACTTACGACGCGACGTCTGCTGGTTTCATTCTGGATTCTAAGAAATTCGATAATTAGCATAAGTGTTTCTGATCAGCCCCTTTTCTGTCGTCCAAGATCTTCCAAAAACACAACCTGAGCAGCCCTCCAAGAATTCTCCGTGCAGATGTACGACTTAAACTCTATATCATTTTTATTCCTTCCTGGTAAGTATTCAAACAGTTAGAAAACTTGTGGAAGAAAGAGAATACTGTACTCTGTACACGTAAAGTTCCACATTCTTGAGCGCTTCGAAACCTTTCGTTTGAAAATTCGAAACCGCGTAACCATGAAACCATATTAGGGCAACAATTTAGACTGATTTTTTAAGAGTTTTAAAGCTGGCGCGGTGACTGGGCTCAGATTTTTTCAAAATTGATTGTCGAAATATGTTCTAGTTGCTTCGCAAAAGATTTCAGCAGCATCTACTGAACAGTCAAAATCTGTTTTTTTATATTTGAATTAGTCCGGTGAGGAGGTGTTTTTTACATTTTCAAAAATCCTTTATCTTCTAAACAATGCTGCTACCCAAAAACAATCACAGAACAACACATTTTCAAAACATTACTGTTGTGCACGTAGAATCGTACCTACAGAGGAAAGGGGAATGCGAAGCAACCCTCTATTTTGATCATTAAAGAGCGATATATCCGAAACGAGGAAAATTAGGTTCTTGTTGAGGGTTTCTCCTCTCAGTTTGTGCGATTATATAAATAACGCCCCGCACGAATCTGAGCACCCAATCTCGATGTTGTTGATCGACCACGACACCACAGCTGGGGGAGGTGGTTGGTCAGGGATATTGTCTTTGAGGTATTGTTTTGTCAAGTATGAGCAATTCTACCCTTAGAATGAACTTCAGCGTCATATACGCTCAGTCGCTCTATACGCCTCCCATTGACGAACTTGGTAGGGTGTCACTCTCCAGGGTGATAAATATCATTAGGTGGCACCTAATTATGCACTTGTTTAACTAGCTTAGATGACCTACCAGTGTTACTGAAGGTAAATGCAAAACGTTGAAGGTAGATTCTTATTGTTATCAATATCAGGAGGTATCTCCTCTTCAATAGAACTAAAGCTTCTTGCGTTTAAATTCCCTTAAATGTAACGTAGCTTATTACGACTGCTTCCGCCTTTAAGAAAGCAAAGTTCACACTGCACCGGTTTGGTGCAGTTACAATTTTGCAAAGAAAATGGCAAAAAGTTGATAAGATTAATAAGACAAACCGATGTTTTGTAACAAAGAAAGCTTCCCCTTAATTGTCGGATTGTTCTTCAATGTGAAAATGTCCTATCCCTAAGATGAGAAAGTATCTATGAGGAAGTTGCGAGGTGGTAACAATACTAAAACGTAAAACTAATTTGGTATAGATAACCAAATTACTTAACACGTTATTATCAAAAACTTATTACCACTGGTAGTAAGCAATACCGTGATAACCCACATCGCTGTAGTACGGTCGGAGTCATTTATAAAGAAAAATGTCGCAAATACCTCATTAACTTTATAATTTGGTGAACTGATAGTAGATTATCAATGTGCAAAATGATAAGAAGGTTAAAGAGGTGATCACAATTTTGGTATAAAAGGACACGGCGCAGTTAGAGTAGTTACATTTGGTTACAGAAAGTTGACCGAAAATGGCTAAGTTTGCAGTGTTCTTCGTAGCAGCTTTGGCTTTCCAAGTAAGTTTCCATTTTCGCTTAAATTTTTTATCGATTTCTAACTTTAATTTTCTAACCAGGCCACCTTTGCTTTCCCCAAATACTTTGAGGAAGGAAAACTTGTAAACTATTTGGAAGAAATCCAAACCGAAGTTAAGGATTTGACTCTTTTCCTCCGCAACGATTTCCCAGAAAACCATTTAGCCATTAAGACCATCACCTGGCAGTTCCGTCAACTTGCTGTCGTTGTTGATGACATCATCAGCAAACTTCACGAAGATGTAAGTAGAGATACTTGTCAGTGAGTTTTTTTCTTAACCATTTGGTTTAGATCTTCATCCGTGAAGAAGAAGGTCATCATGTCTTCAAACAAGTCACCTTCATGCTTAAGGAAATCCATTCTTCTCTCAAGAAGATGGCTCTTTTCACCGAAATGTCCGATCTTCACGAAATGAAGAAAGACTTCATCCTCTGTCTCGAAACCGTTTACGAAAACATCGAGAAATTGGTTCGTCTTACTTACACCGTCTACCCCGAATTCCGTTTCACCCTCAAGTATCTTCTCGTCGACTTCATGACCACCCTTCATCACATTCGTAGCCACTTCGAATACTTGTTGAAGACCGTCGATGTTGAATTCACCCCAAAACACTTGATCACCAAAATCCACGAATACACACGTGAATCTACCGAAATCATCAAGGAATTCAACCACCCCATGCAAATGAAAGTCGCCCTCCGTGGATATTTGAGATACGTTCGCGAAATCGTCTACCTTTTGGAGAAACAAGTAAGTTGCGAAGATGGCGAGAGTCGAACTCGTTCTTATGTCTCTTCTTTTTTAGAACATCGTCGGAGAAAAGGAATTCGATCTCCTTATGCATCACCTCACCAACAAACTTCGTGAAATCGTCCACCCACTCATGGAACTCACTATGACCGAAGAAATGGTTGACATGAAAGTATTCAGAACCAAGATCGTCACCCACCTTTACGACATCGTAGGAATCTTCGAACAAATGATCCAATGGTGCGAAACCAAACATATTCGTAAGTATATTGGTTGCCTTGTGAGATCCAAATGTTCACGATCTTGAATTTCAGCCGTCGAAATCAAATACTTCATCGAAAAAATGATGTTCAACTACTTCTACGCCGTCAAGAATGTCTGCTACGAAATCAAATTCGGTTACAAAATCGGTTTCTTCGTGCCAGAATACTACACCACCCACTTCTACGGCAAATACGGATACGGACTTTACGAAACCATGTTCCGTGACCACTTCTTGAACTACGACATGGGATTGTACACCCTTTTCCCAATGCACAAATATTTCATGGGCAAATACGAAAAAATGTACACCCCAATGTTCAACAAGATGCACGATTTCGATATGGAATACTACAACAAGCGCGAAATGGAACTCTTCACCCCAAGACGCGAAATGACCAAATATTTCAAGGGAATCCACGATTTCGACATGGAATACTACAACAAACACGAAAGGGAACTCTTCACCCCAAGACGCGAAATGACTAAATATTTCAAGGAAATGCCATTCGAATACGAAGCCAAAACCCCCAAGGAATTAGTGATGCACATCGAGATGCTCGTCAAGCGCGTTGTTGAAGATTTCGAATACAAGACCACCGACGTTAAGGAAGTCAGAGAAACCACCCTCTACTACGTTCGCGAATTCCTCACCTACATCGATCTCATCTGCCGCAGATTCGAATCCGTCACCTACACCGACGTTATTGTCAGAGAATTCCTCATGAACCTTAAGGAAATGAAAATGGAACTCGAAAAGATGATCTCCATGCGCATGTTCCACAACGTTCACGAAATCAGAATGTACTTCGTCCGTTGCATCAGAATGGTCGCCACCGACTTATACAAAATGGTCATGGTCGAAACCAAATTCTTCGATTACGAAATGCTCAGACACTTCTGCGTTTTGTACATGAACTTCCTCAACAAATTCCACCACAAATACTCCGTTTACGATCGCGAATACATGATGCCCACCACTTTCTTCGCCACCACCAAAACCCACAAGGAAATGATCGTCCGCATGCACACCCTCGTCGAGAAGATCATGGAATCCTTCAAATACGACACCGTCGAAATGAAACAAATGCCCGTCTTCTATATCCGCAACTTCATCGAAATCATCGATTACGTCATCGAAAAATTGCACATCTCAGTAAGTGACCCCCCTAATAACGCAACCCCCCAAAACTAATCCCTCCTCCAATTACAGATGATGGACAAATTCGTTTGCGACAAGACCGTCATGCGCGAAGTTCTCGTCAACCTTAAACATATGAAGATGGAATTCGAACACCTCCTCACCTTCGAAGTCAAGGACATGCACAAGATGTTCTACCGTTTCGAAGAATTCATCAAGACCTTCACCATGCAATTGGAAAAATTGGTCATGTTCGAAGAGTGCCGTGTTGAGTATCCCATCCTCTTGAAAGAGATCTGCACCCGTTACATCACGTACTTGGAACAATTCTACAGCAAAGTTGGCAAGTGGGAAATGGATGTTTATCCAGTCAAAAGCTTCAGAACCACCTATCACGATGATGACATGAAGAGAATGATGCCATTCTACTTCAGCCATGAAATGAAGTACTAAATTACTGTAAGATAGAAAAGTAACACCTGAAACAATTAAATTGATGTCTCATTTTTATTTTGATCTTTTTTTACATGCCTTTTGTGAAAACTAACTTTGAAATTACTCCAGTTGGTAAAAGGGTGTACCAACCTAAATCAAAGGGGACTGCACATTTCAAAGTCTGTCCTACACAAGTAGGGTCTTCTCCAATTTTCTAAACAGGACAAAGCAAAAATTAACACTAGATCTTTAATTCCTTTTCAGTTCAAGCTTCAAGTTGTAAGCATAAACACCTCAAACCATTACGTATAAGACATAGGAACCTTCAAAGTTTCAACTGACTGTAATCTGCTGTAATCCTTACAGTTGTGCCAAGCTTGAACTACGAGGGTTTGATTTAAACCAGAATTTGTGTTGAATTTTAAAAATGTTTATTCTAGAAATGTTTACCTAAAGTTCGACCTCAAACACGTGATTTAAAAGGTTAAATGTCTTTCAGTTCAGCCCTATACAGATTGAAATTAACTTTCATCTTTCTCTTCCACTTGCTTCTGTAGTAAAGAGTACCTAACTGATATAACTCCGGCTCAATTTGAAAACTTTTGAAAAAAGAGAAGTTGCTTCAATTTTTGACCCGACGGAATTGTAGGTTCCAGGTAATTTTCAAGGTATTTCCTTCAAACATCATGAAGAGATATAAAGGCAGAATCGTGTTGCACGTTCTTATTCAAACCACAGAAACCCGATCTTCAAAAGTAATGGTTGTTACTTGTTATGTTATGTAAGGAAATCTAGCGGAAACAAGTCGGCAAGTCGTTAAAGATGCAATTCGGTACGTCATAATTCACGTGTCCAAAGGGGTAAAGAGGGCATGGAGAAGCCATTGTCAAAGCTCTCTTATGCCGCTATACAAAAATCTAATCAATTTATTAGAAGTCTATTCAGTAAAACTGTAATTGGCCAGTGATTCTCATTGGTTTTCAATGTACCTTGTCAGAATGGAGGTTTCAAAGGCCAGAGTCGATAAAATAACAACCAAAACTTTTCTTAAACGAGAAGTTTTCTTGCCACTTCTTTTATCTCGTTAATAGTGGTTGAACTGTGCCTTCTCTTTTTTGGTTTGGTTTTGCTAAGTAACCAAATTTTAGGGAAACCCAAACAAACTAATTTTTGATGTTTTTTTTGTTTTGAGCCTTCCTCTCGTTTGTAGTGTACTCATGTGTATTTCAAACAATGCCGCTAGACCTACCAGATGATCATGATTACGTCCAGGGTTGTGTGGGGTTTGTCGGGTAGTTCAAATTTGGAGAGCATGTGTTTTGGAGGGAAAGTTTAGATTTAGCGGCCATTTTTAAATATTCCCTCTGATTTGAATTTTGTTAATTCAGTGTGAAGTTAGCGTAGGGTCTGCGGTTCAACACAACAGTATCTTGTGGACATAGTTTACGTATTGAGGTCACTAAAACGTTTCGAGGTACTTTTCAGCTTTACCATGGCCAAACATGTATTAAGATCATATAAAGCCATGTGACGCCAAGTTGCTCTTGTGTAATGGAGGCTTTTCAAAGCGGCATCTTAAGGGAAGTTTGGATATTAGGATAGCAAGAGCTGTATCAGCATCACATAACGGTAAGGATGTATTGGTTCTGTGGCTAACTTGCATCGTTTAATATTTCATTAAAACTTTATTGGGGAATCCCAATTTGGGGCACTTCCATACACAACTTATACCATTTAAAATCTGCACGCCCTAAGAGGTAGGTGTCCCAGACAATGTGGTGTTACATTTCTTAAACTACTTATGATCGCCGTACGTACATAGTGTTGCATTAAAAAAAAATAAAATATAAAGATAGATAAATATTAAAAGCCCTAAACTTCTATTTCCTCTTTGTCTTGGTCTTTATCACCGTCATAAAACTCATTTTTGACCGTCACCGTTTTGTCATCCAACTCCTGACTAATCCTAACATCGGGATCTTCCTCTTCTTTCATTTTATCGCTGTCCGATATCGCATCACCGGGCACGTCGTGAACTTGAACGCTCGGCGAGTGTTGACACATTTTCAAATTATCGTAAACGTACTTCGTGATCGCCTCCAAATACTGACGACTGTTCGCGTTCTCCTGACGCGTCACGACTTCGGGATGAAGAGTAAAGTCGGGGGCGAAAAATTCAAAGTATTCCGTATACGGTAATTCGTTCGATATTTCCTCATCGACCAAAAGGGACGTTTCGTAAGTCCAGCATCGGGCGACGTTTCGTAAGGTGTAACCGCCGCCGCCGACCACTAACGTGGGTACGTTTAAGTCTCGTACAAACTTTACGCATTCACCGTGTCCCTTAGTACTCAACGAGAAACATCCAAGCCTGCAATACGAGGAATCGATTAAAGAAAAAAACCGCGAAAAGGAATGGATGTGACTTCATTAGCGGGAAACTCTCAGTTTGAAGGGAAGTATTATTATTATTATTATTACATGGGACAAGGAGGAAGAGTGGAAAGCTAAGAATAAAGATTTCTTTATTTGAAGAAATGCCATGGTCACCCAAATAGGAAACGAAGGGGAGGTGGAGTAACGCAACTGAGGTTACCTACATGAAGTTAACCAAAGACGGGGAAAAAGAGGAATTATATTACTATTACCTTGCGGAATAAAAAAACGGAAGCGAGAGACCAGGAAAATGTTCCATTTTTTGTAGAAATGCTTGCAGAGTAACACAACTGAGGGGGGTCTACATAAATACAGGGTGGAGCACCACATACGGCACGGAATTTGGTGCCTAAACTATAACAATTTTCAAAAATCTTTTTATAAGCATACATGTACGTCAGTCAATAAGAGCTACAACAAAAAAATACAGGGGTGTTCTATTTAAAATAAGCAAGTTATTTAAGTTAGCAGGAGTCAATGATATTTTGCACGTTTTGGAGCACCCTGTACATTTCTTAATAATATTGCAAATAGTTGCCAAAAGGAAAGCAATTTTATTTACGCCTACCCATTTTGCCGTTATTCTTTTTTTGTCACCTACTGTATTTCGAGAAAAACCGAGATATCTCGAAAACAATAAAGGATAGGTGTAGAGAATCATTAGGTGTTTTCTTTTTGCATCGCCACAGGGTTGGGCACATGCACAATTATCACGTGATTAAAGTGCCTTGCGTCATAAGACATTTCTGCCTCAGAGGTTAATATAAACTTAAAATAAAGCTTTTAAAACGAATAGGGTTATTGAGACCTGAGTCAAATTATTTTTATAAAACGAATGGTGTGTATTGACAGAGCTGACTTAAAGCTACCACAAAATGCAAAAAGAAAACACCTATTATTTTTTAACGTAAAATACGAAAATGTGATAATATATAGGGTGTTCTATTTAAAAACATATCACTTTGATACAGCAAATTTTTTTGAACCACTCTGTATATTTATAAATATTTTTAAAACGTAGCTCTTATTGACATACTTCTATGCATTTAAAAAGGTTTTTAAAGAATGTTATAGTTTAGGCACCAAATTCCGTGCGGTATGTGGTGCCCTACCCTGTATAGTCATAACCACAAACGCGGACAAAGAGGAATAATGATGTGGGATAAAGGAGGAGAGAGGAGAGGAGGGAAGCCAAGCGTTAGTTAACAATGGTTTTTACCTATCATTAGCAAGAGAATCGGCACCACACTGTAAAACGATTGCGGACGGTTGAAAAAACTCCATAACATGCGATATTACCGGCTTAAAGATTTGCCAATAACTAGTATCGTCGATACCCTCCTTAAGCGGTACATTAACAGAATAGTAACGTCCGCTTTCCGCTCCGATTTCGTACATATCGCCGGTACCTGGAAAAAAGTAGTTACCGTACTTGTGAAAACTGACGGTCATAACACGATCGGTTAGATAAAACGCTTCCTGTACGCCATCGCCGTGATGAACGTCAATATCTATATACAGCACTCGTGTGTGATACTTCAACAGTTCTAAGATACCGATGACGATGTCGTTAACGTAACAAAACCCGGACGCCTCAAACTTTTTCGCATGATGCAAGCCACCTGTATTCAAAAAGACGATATCAGTCAACGAACAGACAATAACCGTAGGTACATTACCTGACCAATTAATGGCGATATCGCAATGATTGTTATTCAGTTTCATGGCGCCTTCGAGCGAGGCCCCCGTATACATCGAGCAAAAATCGAAGAGACCATAAAATACGGGACAATCGTCGCCTACATTATAATGACTTAAATGTTTAGTAAAAGCTTGTATATTTTGTGGTGTTACCCGCTGAAGAAAATCTACAATAAAAAAAAGTTGTAAACATAACCGCAAATGTTAACTCGTTCACCTATATACTCGTCGGAATGAAATCGACACATATCGTGTGCGCTTGCCTTATAAGGACGATAAATTTGCATTTTATTATGTAAACCGTAATTTAAAACTAAACTATGTATCACAGAAAGTCGATGAGGCTTCATCGGATGTCCAGTACCATAATGAAAATTTCCAACATCGGGATTATAAAAGTAAGACACTTTCTTTGTACTCATCTTATTAATTAAGATACTGTTTAATAAATAAAATTATTGTTAGAAATAAAACCACGGTAATTAAGCGTTTAGTTAAACTAATTTGGTTAATCATGAGATTTGTTTATTTGTAAAAATTTTTAGGTTAATTGGTGTTTGATAACTAATCCGATATTAGCTACGCAACGTTGCCATGCGTCTACCCTAAACAAAAAAAAAAACTAAATTAGTAAAGATGTACTACGCATAAATTTCCTAGAATCATAGAGAATGTAATATTACATTCTCTATGCTAGAATCCTGTGTAAATTCTGCCTTGGATGAATATGAAAAATTACATAATAGAAACAATTCTGTTTAGATACGTTCATGTGACCTTAATACTAATTTTGGTCAGGATGACGATGCAAGACCTAATCTAAGATCCGTATGATGGTCTGATGGATGAACAATTCCATTTGGAAACTCCTTCGCGTTAAGCCTCCTACACAGCCCGAGTGGCGCCGTTCTAGCGGCGCTGCGCAACAAGCTTGGGGTAAGACCCCAGAATAGAGCTGGGGTAAGACCTTGTAATCTATCTAACCTAAGGGTAAGACAGCTGATCGCACCAGTTATGCATGAAGCATAAAATGTCATGTCTCAAATGTGTAGTGTTTGTGTGTGTTTTGTGGTAGTGTTCGGTTGCAACAATGTCGAAAAAACAACGGGAGAGATGCAGTTTTACAGATTTCCCTAACGTGAGAGGCAGAGGAAAAATAAGTGGATCGAGTTCGTGCGAAAGGGGTAAGTTGAACATTTATTACAATTCATCATGAGTCGATTTTCGTGCGATATTTCCTGATACTATTTTTTGAATCCGTTTATATAGGATTTTGGGTATAAAATAATTATGGGTTCCACATTGAAACGTGGGTTGTTATGATGCGCATAACCTCAAATTTGACCTTAATTTGGTTATACGTGCATTTTTCAATTGCCAACAGATGTAATAATTTACATTTCAACAAATTATATGGTACTTATTGTTTAAAAATAGAATTCATAGTTTTCACACAAACAAATTCGCGCCTAACCCAATATTTCGCGCCGTGGTCGCTGGTGGCGGTGGACCTTAACACAGGTTAAGGTTTTCGCCAGAGGATGTTAGAAACGCTAGTCTCGTACTACGTTATCCAATTCTGTTTAGATTCACTCTGTTTTCTCTTCAAAAGCGAATAAATCCTTCGGTTTTCATATAGTTATTGTGGTGTTTGAAGCGATTTGAGTATTTAGTAAAGTAAAGTAGTAGTATTTGTATAGTTATTTGCTTGATAAGTAGTACTGAGTCAAACCGTAAAGCAATCTTTCTACGGAAACTATGGCCCCTACCTCCACGACGTGAAAGGCGGGCAACGACCCGCAGGCTATAAGCCCTTCGAGCAATAAGCTCCTGTGAACGGCTAAAAGGATAATACTCAGTGTTGTGTCTCCTAGAGGCATTAGGTTAATCCAAGGCGGTTGTATCACTGATACACCTTGCCCCGTACGAACTCCCCCGCCCCTCTCTCTCTCTGTCTGTATGGAGGCAGAGGAGTGTTCCTCCTAACGCCCTCGGACTGAACTTGGCCCCGATACCCCTACTGAAGATCGACACTTGTCGGACCTCACTGAACTATCCTTCGATGCCGAGACGCTCACCTTAAAAAAGCTGATCACCGGATCAAAAGATACCCTCTCAAGACGTACAGATATGCTAGAATCCGTTTCTAAACTGGAGACTATCTTTAGGGAGATAGTCAGCAGGTCTAAGCTCCTCCCCCAACAGACGGAGTTCGATCTTGACACAGTGGCTACCATTAAATCCACTTTAGTTTAGGCGTACTTGCGTCTAAAGCTTCCGTTACTCAAACTGTCTCTGCTCCCACTTACTCCGTTGCTGTTAGAAGAACAATAATCCCTTCCGATAGCGTGAAAATCCCCTCGGGGAAGTCTGTGGCTCCGGTCCACGCCGAGACCAAGAATACCCTGCTGAAAACCCTCGATCCGAAGAGGCTAGGCCTCCGACTTGACAAGGCGACCAAGATCGGCAAAAAAGTCGTAAAACTTGAATAGGAGAAGTGCGATCTCTCCACAGTCATCCCCCGGACGTTTTGGAAGCAGCCGGCCTTACCGCCAAACCCAGGAAAAAACCCTACCCCGTTTGTCTATCTTGGATGTGTCTTCGGAGCAGGTCAAGGAGGCCATCCTCGCCCAGAACCTGGTAGAGTCTGTTCCTGAAAATGTCCTTCATTTACAAAATCTCGACTTCGTCTTGGAAATTTCGTATTACAAAAGTTCGTATTACACAAAAGAAAAATAATTTATGTAACTATCTCTTTGTGTTTATGTTGTGCTAATAATAATAATAATAATAATATTAACTTTATTGTTCTACAGACAGGTGTCCAATAACGAACAACATTAAAGTAATATAACATAGTAAAGGTACAAATAAAATAGTTACCAATATAATAATAAAAAAAGAAAAATGCTTAGTATACTAATAACAAAAGAAAAATAAGAAAAAGAATGGCAAAAAGAGACAAAGAAAAACTAAAACTAAAGGTACCTGAAATTGAAACTTAACTCTAACTTGCTTAGTTATGTATTCAATACCTATTTTTAATGATCAATTATCAATTGCGGCAGCCAGGATGGATGGTAGTGCGCTGAAGTTTATATCAACATGCTTACAAACTACGTTGTAGTTGATAGACAAACGTACTGTAGGGCGTTTAAACATCATGTTTGTACGAGGTGTTGAATATTGAAATGTTTTCGGATACCTACATGTACGCGACGGAATACAAAAGTTAAGCCGAGATAACATATAAGGACAGTCGATCGAATTGTGCAGCAGTCCGTATAAAAATTTCAAGCTGTTGTGCATGCGACGTTTTTCCATTGACAAAACGTGGAATCTTGAAAGAAGCAGTTCATTCGGATATCCCCTTTCTGGATATGCGCCGTCAGCTTTAAATGCAACATATTTCAGGAACTTGCGCTGAATCCGTTCAATGGCAGTTTTGTGAGTATCGTAGATTGGGTACCACACTAAGTCACAGTACTCTAGTTTAGACCTTATCAGTGAAAAGTAAAGGCAGAATAATGTATTAGGATTTTTGAACGACTTGCTGTTTCTTGCTAATACAAATTCTACTCTTCATGAAGGTTTGAAACTACTGAATAGTTTACATTAAACAATTCGCATCGCTTCTTACGCTCATGTGATCCTAATATACACAGGACACTACAATTTAATTTCTATACTTCCACTCTGCCATAGACTTGGTCTATGACTCTGCTGACTAGATTATCTAACTTGGAAACTTGGTTACAAAAAAAGAACACCATTTTTTATTTTATTTAATAACCAATCACACTTCAAGAGGTTATTACGCCAATTCCTCGTAACAGTCACACTTCGGACCAGGGACGCAGAGTGCTGTCCAACCATTTTTGCACTGGCTATCATCGCAATCGTAATCATCTTGGCAAGCCATACCTGTAGAGAGACAATCTCATTTATTGCCATAAATCGCGCGTGACAATTTTTTCCTTACCAAAGTGGTACGCGCCGATAATAACGTACAGTATAAACACAAGGTAAAGGGACCTCATCTTGCTATTATTGTGTACAATGAACTTATAACGGAATTTGCGTTTGTACCTACGTTATTGATAAAGCGGTTAAGGAAATGGTTATATGAATATATAATTAATTAACCGCTAAAATTCACATTCCCATGATCACATGGTGGTAGTTAATGAATGATAAGTACGACCTTTACGCCCGTCAACTGATAATTATTAACACCTATTACATCACAGAATTGTAAGGAAAAGTACAGAAATTTGAGAAAAATTCTAGAATTCTAAGAGCAGTTTTTAATTCTGGAAAGTCTCAAAATCGCCGGAAAACTCCCAGACCTCCAAGATAGAAAACGGAAACCACAAAAATCACAGGTTTGCAAAAGAAACATTCAAAATTTCGAGAAAGGCACCAAATAATCCTGTGAATTTAGAAAGGAGAATTCCCAAAAAAATTAGAGAATTGTGAGAAAATATCGGCAATTATGAGAAAACACAGGGCTCAAGAAAATATCTAGAACATTTGGGGAACAAATAACACGAGACCTAAAGTTAGGATAAGGGGAACATAATCGCAAGAAGGTCTTGTAATTAATCGTTTGTGCCCAATACAAAGCTTTGGACATCTTTCATCATTGAGAAGAAAAAACTAGGATGCAAATAAGTTTTATTTATTTTACCAGTCTTAAGGCCGCTTTCACTACTTTATTGCGAGCGGAATTGGGATTAGGGTAACATAAGCGCAAGAAGGTCTTGTTCAAAACCGATCTTTGGGCAGCTATAACAGTTATTCAGATTAGGACGACTTAAGTGCAGAAGGTCTTGTAACGAATTGTTTATGTTTATTGATAGCCCTTTGGCAGCGTTTAATGCCCCATCGAGGAGGTAATTGAGATTAGGGCAAAGAGGCCTTCATTAATACAAACCTTTGAGTCACCTTCTACAGTACCAGAAGACGCCCAAAAGCTAAGTACTTCCAGAAGATTATATACACTAACTGTATTTCTTTATTTCTTTTGTAAATATTTATAAAGCCGTTATCCAAAAACAAAGTGTAGTAATATAAAACAAGGGACCGATTCTGTTTACGGTTCATATAAACGTCCCACAAACATAATTCCGGTAGGTGACCAAATATAGTAAATAAATGGATGGTCGACAGCAAACTCGATCGGTTCTTCAGGATTGTAACCCGCACCGACACCGGCAATTGCTAAAAATCGCTTAAATTAACCAATTTTTAACGGATTAACTTTACTTACCGGCTGTAGCCGATGCCGCAATTGTTCCTTTTTCATTCACCTCAATGTAATTCTTCTGCACAACCTCACTGATATACAGGCGGTTATCCGATAGATCGGTCAGATCGGCAGTAGGTTTGAAGAGATCAATAACGCCCAGCTGAAATTGTCAGTTAAAGGCGCGTTACCGAAATTGGTAAACTTACCCTTTCGAGCAGTGGTTTCATTTTAATTTTGGTGTCCATGGTAAATTTGGGGAAAAGGACGTGCACCTTTTTGTGCTCAAAGTTTTTGGCGGATAAAACGTTATCGATTTGGTCTTCCAGTTTGCTTAAACCGTCTTTTTCTTTAGGTAAGACAACGACCATGACAGCATCGGTTCCTAGGTAGGACATTTTTAGGAACTGTGCGTTAGGTTGGTCGAGGTACTCAAAGGTACTGGTCTGTTCCATCATCTTAACTGGGCTAGTTTTGGTCGGTGAGGTGTAAAAAGGTTTTTCGATCGTATTTTCTTCGTGAAATCTTTTAGCCCAGGTTGCTTGGAAGTAGATGGCGTTGAGGAGAATGGCACGGGTATCGTCCTTAATATCCTGGGTTGTGAGTAGGTTGGTAATGCGGTTTTCGGTGTTGTCGGCAGCCCAGGCGTTGACGTGGTCAACGGATGCCTGTTTATTCTTGAAGTCGACGGTACCAACTGAAGATTTGAAGATCTCGGCAGCAGTTTTGGCAAAACCGCTTTTAATTGTGGTGTCATTGCTGACGAAAATTTTGTTTACGGTTTTCAAGGTGTAAGTGCTTCCGGTTTTTATGCTCGATATAGCTGAATTAACTATCTTGTTGGTCGTCGCCAAATCATTGGGAACGGATATCGCATGAGCAAGTTGTTGTGCCGTTTGGTCCCGTGCGCCGTTAAGCACCATAGCCAGAACCAATTCGGAAGAAAGTGGGCACGCCAGAAAATTACCCGGGGACGAATCTGCTAGTTCCTAAAATGGACAACATGAAATGGATCGATTGAGAAGAATGGAAACTTTACCTTGTAGATCTTCGACGAGAAGGACCTCAGGCTCTCTTGAAAAACAGCGTTTGGATCTTCATCCGCCATTACTGCGATCACGGTCAAACTTGCTAAAAGCAATAGATTCATGATGATCCTGGAAAAGTTTAATTGTTATCTCCAACCGACTTGTTTACCACAGTTATCGTATATTATTAATAAAGCAATCACCAAACGATTGAAAAAGTGACCTGTTTGACCTTAAGAATCTTAGTTGTCTAAACAATACTCTAATTTTTGAAAGGCAAAAGCCACCATTTGTAACAATCAAAATATAATAAAGATAATACTAATCACTGATAAGCAAAGTGATTGATAATAATTAACGATTAACGATATCGCACACGTACCTGAGCTTAACGATATGGGCAATACAACCAATAGATGAGGAGTGATACAGTGTAACAAATTTTATTATTTATATAATAATTGAAATTTACATAATACAGCTTAATTGGGTCATTAATAGATTAACATTAATAATCCTTTCACAAAAGAAGATTATACAAGGTTATCGAGACTTCTTTTTTATTTTATGTCGATGGCATCGCGTCCTTCTAATTGAGCCGGTTTAATTAACATTGCAGTCTGAGCAAAATTTGCATCAGAACCACATTAACGCACTCTAACTAAATTGTTGCTGTGAGCTGTGTAACACATAAATTTTCATCTTGAGAAAAACATTAAGATACCATGAATGAGAAAAGAGATATTGATACAAAATTGATTCTGTGTAATACAGACTTTGAAGCTTTTAAAACGTCATTTTGAGAACATTTGTATTAGGATCGCATGTAGAAAAAGAGCTACATTGTTTCTAACATAAATGCAACGAAGTATCTCAATCGCTTCACCATTGAATTCAATGGTAATACGAACATTTAAGCTTATAAAACGTCATTTTAAGAACATTTGTATTAGGATTACATGAACGAAAAGAGGTATCAAATCAACACTACATTGCTTCTGTGTAATAAAGACTTTTAGCCATATTAGGATCGCATAAATGCAAGGCGGTATTGTACCAAATTCGCTTCGGTGCAATACATACCTTTAACCTTTTAAAACGTCATCTTGACAACATTTATATTAGGATCTCATAAACGAGAAGAGATATTCACACAAAATTGTTTCTGTGTAATACGGACTCTTAAGCTCTTTAAACGCCATTTTTTAAAACTTGTATTAGAATCACGCAAATGCAAGGTGGTATTGTACCAAATTCGCTTCAGTGTAATACAGACTTTTCAGCTTTTAAAATGTCATCTTATCGCAAAGTTTGTATAGGATAACATAAAAGTAAAGAGGTGTGGTAACTAAATTGCTTCTATGTACCTAATAGACGAGGTAATAGAGGCTTAGGCTGTCAAAACGCCATCTTTGACAAAGTAGGATCGCACAAAGGAAAAGAGGTGTGGTAACTAAATTGCTGCTATGTAATACAGTCTTAAGCTTTTAAATCGTCATCTTATCGCAAAGTTTGTTTTAGGATAGCATAAAAGTAAGAGGTATGGTAACTAAATTGCTTCTTTTAAAGAGACACCTTTGGCAAAATTGTATTAGTATCACATAAAGGCGAAGAAATGTGGTCACTAAATTGCTTCAATGTAATAGCCTAAGCTTTTAAAATATCAATTTATGTAAAGTTTGTATTAGGATCACATAAAGGTGAAGAGTTGTGGTAACTAAATTGCTTCTATGTAATGCAGACTTAAGCTTTTAAAGAGACACCTTTGGCAAAGTTGTATTAGGATCACATGAACGAAGGAGGTACCAGGAATATCTTCAAGTGGCTTAAAACTTCATCTTTAAGCGAATATTTATCGGGATGACAAAATCAAGGAGGTTATCGAAACTACAATAATTTGTCTATATGTATATATTGCAGCTTCTCAGTGAACTAATAAACTAATTTGTATTTTGATATACATGCAGCCAACTAAGCAGTACAAGCTTTGTAAAATCGTACAGTAAAGAAATAAAGTAGTTCAATTAGGCTGATTAGGCTCAGTCCTATTGTCAATCCGAACATTCCTCCAAAGTTACCTGGAAAAATCTGTTTTAATATCACGCCAGCTTATAATAAGTTCACTTACTGACAATTTCAAACCAATAGTAAACGACATCGAACTTAAAAACTTTCGCACTGTCAGCCGAAAAGAATACGTTCAGAATTGAATGATTTTTTGGCCGATTTCTGTAACAAAAACGGTTAACGATTGTTGTTTAGGCAGGCAAGGCTTTGCCACGGATAAATCCAGCCTGTGGTTCGTGTTTTGGTTAGTTGCGGTGTCTCATCATTAAGGTAGACACACACATACAGTTTTTCCTCAAGGCGCGGACTGCGCAGTCCGCGCCTTGAGATTTTCCTCAACGTGTGTGGTGAAGACCTTGAGGCCGCCGGTGGACTGTACAGGCCATAAAATCCTATTCGAAAAACCATTGCGAATAACTGCGCAGGCCTGCCTGTACAGGCCAAACTCGGCGTGTGTAGTGGTATCGTAGGGTTTAACGCAGAGTGCATACTTAAATGTATGTAATATAGGGTGTAGAATTAGGGATTTCAATGTATAAAAATCTTAATATTCGTTTATTTGCTTCCCCAATTGTTTTAGACGAAAAGGCTATTTAACTTTTTGCTAGATTAAAAAAATCCACATCCGTATATGCTGTTTTTTTAAATTTTACTTGGTATAGCTATAGCATGAAGAAAATTGAAAATTAAAAGTGATACTGTATATCTTCTGGTTTTTCTGTCCCAACTCTGAACAAAGAATACCTACCTACTAAAGATGTTTACCTACTATTCGCTATTCGACATACAGGGTGGGCCATTGAAAAGGTAACACGCCTGTTTTGGGACACTTAGACCAGTTTCTTAAAAAAACGATCGGACACGTCGATTTTCTATTTTTGGGGGACAACTTTTGATGTCAAATTTGACTTTGTCAGGTCAACCCCCAGCCCCAGCAACCCCTAACTCAAGAATTTAAATAGGGAAAAGGGGTCAAGCGACCCCTCATTTGAAACGTCTTTTAATTCTCTATTCGACAGTATGAATGAAAATTAGTTTTGTTCAATTTTTTTTCACCCCCATGAAAAGCACCCTCTAGATTAACTAAGGTGGGGGTGTTGTTTAGGAAAAATCCTGAAACACGCCACCTTTGACCTTTTGAACGGCACATTTCAGGATTTTTCCTAAACAACACTCCCACCTTAGTTAATCTAGAGGGTGCCTTTCATGGGGGTGAAAAAAAATTGAATAAAACTAATTTCGGTCATATTGTCGAATAGAGAATTAAAAGACGCTTCAAATGAGGGGTCGCTCGACACCCTTTCCCTATTTAAATTCTTGAGTTAGGGATTGATGGGGCTAGGGGGTTGACCTGATAAGGTCAAATTCGACATCAAAATGTGCCGTTCAAAAAGTCAAAGGTGGCGTGTTTCAGGATTTTTCCTAAATAACACCCCCACCTTAGTTAATCTAGAGGGTGCTTTTCATGGGAGTGAAAAAAAAATTGAACAAAACTAATTTTCATTCATACTGTCGAATAGAGAATTAAAAGACGTTTCAAATGAGGGGTCGCTCGACCCCTTTTCCCTATTTAAATTCTTGAGTTAGGAGTTGCTGAGGCTAGGTGGTTGACCTGACAAAGTCAAATTTGACATCAAAAGTTGTCCCCCAAAAATAGAAAATCGACGTGTCCGAGCGTTTTTTTAAGAAACTGATCTAAGTATCCCAAAACAGGCGTGTTACCTTTTCAATGGCCCACCCTGTATATTATTAAAGTTCAACATTACGACATTCAATTGAGTATTTATATATTTATAAGCAAACCTATTACCGCCAAAGCAACATCGTCAGTAGATGCCATTGCTCTACGGGTCACGAACTGACGTTAAATCTCAGTCCGTGTGTGGGGCAGCCTCATTTGAAGGAAATCCTCAAGGCTTAGACTGCGCAGTTTTGCCTTGAGGAAAAACTGTATGTATGTGTCTACCTTTAGAGGTATGGTAAAAATTTGATAACTAAACAGAATTTAGTTGGAATAAATGCTTGTGGTTATGTGATCCTAATACAAATCTTGCTGCGAAAGAAGATTGAGAAGTCTCAAGGTTTGTATCAGGATTTAGTTTGCTCTGGATAAGGTTTTAAAAGACTCTCCTGTGATCCTAATACAAATTTTACTCAGAATAAAATTTTAAAAGACACTTGAAGGTCTGTATTACACGTGAACAATTTAGCTCTAATAGCTCTTTGCGTTCATGTAATCCTAATACATATTTTGCTCAGAATGTAGCGTTAAAGGTTTGTTGAAAACTTGTATTACGCAGGAACGGTTCAGTTAGAACATCTCCCTGCTTATCCAACCTTAATATGAGATTTACTATGAATACCAAAGCCGAACTTCTTCACCAACGTGTAACAGCAACCTTCAACCATTGCTTCAACCGAGGCTGTAACCATAATTTAACCTGGACTCATTTTTAGCTGAGGCAGACCTTCTTCCACGGATACAGAACCCTAGCTTATACAACCCTACATTAACCAAAACAATTGTGACAATCACAAACGTTTCACCTTCTTCAAATCACCAAATCTCTCCACTAGGTCACGATAATAATGATGGGCTTACCTGCCACTGATCAGCTCAACTGAATCCGTTTGAACAGTGTACCAAATCCCTCTACAGTTAGGTACACAGTACTCACATATCAACGAATCCTGCTTCTCAGCCTCCATGTCGTCACCTTCATACTCAAAAGGATAATATCGTTCCCACTTATCTAAAACAGAACCTAGCACAACATCATCCTAAAATGCATATTATCATACGCTGGTATTTAAACAAGCAAGGCAGATCCTGAAAAGTGCACTGAGGCACATCGATTCCAGTGAAGATGTTTGCAAACATAAACGGAATACACTGACACAACGCAATCATGCTCTTCATCCGACAATTTAGCAAGCAATCGCTATGAGTTGAATGGGAACCGAAATGTGTCTTAGATTCGTCCCAAAAACTACACTTACGCTGAAAACGAACGCGTGATACAAGGCAAACGATGGACAAATCTCACTTTGTGAATCGAATACTTTCTAACCTCCTCAGCGGCGTAGGTGGCAGTAGCCGAGAGCCTTACAAACGTTTCATCACCAATCGGTACTAACCTCTGCTGGAGATTTCCGCTGACCATATCGGGAAAGTCAAGTGGATTGAAGATCTCTACCTACAAAGAGAGAAGGTTAAATCGTCCATCATGAGGATGTCACCAACAATTGCGCCCGATGATGATAGTAGAGGGTAGAAGTAGTCTGAGGTGTTGTGGTTAATTGTCACGCTTAACCCGTTCTCTAATCCCTTTCCGGTTGACCTTAGAAAGTTGTCGTTGATCAATTTTCTGCGAAACTCACTGAGTCCCAGAGCAAAATGAGGAGATACTCACGTGAATCTGGGTGTAAAGTCAGAAAGATGTCTGTACCGTTTCAAAGGGGTGTAATTGAAGATACAACAAAAACCTTCCATGGTAGCCTCGTAACTGAAGAGATCGGTGCAGTTGTACTCCACTCCGCCCCATGAGCAGTTTGAGATGAGGTCCACGCATGACGGTGATAACTGTTTCAGTGTTGGACCGAAATTTAAACTACTTACCATTTTAAGTGTCTGATAGGGGTCAAAACCGGCGATAGTTAAAAAAGATTGAACCTCTAAGAGGTGATCGTCGGCCAAGACGCTCGAATCATAATCGTAGAGTTTCCCAAAGAGTTTTACTATATTCAAAACTTCCTCAAATGAGCTATTGCTGCTGAGCGCTCTGTAAATTAAGGAGGAATTCTATTACCTAATTGGAAAGAAAGGTGGATACTTACAACTCCTTAGCGTACTGTTCCGCCTTTTTCCTGCTGATTTGATTCAAGTTACAAATGGAAATACCGGGAAATGGTATCTTTCGAATCGGTATATCAACGTTTTGCAAAACCGTTACGACAGGATCGTCCATGAATTGTTCCCATGAAAAGGTAACAAATTTCAATGTGCAATATAGCGCGACAACCTGAATGAAAAACCAAAAAAATCTCTCCAAAAGTGTACGATCCGATTTAGCCGTCAAATATTTAAAGCCGTGCAAGGTGGTGGTTTGTAGGTATCGCTTTAAGGTGGTAAAAAAGGCTTGCGAGAATTTTACACCCTTAGCTCTACGGTACATTTCGATGGATTAAATAATTTTGTGAAGCTTGTATTGATCCGAATGAATCGGCGTTTAATTAATTGGTTGGGGGAGGCAGAAATTCATATCCTGTAGTAATCAATCAAATACTACTTTCAATTATTTGAACAAAATATATTCTCGGCAGATCTTAAATCTTCAACGAAAGCAAACTTTGTATTAGGATAACATAAATGTAAGGAGATCTCGAAGCAAAGTTCTGTGCGTGAATGTAATCCTAATAAAACTTTTGCTCAAAGAGAAGTTGTAATGCTATCTTCGTTTCTCAGAACAATTCAGTTACAATGCCTCGTTCCATTTATGTCATCCTAATACATATTATTTGCCCTGTATCAAGTCTTGAAAGTTACTTAAAACCCTCTATTATAGCACAGATTAAAATACATATCTGTGATTATAGGTATAAAAGCAATTGGTTTTGATACCTCCTTACGTTCCTGTGCTCCCTTTACAAATTTTGGCCAAGATGAAAATTTGGAAACTATCCTCCAACTCTTTTTGTTAATTGGGACAGCTTAGTCCAAATACCTTCTTAATTTTCCTAGACAAAATGGTATATTCTAGTTTAGGCTAAAAACCATTGAGACAGTGGTAGATTACCAGTGGGCTGAGTAGGCAGGGCGGCAAATTTGGGACAAAAAGTTATACTCTAAAACTCTAATACCGCGGTAGAATGAACATCTATGGCGCGAAAGCCTCACGCATGTTTTTTAAGTCTTACAGAAATTAAAAAGATTCATATTTACATAATATATACCATTACGGAAAAGCCCTTTTCTTGGAAGAAATGTATCCTAATTATTTTTAGAGACTGACTTTGTTCAAGAATGCATAAATGTTTAATGCCACCTTTCTTCTGAAACAATTTTAGTAAAACGAGATTCTGGATCATTAAAAAGTCTATCTTCGTTGCTAAGCTTTTCTTGCTTGAAACGGATAAAAGATTATCTGAGATCTACCTTGTGCCAAGAAAATTTTAAGGGTGGTGAGCATTTGAATTTCGAAGATCCTAGATTTGACCGAATGTAAGCTTGTAGTAGGAAAAGTTACGTATTACATTTTGTTGAAGCTGCAAAAGAAACTAAGATGACCCTAGGAACCATTGCGTGACCTAATGCATGGTCGTTATGGGGATTTGATCAAGAACTATCGATTGTTACTACCATGATAAGCACTTAAACCGAATCTTACTATAGGATGACTGTTGTTGGGGTGTACGATAAGTATTATCCATTCACGTTATCAGTGTATATAACAGTGAGTAGAGATTGAAAGGTCGAAGGTGATGCCAGACTCAGTATAAAACCATTCAGTGCAGATACGATCCTTACACTTGGTTGAAGCGAGTTGACCAAATATGGCTAAGTTTGCAGTGTTCTTCGTAGCAGCTTTGGCTTTCCAAGTAAGTTTCCATTTTCGCTTAAATTTTTGATCGATTTCTAACTTTAATTTTGTAACCAGGCCACCTTTGCTTTCCCCAAATACTTTGAGGAAGGAAAACTTGTAAACTATTTGGAAGAAATCCAAACCGAAGTTAAGGATTTGACTCTTTTCCTCCGCAACGATTTTCCCGAAAGCCACTTCGCCGTTAAGACCATCACCTGGCAGTTCCGTCAACTTGCTGTTGTTGTTGATGACATCATCAGCAAACTTCACGAAGATGTAAGTAGAGATACTTGTCAGTGAGTTTTTTTCTTAACCATTTGGTTTAGATCTTCATCCGTGAAGAAGAAGGTCATCATGTCTTCAAACAAGTCACCTTCATGCTTAAGGAAATTTATTCTTCTCTCAAGAAGATGGCTCTTTTCACCGAAATGTCCGATCTTCACGAAATGAAGAAAGACTTCATCCTCTGTCTCGAAACCGTTTACGAAAACATCGAGAAATTGGTTCGTCTTACTTACACCGTCTACCCCGAATTCCGTTTCACCCTCAAGTATCTTCTCGTCGACTTCATGACCACCCTTCATCACATTCGTAGCCACTTCGAATACTTGTTGAAGACCGTCGATGTTGAATTCACCCCAAAACACTTGATCACCAAAATCCACGAATACACACGTGAATCTACCGAAATCATCAAGGAATTCAACCACCCCATGCAAATGAAAGTCGCCCTCCGTGGATATTTGAGATACGTTCGCGAAATCGTCTACCTTTTGGAGAAACAAGTAAGTTGCGAAGATGGCGAGAGTCGAACTCGTTCTTATGTCTCGTCTTTTTTAGAACATCGTCGGAGAAAAGGAATTCGATCTCCTTATGCATCACCTCACCAACAAACTTCGTGAAATCGTCTACCCACTCATGGAACTCACCATGACCGAAGAAATGGTCGACATGAAAGTATTCAGAACCAAGATCGTCACTCACCTTTACGACATCGTAGGAATCTTCGAACAAATGATCCAATGGTGCGAAACCAAACATATTCGTAAGTGTATTGGTTGCCTTGGGAGACCCAAATGTTCACGATTTTGAATTTCAGCCGTCGAAATCAAATACTTCATCGAAAAAATGATGTTCAACTACTTCTACGCCGTCAAGAATGTCTGCTACGAAATCAAATTCGGTTACAAAATCGGTTTCTTCGTGCCAGAATACTACACCACCCACTTCTACGGCAAATACGGATACGGACTTTACGAAACCATGTTCCGTGACCACTTCTTGAACTACGACATGGGAATGTACACTCTTTTCCCAATGCACAAATATTTCATGGGCAAATACGAAAAAATGTACACCCCAATGTTCAACAAGATGCACGATTTCGATATGGAATACTTCAACAAGCGTGAAATGGAGCTCTTCACCCCAAGACGCGAAATGACTAAATATTTCAAGGGAATCCACGATTTCGACATGGAATACTACAGCAAACACGAAAGGGAACTCTTCACCCCAAGACGCGAAATGACTAAATATTTCAAAGAAATGCCATTCGAATACGAATCCAAAACCCCTAAGGAATTAGTGATGCACATCGAGATGCTCGTCAAGCGCGTTGTTGAAGATTTCGAATACAAGACCACCGACGTTAAGGAAGTCAGAGAAACCACCCTCTACTACGTTCGCGAATTCCTCACCTACATCGATCTCATCTGCCGCAGATTCGAATCCGTCACCTACACCGACGTTATTGTCAGAGAATTCCTCATGAACCTTAAGGAAATGAAAATGGAACTCGAAAAGATGATCTCCATGCGCATGTTCCACAACGTTCACGAAATCAGAATGTACTTCGTCCGTTGCATCAGAATGGTCGCCACCGATTTATACAAAATGGTCATGGTCGAAACCAAATTCTTCGATTACGAAATGCTCAGACACTTCTGCGTTTTGTACATGAACTTCCTCAACAAATTCCACCACAAATACTCCGTTTACGATCGCGAATACATGATGCCCACCACTTTCTTCGCCACCACCAAAACCCACAAGGAAATGATCGTCCGCATGCACACCCTCGTCGAGAAGATCATGGAATCCTTCAAATACGACACCGTCGAAATGAAACAAATGCCCGTCTTCTATATCCGCAACTTCATCGAAATCATCGATTACGTCATCGAAAAATTGCACATCTCAGTAAGTGACCCCCCTAATAACGCAACCCCCCAAAACTAATCCCTCCTCCAATTACAGATGATGGACAAATTCGTTTGCGACAAGACCGTCATGCGCGAAGTTCTCGTCAACCTTAAACATATGAAGATGGAATTCGAACACCTCCTCACCTTCGAAGTCAAGGACATGCACATGATGTTCTACCGTTTCGAAGAATTCATCAAGACCTTCACCATGCAATTGGAAAAATTGGTCATGTTCGAAGAGTGCCGTGTTGAGTATCCCATCCTCTTGAAAGAGATCTGCACCCGTTACATCACGTACTTGGAAAAATTCTACAGTAAAGTTGGCAAGTGGGAAATGGATGTTTATCCAGTCAAGAGCTTCAGAACCATGCCCAGAGACCTTGAAGTCATGCCATTCCGCTTCAACCGTTTCATGAAGTATTAATTTTTAACCTGAAATGTAATTTTTGTACAAATTAAAGTACCTACAAGAGTTTTGTAATTTGCTGTTTTTTTCGTATTCTGATAAAATGTGATGCCGTATCCACAACATATTTGCTTCCACTAGAAAAGCTGTATTTCAGCAAGTAGTACCAACAATAACACTTATACTTAACAGAAATTAATCGGTAGGGTTTCATAACACTTGCTTCCGGAGATAGGTTTATAAATACAGATCCTTAGATTAGCTAGGTATTGTGTTTATAGGTTTAAGGTTTTCAGTACCTATAGATTATTTTCGTCTTGGTTCAAGGTTTAGGGCTTAAGATCTTGGTCAGGTTACGATCGAGCGCCCAGCAAAAAGGCTGTAGCGTATGCAGACCAATCAAAATCCACTGCGCCACTCGAAACAAAAAACGACCCCCCCCCCCCCATTAACTGAAATCTCCAAAACACGTAATCGTCAAATTGCAAATCTGTCAAGTGGTATGACTCTGCGTTGTAAACTGCTGCTGCTGTTCTGCTCTTATAAGGGTAGATTAGCCAAACATAATTAAATTCTTTCTCACATTCCCTCATGATGACCTTGTAATTGCTTCAGGGCAACTAATACTTCATACAAGGAGGGCATGATGGTTTAATCCTTTATCGTGGCTCAAAAACCAATTATGTTACATTTCATACAAAAGGCATTATCAATTTCAAATCAATAAATAGATTATGGCTGTACAAATACATACGCAACAAAAATATAAGTATTGCTCTTTGGTATTACGACCCCATAAAATAAAACCTGACGTCACTCGCTGCAATGTTACAAAGTAAATAAATCAACATGTACCTACATAAAAATAATAAAGCCGTCCTCCAAAGTCAAAACGTGACAATTAATCACGTAGCTAAGTAAAACACGAAATCGTACAATGCTAATTAAAAATACATTCTAAGGAAATAACATAAAATATACTTAAATTTGCACATCTACCTTCTACGTTCTTTTCCATTCTCTCCCCGAGAACTAACAACCGCTTTCCGCTCTTCTATAATTTCTCACAATCATCAAATTCTATTATATTCTTGCCTTAAATCTGTCGTTTCTATACCGTTTACAAATCGAACAACTTTGTAGCGGGAAGTATTTAAATTCAAATCTGCTAGATGCGTTACATCACAAAGCTTCTGGTCTGGAAGGGCTCCCCCCATCAGCGCTTGGGATGTTTGTGAAAGTGTTAGCTACAGGCGAATATTCCGAGGAGTGAAAAAGGACGTCAATGATGCCGATACACAAGAAAGAGTCGCAATCGACTACTTGGATATAATGATGGTGAACCCGAGGGAGAGACCTTCTGTCACACATACAGTAGAGGAAGAGGCTGCTCAGTTGGAGAAATCTATAGAAATAATTGGTGCCGTGACGCCACCTGAAAAAGAATGCTACAAAGGTGGAAAATACCTTGTAAGGGCTGTTTTAGAATATAGACCAAGGATTGCAGAATTGGTGCGGTTATAGAACAGTCAAAATTTGAGAATGTGGTTTGGTATTAGAAGAAAGAGTGTCATTTTATGTTTAATATCGTGCACAAACTGTTTCTAAAGTGGTATTGAAGAAGGAAAAGGTAGACGAAGCAGGACGAGGTGCTTTTGCATAAATTATCTTCCACTCCAGAGACCGTCGTCTAACAGAGCTGATATGAGTTAACCTTTTTCTAGAATTTGATTGTTCTACCTTTTCATTCTTAAAAAGTGAGAAAAATGGGAAAGAGTCCATAACTCGAGTAACTTAATAGTTATTTATGCATCAAGTACGCAAAATGATGTTTTAGTGGATGAGTCGAGTTTGTCGGACGAGGCGAAGCCGAGTCCGAAAACTTAGACGAATCCACTAAAACGTTTTGCGTACGTGATGCATACAACATTTTTTTGCATGAATTCTCTAAATTATCAAATTAATTTCATAAAAATTCAATTTGGTACGTACAGAACAGTTGTAAACGTCATATTTAGCTTTGACATAGTTGTTATAGCAACAACAAGTAAATTCGTAAAAAGTCAAAATAAAGATATCGTAAATACGTCAAAACTAAAGTCACTAGATATCTAAAGTACCGCAACGTTCGCCATTTTGGGGTTAAAATTTTGGCGGCAATTTCAAATATTGAAGACCTAGTCACTAGAAAATTTAATGACTTTATGAAGTGTTTGATAAAAACTAAACTAACATTAGATACTTATCAATATATTTCTTAAAAATTATTTGCCATTGTTATTAAAAGGTACAGTTTAATTGAAAGATAAAAAATTTGGAACTTTGCCACACGAACCTAATATACGTTTTTAAAATTGACATTTTATTTTGTCGTGTTCATACTTCATTTAGAATCGTTATTTAAATCACAGAAAAGGATAACTAAAAAATACAGCAAGTAGTGTGTAAGAATAAGAAGACGAGCCTGTCTATGGGAAAACTACAAGTTTATGATGTTTTTCAAATTGCCGCGTTTCAAACCAAGTGTCAAACGTCAAACTTAGTAATAGTAAAATTTTAGACCAATGGTCTAAGAGTAAAATGCTAATTTTCATCGTATGTCAAACACAGATGTCATTTTTCCGCCATTTTGGGGTTAAAATTAGCTTTCTCTCTCTAACTCATTGGAACATAAGGTTGCGGTACTTTAGAATATTTAGTGACTTTAGTCAAAACGAATGAAAATCCAGCATTAAGGTTGTCATAGCGACTTTAGCGTACTTGTCCTTTAAAGATGTATTTTGCGGATTGTTTTCAGTCCGCAAAATGGTTACTTTGGAGACAGAATACAAAAAAATTATATTAATCCGGGGTTAAAATACAATTTCAAACAAACTGAGCCGAGCTGAATCGTGCTGTGGACCTCCGACCTGTCATAAATCTATTTGTATAGTAATGGAAATATCGAAGTGTTCACCGTACTTTCATACAGGGCTGCTCATTGGCGTCAAAATTAAAAAAAAAAACGGCAAATTAAGTATGCATAAAAAATGTATTGCTTTGTTGTTCTTAACTAATTTATAAATTAATATCTCATTTCGCGGGTGTAATGGAATGGAGTTTCCATTTTATCTTCACGGTAGATGGGTCTGAAGTGGTTGACTGGATATTCGTATTCCATACCATGTCTGTACATTTCGGACCACCATCTTTGAAGGTATTCGACGTAACGTGCGCAAATTTCGTTAACGAATGGGTAGCTTTCCAACATGGCCAAGCGTTCAATTTGGACGGTGAAGAGTTTGAAGTATTCGATGAAGTGGACGTGGTTGAAGGTGGTGTGATGTTCGATTTCGTATTTGATTTGTTTAAGGTGCATGTAGACTTCTCTGAGTACGTTCTTTTCGGTGTGGAATTCGACGGTCATCTGTTGAAGAAAAAAGTTGGTGAGTCTGTGTGGTTTAAGTTTATTTATGTGATAGTTACCTTTTCGTACATCTTTTCCATGGTGAACTCGAGAATGGTTAAGAAGTGGCGGATGTAGGTGGTGGGAATTGGTCTCATTTCGACAGATTCGAGATGGGAGAATTCGAAGATTTTCTTGGTGAGCATTTGCATGCGTACTAAGACGTCCTTGTTGTAGGTGAATTCGGTTGGGACAAATCTGGTGAGGTCACGGTGGTGGTGGTATTCGGTGGTGAATTTGTTGAGGAAGTTCATGTACAAAACGCAGAAGTGTCTGAGCATTTCGTAGTCGAAGAATTTGGGTTCGACAACAACCATTTTGTACAAGTCGGTGGCGACCATTCTGATGCAACGGACGAAGTACATTCTGATTTCGTGAACGTTGTGGAACATGCGCATGGAGATCATCTTTTCGAGTTCCATTTTCATTTCCTTAAGGTTCATGAGGAATTCTCTGACAATAACGTCGGTGTAGGTGACGGTTTCGAATCTGCGGCAGATGAGATCGATGTAGGTGAGGAATTCGCGAACGTAGTAGAGGGTGGTTTCTCTGACTTCCTTAACGTCGGTGGTCTTGTATTCGAAATCTTCAACAACGCGCTTGACGAGCATCTCGATGTGCATCACTAATTCCTTGGGGGTTTTGGCTTCGTATTCGAATGGCATTTCCTTGAAATATTTGGTCATTTCGCGTCTTGGGGTGAAGAGTTCCCTTTCGTGTTTGTTGTAGTATTCCATGTCGAAATCGTGGATTCCCTTGAAATATTTAGTCATTTCGCGTCTTGGGGTGAAGAGTTCCATTTCGCGCTTGTTGTAGTATTCCATATCGAAATCGTGCATCTTGTTGAACATTGGGGTGTACATTTTTTCGTATTTGCCCATGAAATATTTGTGCATTGGGAAAAGAGTGTACATTCCCATGTCGTAGTTCAAGAAGTGGTCACGGAACATGGTTTCGTAAAGTCCGTATCCGTATTTGCCGTAGAAGTTGGTGGTGTAGTATTCTGGCACGAAGAAACCGATTTTGTAACCGAATTTGATTTCGTAGCAGACATTCTTGACGGCGTAGAAGTAGTTGAACATCATTTTTTCGATGAAGTATTTGATTTCGACGGCTGAAATTCAAAATCGTGAACATTTGGGTCTCGCAAGGCAACCAATACACTTACGAATATGTTTGGTTTCGCACCATTGGATCATTTGTTCGAAGATTCCTACGATGTCGTAAAGGTGGGTGACGATCTTGGTTCTGAATACTTTCATGTCAACCATTTCTTCGGTCATGGTGAGTTCCATGAGTGGGTGGACGATTTCACGAAGTTTGTTGGTGAGGTGATGCATAAGGAGATCGAATTCCTTTTCTCCGACGATGTTCTAAAAAAGAAAAGACATAAGAACGAGTTCGACTCTCGCCATCTTCGCAACTTACTTGTTTCTCCAAAAGGTAGACGATTTCGCGAACGTATCTCAAATATCCACGGAGGGCGACTTTCATTTGCATTGGGTGGTTGAATTCCTTGATGATTTCGGTAGATTCACGTGTGTATTCGTGGATTTTGGTGATCAAGTGTTTTGGGGGGAATTCAACATCGACGGTCTTCAACAAGTATTCGAAGTGGCTACGAATGTGATGAAGGGTGGTCATGAAGTCGACGAGAAGATACTTGAGGGTGAAACGGAATTCGGGGTAAACGGTGTAAGTAAGACGAACCAACTTTTCGATGTGTTCGTAGACGGTTTCAATGCAAAGAGTGAAGTCCTTCTTCACCAAATGAAGATCGGAGGTTTCGGTGAAAACGACCATCTTCTTGAGGGAAGAGTGGATTTCCTTGAACATGAAGGTGACTTGCTTGAAAATTTCTTGACCTTCTTCATGATGGATGAAGAACTACAAAATTTGAATTTAGCACAAATCAAAAACAACCGTGCCGAAGTACTTACTTCCTCGCTAAGCTTGTTGATGATTTCTTCAACAACCAAAGCAAGTTCACGGCATTGCCAGGTGATGGTCTTGACGGCTAAATGGTTTTCTGGGAAATCGTTGCGGAGGAAAAGAGTCAAATCCTTAACTTCGGTTTGGATTTCTTCCAAATAGTTTACAAGTTTTCCTTCCTCAAAGTATTTGGGGAAAGCAAATGTGGCCTGGTTAGCAAATTAAAGTTAGAAATCGATCAAAAATTTAAGTGAAAATGGAAACTTACTTGGAAAGCCAAAGCTGCGACGAAGAACACTGCAAACTTAGCCATTTTCGAGCGACTGTAACAACTGTATGAATGGTCACACTTTTTATACCAAAACTCCTAACCTTTCTGACCTCATATCAAATCATCTTTGTGATAATTCGTATAGGAACGTACTTTGCTACTTAAGTTTTTTATAAATGATCTTCTTTACTACATTTCATGACGAAGCTAACGAACCTTTCTTGAGTAACAACTTACAATGCTGCGTACAATAAATTTTTTATCACTTTAACAGTCGTTAAGCAAGAACACCGATTTTTTATAATGAAATATAAGTTTGTTGTCACGCAGCAATGCTCAAAAGATTACTATAGCGGGTAGTACCTATTTAGACAAATTGAATTCTTCCTTAAGCTATACTTTATGTTGCATTCTTGCGTAATAAGAATATGGCGTGTGGTGTTCTAAGGTCTCTAGAGAACCAGGAATATGTTCCCCTTTGATTTTTTTACCAAAGTTGGCATTGTTCTTCTCCAGTATCTCCCTTTTAACCATGTCTGGCTAGGAGATGTTCAGGTGTCCCAGAACTCTTCTTCTTCTGTGACCTTATCCAGTTATTCCAATGCCATTAACGTCAATGGTTATAGAAGCATCTGTGTTATACCTACTCCAAGTCATTTCCAGTGGATGAAACAACGTAACAGATGAATTAGTTTCTGTCTTCAAACTGAAGGTTCTGGACCTAGAGATTTCAGCTAAGATCACCGAGTGTCCAACTAACTCTTATTCCTCTACTCAAATTGCTAGATTAAGCGGTGGTAGATCGAAAGGTCCTCCGTGATCGTTCTCCTAGTGTCAGCACACACACACAAAGAAACCGATTCCTCCTTTTATCCTTTTTGGTCCCTTGACGTACTACTGAATCTTCTGAATCCCTTTCCTCATTCCCGCTGGTACCTCTATCTAGCTTTACCCACCGTTCCTTCCCTTGAAAATTCTGAAGGCCTGAAGCTCTGAAGGTATGTCAATCTTTACGTAATATCTCCTCATGAGCTCTAGTTTTGTTCTCCAAATGACCATGGCCTAGTATTTGATCGTCGGAAGCAGATAGTGCATCTGGGCCAAAAATAGACCCTTTCTCCCATCAAATTTTTCTCCGGTTTCTTTCTCGTGGAATTGATGAGATTTTGGAATTATGTCAATTTTTACGCAGTACCTCCTTAAGGATTCTAGTTTTGTACCCGTAGCCAGTACGGCTAGATCAAAAGTAATCTCCTCTATGCGTCTGTGTAATTCCCGTCAATTTTCTTCGAGAAATCGATTCTTCCTTCTACTTCTTTACAGAAAGCTTACAGTCTGCCGTCTTTTTGGGTTGTAACATTCTCCCCAGTCTCGTTTTGTTCTTAGTCGTGAGAAATACGATTAAACTAAAATCGGTCTTCTTCCTTGTTACTGTGTAACCCCCTTCAAGTCTCATTTAAAATACATGTCTTTCTCTGTTCATTTTTCTGACGAGTTTTTTGGAGTCTCCCTAAGTCTGGGATTATATCATTTTGGACTTTTAAATTCTTAGTAGTGAGTACGATTGGTTCCCTGTTCCTATACAACCCCCGTGGTATATATTTTGGAGTCTTTCACCCCCATCAAATTTTTCCATCTGTTTTCTTTGTATACAGTCCTGGAATGGTGGACATCTCTCGACGATATCTCCTCAAGGAGTCTCATGTTGTTCTGTCCGCCTAACGGCCTTAGTTAGTTCCTGTGCAACCAGATTTCTTCCAGGGACAGATTCCTTCCGCTCCTATCTATAATAGGCCATTTGGAGTCGGTAAACATCTGAGATAATATCATTCTTTCCACGTCACCACCTCAAGGAGTCTTGTCTGGTCTTTCTAATGGCCTCAGCCTCCCGATCTGTGCGACGGGGCTCCGAGCATTGTTAGTTGTTCTGATTGAACGCATTCTTTATCGCCCAAAGTTCTCTTATGTCTTTCATGATAATTTTTTTATTTTGTTAGCGTTATACCTACCTCCAATTCTGTCCCTTAGGTTTCATCTTTAGAAGTCTCATCAGTCTGTCGTCCCTGGATTTTCATTTAATACCATTTGGAAACTCTCGCTTGAGCAAAATTTTTGGCTTCTGATTTTTTCTTATCCTTCTTAATTATGACATCACAGTAGGTATTTCTTCCATAATTGAAGGATTGGGAACCCTACAGGCCTAAACAATAAAGGGGTCATATTTTGAAGCTGGAAATTTTTATCTCAAGGATTGAAGATTAACGTACTATACGAGTACTTAGTAGCAGGGTTGCGTAACTCACGTAAAAACTTTATACGACAAACACCGATAAAATAATAGTTAAGTTACGATAAAAAAAGGTCACCAGGGCTATCAGTGTATGATATAAAGGAAAATATTACTATTCACTGTCATTTGTGAAGATATGACAAATTTAGCGGTGTTTTTTGTAGCTGTTTTGGCTTTGGAGGTTAAATATAATCCTTTTGACCTTTTTTTAACCGTTATCATTCTAGGGCGTTTTCTCTGACGTTACCAAATATGACGACGATTTTTCCTTTGTGGAGGTTTGGGAGGAGATTGAGGGTGAAATCAGGCAAGTAAGTCTTCATTTGATGATTTCTGATCGAGAAGAGGAGGCGTATGCCAAAACTGTTATTGAGCAGTGCGGTAAACTGGCAGCTCTTATTGGAGATGTGATCAAGCAATTGAAGGAAGAGACAATCGGTCATGAGGTGGGTGATATAATCTTCAAGAGGGTCATGTACGTCTTCCAAGAGGTGTACAATTCCTTGAACCGTATTGTTGCATTAAAGGGTGGGGTTGAATTAAACAGCGGGCTTATTTACAATCTGGAAGTCACCAGTGAGCGTATGGAACAGCTGGTTTACATTGGAAAGACTTACTGCCCTCAGCTCCGTGCTGTTTTGAGGACTCTCTTGGTCGATTTTCTAAGGTGTGTGCAAGAGTTTCCCATCAGTACGGGAATTTTGGAACAGAATGTCATAATTTATGAAAGTCCAAGGCGTATGGTTTCGCAATGTAAGGTACTCACTGAGGAGTTCACTGATCTTCTTAAGGAGTTTAGCCATATGGACCAAATCCGAATGTTATTCCGTGGATTTGCCAGATATGTTGACGAAATTCTACAAAAGCTTGACGTTGTTACAATCCCAGATGTTGAGGTGAAGAATGTTACTCTTAATCTACGAGAGATGCAGAGCTTGCTCACTGGTGTTACCACACGCGAAGTTACAAATGTCAGGAGTTTCCAAACCGATATTTTTTACCAACTGTGTAATGTTAACGAAGCTTTTGAACGCTTGGTAATCTTGGTGGATCGTGATGACTACTGTAAGTATTGTAAACTCAGTGATCTAAACTCACTGAACTGCTTCCAGCGTCCGACCTTAAGAGCTCCCTTGAGAAGATCATTTACTACTACTACTATGCTGTTAAGCAAACCCATTTTGAGGTTAGAACCGCGTACAAAAACGCATTTTACGGGTTATCTGGCAACTGGGAGCTTTCGTCCGCAGATTCACCTGACAGCGTGTCGTTCGAAATTGAAACTCCTAAGGAAATTGTAATGAAAATTCAAAAGCTTCTCAAAGACGGCATCCTATTGAAACCAACCCCTGATTATTACTACAGCAGGTTGCTCGAAATGCTCGAACTTGTAACTGGTAAAATCGACAGTGAGGTAAGATTGATCCCCTCCACCTCCACTCGCTGTGGAAATCTTCTCAACCCCCCTCCCCTTCCCAGGTTAAGACAGGATACCTATTACGCACGGAAATGGCACTGAACACCTTCTCTCAGTACCTCAAGGTTATCAAACGTGAAATTGAAGCTAACCCTAACGGTGATGGCAAGTACCAATTTGAAGAAATTGTCGAAATGGCCATAGGTGAACTTTACAAATTGGTCATTGCCGAAAAAATGCAAGATAACGGATTTGAACATCTGTTAATGAAGGAAATATGCGAACAGTTCTTGCTTTTCCTCCGCGGCATTGGCTCACCGAATTTGATAAGCCCAACGGAAGTTGTGGCCGAAATCCGAAAGCTCACCACGAAGTCTTTCGCTAGCATACACGACCCACAAGTCGTAACTTATTGTTTCCGTGAGTTAGGTAAGGTACTCGAGTACGTGATTGACAAACTTGACAAAGAGGTAACTTCGCCCTTAATGAGAAAATGTCAACTTTCCCCACCCCCTGTTTTTTCTAGGTGAAAATTGGACATCTTCCCAATAGCGAAGTGAGCATCAGAACATTTTCTCAATATTTAAAAGTAGTCAAAGCAGCTCTTAATTCTGAAGATTATCCCAAGTACGAGTTCAGTGCTGTCGCTCAGATGGTTTCGATGAAACTGGACGAAATTGTTAGTGATCGTAGGATACCAGCTCAGGGGTTTGAAAATTTGGTCCTCAAAGACATTTGTCTTGAATTTCTAACGTTCTTCCGCAACATTTACTACAAGATCGAGGTGTATCGTGAAGAATTCAGTTAGACTATTTTTAGAATGTAGCGAAATAAAGATAATGTTTGATAAATCATGACCTTTTCCCCGTTCACGATAGTATCACTTGCATTCGATGCACAGTTTGAAACATTGTCGAAATGGTTAAGGCCGTCCTCGTTTTCCTGATCGCTGTTGCTCAGGTGAGAAACCTTTCGAGCATTACTAACAATTGAAGAATTAGGTTTGTAGTGACCCTTACAACAAGATTAACAGATTAATTGCACGAATAGACCAGGTTGAAAATGTCCTTTCCTTGAACAACCCGGCAGTTGAAGTACTGAGCTCGATCAAAGCTAATCTATTCTTCAATCTACAATATCATGATGGGCTCAACTGGAGAGAGTTGGAGAACATCTACGAATGCTACCTGAATGAGTTCAAAGAGGTGGTGAGTCATCAACTTTGGGCGCCCACTGTAGACGTGGTGATGTCGAAACGCGAATTATCTCCACGGAACATCAGTGAGGAATGGCTTATTCAAGTGCATTTAGCTGAAAACGCGTGGAAGAGAGAAGTCTTAAGCTTCGATCCAAGTAATGCGCTTTTCCAAAGGGTGGTATCACACCAAATGAAGGAGGGGTTAAATGGTCTTTCAAAGCTGAATATGGCTGTGCTTCAATTGGAAGATCTGCGGATGATCATCAACGGTGAAACACCTAAGACACTTGCCGAGGAAATTGTGAGCGCCCTTCGCCTCGTCAAACAAAGACATATTGACAAAACGCGAATAGGCGAATTCCTCCAAGCAGTAGACACATTCGCCCATTTCATACAGACTCGTTTGCAACACACAGTGAAGCATTCAGGGCTCTTAGCACAAATCTCAACCACACTACTCAAAGCGATATCACCAAGATGCCCAAACATCACCCACTGCTTGGACTTAACCGCCTCAGCTGTCCAAAATCTGGCTCACTTATCCCAAAACGAGCTTGAAGGTGAGCCCCAATTTCCACAATCCAAACAGTCACAAACTCTCAATTTTAGTAACCCCCGAAGCGGCCCACGTAGAACTGTTCATTGGAGGGTTCAGCAACCTGCTCCTTATCACCCGCAATCTACCAAATAAACCCGAAGTACTACCATCACTTGAATTTGCCCTCGACGCTCTCATTGACACCATTCAGTCAGTTTTCCCAGGTACCGTACAAGTGAAACAGGCGATGGCAATCGAGGCACTTTACTTCAAACAAACCGTGCAGAAATTTAATTACACCGCAAACTTCAACTGTTTGCGAAATTTACATACAATTAGGAACACTCAAACTAGCCAGATAATTGAAGAAATAACGACGCAGGTGAGACAGGCCGCGGTGGTTCTGAGGAATGAAGATTTCCTCCACATTTTGCAAGGGATGAAGGTGAGAGTACAGAACATCTTTCGGATGAGTCACGAGAATAACTTGCAAGTTTTATTTTTGCACATTTGTTCAACCTCCAGTTGCGTTGGGTTGGAATGTGAGAAATGGATTCGACAGTTGGTCATAGGTAAGGTCGACAGGGATTTGTTAACAGTACCTAGGTAACTTATTGGATCTTGTAGATTCATACGATTCTGCCGAAGAAAGCCGTCGTACCATGGTGCTTCTACTGAAGATACTTGATGAGGTGCAAAGGAAGTGTATTAAAAGGATTTTACACGATGTTAAGGAAACTTTTGAATAATAAATGAGAATTAATGCTCTCTTCCAAATACCACTGCTTTTTCTGTAAGGTTATACAGATCGTACCCCAAGCTGCCGGTACCATGGAGATCAAAAGGTAGGTATTTGATGAGGGGCACGATGGTGACGATGAAATGTGGCTGTGCTTCTGAGGAATGAACTACTCCTCTGCTAAAATTTCATATGAAGCTATACAATGTGTCACGGGCTCCAGTACCATTGGCTCCAGAATTTACTCCGCGAGGTTCAACGGAATTTTACATTTTTTTGGAGAAGAAGAAGAGCAAGGTTCTTAAATACTTAATGAACGCAATTAATTTCTTTCCCTTCCCCCAGTTTTATAGGTACTATACACAATTGCACAAGCAAAAGGTAGTTGGTGGGGTGGAAGAAAAATTTACACATTGAAAGACTGGAGTAAACGACAAGGAAAGTTAAATTAAGAGGATTTTACACGATGTTGAGGAAGCTTTTGAATAGTAAATGAGGTTGCTCTCCTAATTCCTCTGCTTTACCCTGTAAGGTTATACAAATAGTGCCCAGCATCCACGGCGATAGAGACCAGAAGATACTTGATAAGCGGCACGATGTTGAGGATGAAGTGGAGATGTGCTCATGAATAATGAACGCAATTGTTACTACTCCCCTACTTCATTTTATATGATGCTATGCTCCAGAAGTTTTAAGAGGACTTTGTACATTTTTAGGGAAGGAGAAGAGTAAAGGTCCATTGAAATAAATACAATCCCCCCCACCCCTCTCGTTGTATTATTATAATCTTGTACAATGATGAGCGCTCCAAGCAGATAATAGTTGGCGGTGTATAAGAGAATTTTATACTTACAATGATTGTATAATAAACACGATTTTATTTCTTATGCCCCCCCCCCCCCCCCGCATATTACACTATATAAAATTATGTAAAGGGGGATGCTGTCAGTATCATGGAGTCCAGGTTCGAATATCGTTCAATGTTACAATACAAATAACGTTAAAATAACAAGACCGTTGAAAAAGGAGGGAAAATGGTGCTGTAGAAAATTGTACGATTCCTCTCACTAATTTTTATTGTCATGCATGATAAAAAATCCTCCAGTTCTGCGAGTCCCATACACCGAAGGTACGCAGGTTGTCCGATCGTAGTGCAATCCAATAGGAGTGCCCCCAGTACATTTATCTGATAGAAGAGTTGCAAAATGCCATTCTGAAGATTGTACCTACCAACTTACTCTCACCTCTTCTGGCTTGATGAAATTTAGGTACACCTAAATGAAATCAAAGGGACAGTGGGGTAACGCAACATATAACCATACACGATTACAAGTAGAGGAATTTATCATTATAATGACAAAGGCAAATCAATTGAAGAAAAGGTATAGATGTATAGGTAGAAGAAGAAACGAGAAAACTTCGATGTGTCTACAGTAATAACCTTTCTCTGGCATAGTTTGTAGGGGAATATTATTATTATTCTGTGGGGCAAGGAAGTACAGTGGAAAATGTTCTTTTGAAGAAGCAACACCATGTTTTAAAGACGTGCTGTACCTACCTAAATAGGAAACAAAGAAGAAATGGAGTAACACAACTAAGGTGACGTAAAGTAAAGTGCTCTGGTGGCATAAGGGGCATAAGGTGCCAGAATCCAAAGAGCTTTACAAAGAGGACTCTGCTCCTCTTTGGTTCCTTGAAGAAAATGGAGGGGGGCTATGCAGAGACCGCGAAGGAGACCCTGGAGCTTCTGCTTCAATCACACTTCCCGGGATCAAAGACCCTCGCTAAATCTGACCGTTGATTTTAGTCAATGATCTGACGCAGGCGAACCAACAACTCTGGAACCCCTTTTGAGGGGGAACAGAGGAGATTGTGTTTTGGCTCGTCAGATATAGTGAAACTAACCAAAATTAGTTTGGCAGTGAAGATTTTCATCCGTATATACATATATCCCTAGGGCTTGCCCTGTAATTGTTGGGGCAATGACAACAACCCCTACGGCAGCTATATTGAGGACTCTCTTGAACCTGCCGCCACTAAACCTAGCAATTAGGGCAGAAATAAAAAAAATTCTGGCAAGTTACCACCACTGCCTCGTATTAACACTTTTTTCAAAAAATAAATATAGCACAATATACATATTGCTGAATTCAGAAAAAAATACTCTTAAACTACATAAGAAAACTGTAAGTTTATCTTATAAAAAAAATGAGTGCCATTTTAGCTTATACCGGAAGTGACGTCATCAAAGGTAATATCAGCATTTTTGTCCTTGGCCAGAATGCAATCGATTGGCGAAAACCGCATTTCGATACTTTAATGTCTTTAATAGTTTCTGAGTTTAGAGCGTTGCAAGGAATGTGTACGGACAGACTACAGACGACCAGAAGACGGTTTTTTTTTTCATACGTACCTATTTTGAATCTACGTATTCAGAAACGCAAAGATATGTAAAAATTTGCATAGGCCAATTTTTTTTTTGAAACACTAATGCAATACTTTTCCCTTTTACTTCGTACTCTGGAAGTAAAAAAACCGAAAAACAGAACAAATTTTGAAACATTATTACCTTCTTTTATATTGATTGAGAAAATCGTTAAAAATCGCAGCAGTTTGATTACGTAAGAGAGGTGGGGGTGTAACTCTTGGAGGGTATGTGTATATATACATCATCCCACAGTTCCTAACGGTCTCATTACTCTGATTTACGTACTCCACGCAAATACATTGAATTGTGAATATATTTGGTTAACGTCCATCAGTAAAAAATCAATCGTTTTTCTTCATCTTTAATGTAAGTAACTTAATTTAAACTTTTTTAAAATTTTGCATTTTCGTATTTTACGTGTAGGTATGTAACTACTTATAATCTTTGAAAATTGCTTTGACCATCCTGTAATGGACACTAAAAGCGATTACTTTACAAATTTTGAAACGAATTTTACTTTAAAACGTTTGATATTTAATTTGCCATCATTTTTCTTATAAAACGTTTGATATTTAATTTGCCATCATTTTTCTTACATTCCGCGACTAAAGCGAAAAATGAAAAAAAACCGTTGGTAATATTTCAAACTCGGCAGCCATTTTGTAAACTTCAATCCACGAAACCTACCCACCCGTTAGTAGCAATAGACAAGAAATGCAATGTATTTTGATTTAATTTAGCTTTCCATAAAACACTTGGAGAAGTAAAAAAATTTTGGTTTTTTTTTCAAATTTTTAAATTCGTTAGTGTTAGTTGGTAATCGCCACCTACCGGCGGAATACGTCAAGCAAGAAGTTCGTTACAACAGTCACTCAATTTTGAAGTTTATCGATTTTTTCTAACAATTGAACAATTCTAACAAGTGTTCGGAATCTGTAATGCATAAATAGCGTCCCTTTTTATCTATAGTTCATTACGCAACCCCCTTTATCTTGGGGGAGAAGTTTAAGGGTGTGTATTTCGCTTACATTTTTAAACGGTTTTAGCAATAATTAATAATTGTAGGCCCTTTAATGAATGGAACAACTTTCCTTAGAAGGCCAAATCGTACAGTTGTGTAACAACGAAAGTCTATTGTAGCTATTGGTACGTTTAGTTAGATTTGATTAATTGCGTACCTACCAATAATAATGTAACTACAGCTTGTCAAACGAGAAGTTGCACTTGAGATGCGCAGAAAAGGAAACAAGATTGCATTCGGAGCACGTGAGATTCACTTATAAGCGGTTCCCTACTTCGTCGAAGTACACTCACCACACCCACTTTCTTACATTATTTACAGAACCTCTTACTAATCGTATACTAATCATATAAACATAAATTTGCTAGTGCGCAACCTGCACTCAAGTGGAACTTCTCGTTTGACAAGCTGTACTTGGTAAGAGTAGGTACTTTTATTATTTTAAAGTTGCCTTATTCGTTACTGAGGTTCTTCGCTGGCTTTGATTCAATTCTATGTTGCTTGTTTTATCTCTGATGTGTTTCAAATTGATTCTCTCCATATATCTACTCTTAGAATCTTCTTGAGGGTCCCCCTATTTCCCCAAAATGTTTTTTGTGTCTTAATGTGTCGTTTCCCCAAAATGTTTTTTGTCTCTTAATGTGTGGTATCCCTTGCAATGACACACACAATACAAGGTCTCATAAGCTCTGCATGTTATTGTGTCGCTTGAATAGGTCTCCGTACTATAACAGTGGGACTTATTGTACCTTTTAGTTTTAAGTTTACCCTCGCAAGGTGTCTGTACCCTTAAAAAGAAAGGTTTCTTTCCGAGGGATGCTTTTTGTAATCTTCTTTCTTCAAGGAACCCGTGCTTTAAGTGGAATTAACAAGAAATGATGTTTCTCCGTTATCCTGCTAACTCCTTCATATTATCCCTTGCAGTACCCCCATGAGACGTATAGTACCCTCCAGTTTTCAATTTTCTGTTTCTGGATGTCTTTTTGGGGCTTCCTGAGGGAGGATACCTTTGTTTTGGAACAGCTTTTCCACCACAGTGCCCTGAATTACTTATACCTTAGCCTTAGAGGACCTTGTTTAACCTTTCTCGTTTTGCCAATGTTCACACTGCATCCTCCTTCAAGCCTTCGGTTTCCACAACTATATTGGTGAAATTGAAGATTGTACGTCCCACATGCAACCAGAGAAATGAGGTGTCCATCAACGCAGAGTCTTGTATGTAAAGTTTATATTACGAAGTGCAGTCACATAGCATTGCCACTCATCCTAAACCTTGAAAATTGGTTTTTTATTGAGGTTGTTTCCTCTCGGTGCGAGCGATTAAGCCAAGATCTCCTTACCATCCTGAGCATCACAGGTCAGTACATGGTTAATCTAGAATCTATGTCAAGGCTTTGTGTGAACCCTTCGCCATCATTCTACAGTTGAAGAAGACAATAGTGTGCTTCCAGTTATTGTTTTGCAAATACCATTTGCTTGTTATTCTCCGCACTGACCACCATTCACATTTCTTTACGTTTTGCTCTCATTTGAGTTAACAACCTTCAACAATTAATAGTTCCTCAGGAAGATTCTAAACTTTTTAAGGGTGCAGACATCCTGAGAAAATGATATTAAAACTGGAGGGTACAAGAGATCCCATGATTATAGTACGCCTCTGAGGGAAGTAATAATATGCAGTGGAGGAACTTCACGATTCAAATTCTTAGCCCCAAAGTTTAGATTGTAGAATGCATAGTTTGAAGGTTTTGTGACAGAGATTCGAACCCTGGGCCTTTACCTTTTTTTTACACATATTTTTTTTTAATTTGAATAATTTTTACAAAAGATTCTTATCCTTAACATAAACATGATTCCATAAACAACACTCTTCCTCTAATTCTCCTTCCTTCCTTTCTCCACTTCCTTCCTATCCTATTCCTTCCCCTCTCACCCCTAAAATCTCCCCATCCTCATCCCTCAGCTCCTCACACTTACCTAACATGTGCGTTAAACTGTCCCATCCAATTCCATACAACATCTACTCTTGTCATCCTCCCACCAATACTTATTCTCCCTTTCCTCTTTACCACATCCATATTTTGCTATCATTCTCTTCTTCTTACTCAATCCTCCCCTTAGGTACTCCGGCACTCCTTCTGTAATGAAATCACCATACTTTTCATTCTACCTCCCTTTCCTGATCCTACTCCTTCTTTCTTGCCTTTGCAGATCCTTATCCCTTTCTACAGTGTCCTCTCTTGTGCTCACCTCCCATCCTCTTTTCCTTCTCCTCTGCATCTCCTTCCTTTCATAGTATCTCTTCCTGTTCTCCTCCCCGTATTCTATTTCCTCCCTCCTACAACCTTGCAGTATACTCTCCATCCTTTCCTCATACATCATCGCCAGTTTCCCTGCCTGTATTCTTATTTTTTCCAATTTAACTTCCTCTTGCACGATGTATCCCCTAGTCTCCCTTTCCAACCTATCTCCACTATCTTTCCTGTACTCTTTCCAACGCCCCCCTTTCCCTCCACCCCCACATATCTCTTTACACTCTTCAACAGTTTTTCTAACAACGCCCCCCTCCTCATCACCTCATTCCCGAACACCCTCTCCCCCAAACTCCATATGTACTGTAACTGATTGTGTTTGGCATTCATATTCCACATTTTAATCCGCGAACTTCACACTTTATACTTCAAGTTTTAGATTAGACTTCATACTAATGATTTTTAAACTCCAACTTCCGTCTCCAAACTCTGTGCCCCACATTTGGCGTGAGTCTTTGGATCCCAGAATTCCGATTTATGGGGTTTGAAACTCTCGACTCCCACAGTTCACGTTTCAAATTTCCGATGATTCAAGTTTCTGAGCCTGAGAATTCATGTTTGAAGATACTGCTTGCAGACATTCTTCTCTTCTACGTCAACTTTCATTGTAAAATTAATCACATAGTTGATTTGCTTTCAGTTGAACTCGAATTGAAAATGGAATTAAAACTCGACGTTACCACATACAGCAAATTTGCACATCTCGACGATTGTCTCGAACACCTTCACCACGAAGATGGATCTCCCACACATACGGATACCAATTTTGGATGCTTCAATAATTTAAACCTTGACGGCCCGATGGACATCCCTCCGCCTCCACCGTCGAGCGATTACCTAGACTACCGAAGCTCGCTACCAATTTGGAGTAAACGTGATGAATTTCTCTCGACAGTTCGTCAACATTTGGTCACTGCCGTTATTTGCGAACCGGGTTCGGAGAAAAGTACCCAATTACCTCAGTACATTCTGGAACAAAGTCATGCCGAACAGGTTCCGTGTAAGATGATTTTTTCGCAACCACGCCGTTTGGCAGCTTACGCCTTGGCCGACAAAGTGTGTAAGGAACGTGGAGAAACTCTCGGAAGTGTGGTCGGATATCACATGCCTCTCGAGTCTAATTATGGTCTAGGTGTCGCCTTAACTTATTGTACCAATGGGATGTTAATGAAGACGCTTACGAATCGTTGTCCGAAAGACTTTGGACAGATAACTCACGTATTTATTGACGATGTTGAGGAGGAAGACCTATCTCTCCTCGTCTGTTTAAAATCTGTTCTCAACTGTCACGGTAAGCTGAAAATTGTCTTATTGATGGAAAGTCGATGTACGGTGAACCGTTTGCAATTTTTCTTTGGTGAGGCGGCAAAACTTCACGTGCCTGGCCGGAAAGGTAACGTAAAACGACTATTTTTGCCCGACATATTGAAAGATATCTCCAATTTTCAATATTGCTATCGCGGTATCGACGACCACATCCTTGAAAGTGGTATGCGTATCGTATACCGATACCGCAACAAGGTGGACCGAGAAGACGATAACATCGACCATCATTTGATAGCTCATATCATCAACGTGATCTTTTCCTGCTCGAAGGGAACAATCTTGGTGATTTTACCGAGCTACGAAGATCTAATCGTTTGTAGCGAAACTCTCCTAACGAGTATTACATTGAAGCCCGAACTTTTACAAGTTGTCACGCTACACGAAAATGTGTCCATACATGATTACCAAAACGCGTTGAAGCAGTCCGACGAGAAGTTTAAAGTAATTTTTGCCGAAAGCTTAGTAGAGAGTGAAGGTGTCTCTTACCTTATCGATTGTGGAATGGAGGAGCGCAAGCTTTATGACAATGTAAGTTTTCTTTTTTTCATTTCGTTATTACAATTTAGTTAGGGTGTGGCTCAAACTCAAATTGTGAAGGCTCGCGTTGTACTCAAATACGTCTAAAGCCATGGTTATGATTATTATATAGTTTCCGTAAGAACTCGTCTGTTACCAAGATAAGGTTGAGTTCTTATTGCAGGAAACTCAAATTTATATTTTGTTTTAAACTCAAATTGTGTATGAATCATTTTAGGCTCGCATTATACTCGAATACGTCTACAGCTATGCTTACTTATTATATAGTTTCTGTAAGAACTCGTCTGTAACCAAGATAAGGTTGAGTTCTTGTCGCAGGAAACTCAAATTATGTTTTGGTTCAAATTCAAATTGCGTATAAATATAATAAAATTAACAAGGTTGTTAAGGGGGTAAATTTGGCGTCTAGTGGCACATGCGGTAACCAATACAGTCACCTCGTCTGGTTTTTCAGTGCCATCAATAGATCATCCACTTGTTATTATTTTCCACTAATTACTTCATTTTCAGGCGACACGTACAGTGAGCTTAAGAAATGTGTGGATCACCGAAGAGAAAGCAAACCTGAGAGCGGCGAAGTGTACAACTGGAGAAACCCCGGTATGCTTCCACCTGTATACCGCGGAACGTTTGGAACCGCCAACAAAATCCGAAAGCGATCCACCGCTACATGTAAGTAAGACAAGTGACGAAGACCGCACTCATTCTGCTTTGTCTCGCAGGAAATGTACCTACAAATGGGTCACTTCTTTCTCAACAATATCTCCGAAAATACCCTTAACAATACGATTCAAGATTTAAGTCGCTTGGAAGCAATTAATGAGAATCGAACGGTAACACCTTTGGGGAAGGTGTTGTCACAATTTTCTTTAGAACCTAGACTGGCAAAGATGGTGGGCTTCGGTGTCGTATTAAAGTGTCTGGACCCAGTCCTCACGATCGTCGCCTGTCTATCGTACAAGTAAGTAATCCGTAAACGTAACAATATTCTAAGAAGATTGTTATAGGAATGTATTTCGACCGCCACGACGCGTAGACTTGGAAAGAGACGCCCTGGATACGGTACGTGAGATGGGAGAAGACCAGTTGAGTGACCACCTCTTATTACTGCGCATGTACCAGACGTGGCAGGTTTGTACCTCCCCTCGACGGCGAGAATTTGGTTCAAACCCGTTTTATGTTATAGGATATGAAGGTGAGGCACAAACCGCTCATTTCGAACGATTTTTTGGACTGGAACGTAATGGATATTGTTCACGATATTCGAACCCAACTGTTATCGCAACTGCGCGGAATCGGATTCGTTACAGTCGGTGGCGAGAATAGAATAAAGAAATTAAATGAGAATTCTGACAATTGGGCTTTGGTTAAAACAGCATTGGCCGCTGGATATTCGGGACGTGTTTTGGCGTAAGATGATCTTTCTTTTATAATATGTAGTAATAATGATAATTGTACGTTCATTTGTTCCTCTCCCTCAAACGCGAAGATATGCTCCTAACAGGCAGTGTTTTAGTCACAGTTTTCCCTTAATTTATAGTGAATCTCACAAGCTTCCCTTGGTCAAAGTATTGCATCCTTTAGCTTTCTAAGTATTATATCAGGAGCACATGAAGCTATGAACATAATTCTTGATCCAAGCACATCAATGCTCCTAGTAAAGTAATAAGCAGTGTTTTATTCAGAATCCTCTTAATTCACACTGATAGTGGTCAGTATTACATCTTTTGGCTTTTTTAACTATACCTACACCAGGAGCACATGAAATAATGAACGTCACATATTGATCCAAACACATAAATGCTCCCTAACGAGAGCATTATTTTATTCAGAATTCTCTTTATTCATAGAGTGGCCAATACTGCATCAATTAGTTTTTGTAACTATACAGGGTGTTCCAGGTTGAATGATCAGAACTTTGACATTTTGTAGAAAAAGACATGTTAAGGTGGGTTGCTGTTATAAACATAGGTCCTAAAACTCTTTTTCTGATATACAGGGTGTTACAATTTTCTATATTTATTTCAGAGTTTATTTTCGAACTGTGGAAAATATTTAAACCAAAATTGGCACACAGGATACGGACAGAGGGTCATAAGATCCGTGGCAACCATCGTTTTTGTACACAGCCAAAGTATGTTTTTGTGAAATAAATGACAAAAATCTAGTTTGCGGCCGGACGGTAACAGAACCGAAAAAAAGTCAAGAGACATTTTTTGTTCAGAATTGAATGCTTTATCGAAAAAGATATTGAGAATATGTAATTCAGGATCGTACACTTTTTATTTATCAAGTTAGTAGAACGGATTACCCACACCTCCACCACTGGTTGATTTAAAAAATTCATATTATTCAATCTTATGGCCATCTGTCCATGTATCTTGTGTACCAATTTTGGTTTGAATATTTTCTACAGTTCGGAATAAATAAAAACTTGATTTTTGAGACAATTTTGACGCTCTGTATCTCAGAAACAAAGAATTTTAAGACCTATGTTTATAAGGAGCAACCCACCTTAAAATGTCTTTTTCTACAAAATGTCAAAGTCTTGATCAATAAACCTGTGACGCCCTGCATACCAGGAGTAGAAAAGTTATGAACGTTACATATTAATCCAAACATATGTATAAATGCTCCCTAACGAGCAGTATTTTATTCACATTCAGAAATCTTTTAATTCATACTGAGAGTGGTCAATACTGCATCCATTACCTTTTCTAACTACCTATATACCGGGAGCAAGTGAAGCTATGAACATAACATATTGATCCAAAGAGTGTTTTATTCAGAATTCTTATAATTTGCACTGAGAGTAGTCAGTATTTCATCCTTTAGCTTTTTTTAACTATATACCAGGAGCACATGTAATTATGAACTTAATATAGTGGTCTAAATGTGCAAACTGCATTTTAATACAAGTTACCTTTTGCAGAAGTAACCAAGTGACAAAATATCACAAATATTCCGCCATCACCATGACTAAGATGCTCAGTTTGGGTCGCCAAGTCTGTATTATGTACGAGAAAATGAGCGACGGTGAGGTACAGTTGGGTACCGTAATTGCGCCAATTACGGTAAGTTATATACCAAAAAAAAATCGCATCCGGGTGTAAATCTCTTTTCTTTCAGGCCACGTTACTTTGCGAAACCGTAAATATTCGTCCACTCCAACCTTCCAGAGACGTTGAAATTCCGGACATATTTTCGAATATCATTCGAATCTCTTGGCTTTTTAAGCGAATAATCTACAAGCGAATTTCGAATCCGTTCTACAAGTTGAATAAATTTGAAGAAGAGCTACTTAAGGCGTGCTGCGATATTATATGTAACGAGGAAAAACGTCTCTTTCCCTCTAATCCCGAAAACGTTGGGGCGCCGCCGAAATCGTTTCCAAATATTCGACCGACTACAACTCGGCAAAGAATCGAACTTATCGCCCAGCGACCGCCATCGGATATGATTTCGTGTATGATTTCGTGTCCGATTAGGGAAAGGAAGTCGGTTTTCTTCGTAATTAAACCGCCGAAATTGGAGTGGTTTACCAATGCGATAATAAATCGTACTTGGCGTTTCGCTTCAAAAACCGAAAAGCGGATGTTCCCTCATTTTCAAGTATGTCTGCGCATTATCTCCGGCGGGCAATTATTAAAATTTTGGATATTTTTCAGAAAAAGTGCGATGTTAAGTTGTTCATCACGGCGGACAAGTTGGATTATTTTCAGGGATTGGCACAGCTACTGGATACGAATGAGGGTGATGTTACTAAGCCGTGTCGGATTGTTTGGCTGAGCACTGAGCAAGTCAATTTTGATGACATCAAGCTGCTGTAAGTATTTTCGGCGTGCAAATTCGAATTTTTATTGATTTCCCCTCCTTCCCCCCCAGTAACATCAGAAATCCGTATAACGATCACAGACTCGCATACATTGCCGAAGATGGGGATGAAGTTGAGTATTGGTGTGCGCAACGACTTAGTATTTTGTTTAGCAAGTAGTGTATTTTATAGTTTGTTCTTCGTTAGATTAGATTTAATTATAATTAAGCGTTACATTTATAATTTTAACAAATGGCTGTTTAATATGTGTTCCATTTTTACTGTGTTATTAGTGCATTAATTTCTAGTAGTGTTAATGTTAATACTTGTTTTCCATGTTCAGAGTTTATTTATAAATCTATATCCAGTATTTTATAAATGTTTTAGATAAAGTTCTTCTATGTACTGGCAATATTTTAATTTAAATTGTTTCTAGATTGTTACCCAACCCTTCTATAGGTAGTCGACAATTATATCGCCACAACAGGTTTTATTTTGTAATGCATGGCGTAGGTATTGATATAAGGCGCTCTAGAGCTTCTATGTATTAAAGGGCGTGCTTGGCAAAAGGTGATGCGTTAAAGTCCGACTGCCCTCAAAACAAATGTTTTGTGGTGCAGAACTGGCTCCCACTTACTTCACTTACTGACGGTAGCAACCTAATAACTCGGAGACACCCTGGCCTGGCTCAGTGCCTAGTGGAACTTGATGTTGGACAGTTTAAGGCAGTCTGACTTTGGCGTGTGTCCACTGTAAACGAAATAAACCTACGAAATTACCATCTTATAAAGTATATTACAAACACAACACATGGGTACCTACTTAGCGAGTGTTTTTCACTGAGATGATCAATGTTTGGAGAATCCTAGTTGACAATATTCTTATATATTTCACATGTACAGTGGTTTAAAAGTCTCTTACAGTTAGACAATTCAGTTTTAATACCTCCTTAATTTTATATGAACTTTTTTGGCAATTTTATTTTAATCTCTAAATTAATCTAGATTTAAATCCAAATTACTTATTATAATCCATTGAACTGTTATTAAGGGCCGGTTGTACAAATGCAGTTTAGGCCAAATTTAAAGTTAAGTGGAACTTAAGCCACGAAAATGGATTTAAGTCATTGTACAAAACTGGTTTAACAAGAGCTAAGCGTTGACTTTACAAAACCCATAATTAAGCTGCAGATGTACAACCGGCCCTAAATATAGCTAACAATCTTTAGGAAGTGTCCAAAGGTGATATGACGAACCAAACTCTTTTAAATTTAGCCCAACCTCCTTGTTCTATTTAAAACTCTAATTTCTTCCAGATTTCATTATGCTACGGTAAGGATGCCCAAAGAATTAAATTTTGAACCTTATTTCAAAATTTAAAAATAAATGCTACAGTAGAACGCCGATTATCCGAAGTAATTGGGACCGGGGTCGATTCGGATAATCGGACATAGACTGGTAATAAAAAAAAACGAACGTGAAAAGCCGTGCTACGCAAAACATGTACATATGTAGTGTCTTGCCTCTAGCTTTCAACCATAACAATTGAATTGATGAGTATTTTAAGTGTATCTATGTTTAACCAAATAGTTTCTGTAGTCATTGTTTTTTGATGTATTATGGTTGTATATGTTTTGTTACTTGACGTTTCCAACACTTATTAAGTCTGACGGAATAAAGATATATTATTATTATTATTATTATCTGGACTCCAATGAGTTCCAACTTGTTACAACAAAACAAAACAAAAATTACATATGTACGTACTTGGTTTTAATTTTTTATATTACGCTAGGACCGATTCGGATAATTGGCGATTCGGTTAATCGGCGTTCTACTGTACTTTGTTTTGTAATTGCGTGTTGATTACTATAATATTAGATGTTTATTAAATTGTTTACTTATCTCTGTGGTCATATAATGAAAATTGATGATAATAAATAATAATAATGTGGAAAAATGTAGGTTACTAACAAGTAAGAAAATTCCAAAATTCCCTTTTTGCTATATATTTTCTCCTTTACATAATGTGAGCCGGGTAACAAAAACGCAGTGAATCATACACAAGATGAAATCAGCGAAAAAGTAATTTATTCAATACTAACAACATATCTTCTAGCAACAACTATAATACCTGCTTGTATCTGGACGTATTTTAACACCCTCGCTCATTAATTATTAAAAAATATACATATCAAAAACTGGATGACTTTTAATAGTTAATGCCCATGGAATTACAGCAAAGCTTCATTTTCGGTCCAGAAACAGCTTTGGTCAAAATGTCTGCAATCATTTGATGTGTGGAGACATATTCCATACGAATGACTTTTTCTTCTACCTTCTCTCGAATAAAATGGTGGCGAACATAAATATGCTTCGAACGAGCTCTGTAACCATCCATTTCAGCCAAACGTATTGCGCTTTGATTGTCACAAAAAATCGTTACTGAATCACACAATTTTAACTTCAGTCCCTTTGTGAAATTTATCAACCATAATGCTTCTTGTAAAGTTTCTGAGAGTCCCATCTACTCAGCTTCAGTACTACTCAATACAACGCTAGGCTGACGTTTACTTGCCCAAGATATTACACCATGTGACATTTTAAAAATATACCCAGTGCAAGAACGTCTGTTATCAACATCCGAAGCCCAATAAGCATCCGAAAAACCATGCAATCTATCATCATCATCATTTGTGTTTCTGTACTTTAGTTTTACATCTTTTGTTCCCTTTAAATATCGAAAAATGCGTTTTACAGTAATCCAATGTGCTTTACCAAAATTCGAATTAAAGCGGCTCACATCATTCACAGCAAATGCGATGTCTGGCCTTGTTCCTTGAACAAGATACAAGAAAGAACCTACAGCTTCTTGATAGGGAATATTTTCAACCTCTTTCTTCTCCACTTCATTTTTTGGGCACATACTCAAAGACAATTTTTGATTTACATCACTTGGGACTTGAAACAGGATTACAACTACAGTAGAAGTCCGATAATCCGGCACGTTCGGGACCGGCTCGGTGCCGGACTACCGAAAATTCCGGTCTATCGGGCGGTAATTATAAGAACAATTAGGTTAATAATTAAACTACAAATACAGTATGCAAATACATACAACAAAGTTTATTTTACATTTCATATAATGTATGTACACGTATGTACTGTAAAAAATGGCGAAGACGCTTTGTGATTGATTAACGGAGCTACACTGCACCCGAATTTGTTGTGACAGCTGAGACTAGCCGGCCGGTAATTGTTTCCGAACAATACCCAGCGCTTCCGGATGATCTCCGAATAGCTCTCGAGCGTTTTTATTTGCTTTAAAGACACACTTTTGGAGAAAACCCATTTCCGGAGCGATGCCGGACTATCGGGCATTCCGGACTAATGGACTTCTACTGTATCCGTATTAAATTTCTTTAGCATATATTATTTATATACTTGGTCTGATCCAAAGAAATTCCATCATCATAAGTAATATGAAAACCAACACAATTTGTAGCGACTCCCAAATCTTTAATTTAAATGTCACATTTAAATATGCTTTTAATTTGTCCCTCACTTGCTTATCTTTCCAAAAAATCAATAAATCATCAACGTAAACTGTCACAATAAGACTTAAATCTTCCAAAAAATACACACAAGAATCACATTTAGACTTTATATTAGCCCAAAGCTTCCTTCAATTTTAGATTGCATTCTCGACTGTTTTGTTTAAGCCCATAAATTGTTTTCTTCAACAAACATACCATACCAGAACCATCACTGAAACCACTAGGCTGTTCCATGTAAATTTCTTCTGCGAGATCTCCCTGTAGGAAGGCAGTTACAGCATCCATCTGATCAATTTTTAATCCCAATTTTACAGCCATTGCTACTAAATATCGTAAAGATGTGTACCTTACTACAGGTGAGTATGTCTCATTGTAGTCTACACCATATATTTCTGTGAACACCCTTTGGCTACTAGCCTGGCCTTTTGTGACGTACTACTTCAACAGTTGAATCACACGTTTTCTTTTGTAAACCCATTTACATTTAATTGCCTTCCGATTAGCTGGAAGTTTTACCAAAGTCCAGGTTTGATTCTCTTTTAAAGAACTCATTTCTTCATCCATAGCTATCTTCCATTTCATAGCATCATTTTCGTTCATGGCATCCTCAATAGTTATTGGATCATTATCATCAATTTCAATTTCTTCTTTGGCAACATATGTTACATAGTCATCAAAATTTTTAGGTTTTGGTTCACGTAAGGAACGGCGTAAAACCTCAGAGGTACTTCTTGAATATTCTCAAATTCAATTATAGATTCATCAAATTCATTTTGCTGAGAAGCAATTTCTTCTCTTTCTGTATCAACATGTTCTTTAATTTGTCGTTCTTCTGCTACATTTTCTCTCATAGAATCTAAATCTTCTCGTAAAACCAACGTATCTTCTCTTTTACTATCTGATTCTAAAAAATAAACATCTCGACTTGTGATGAGCCTTTTGGATTTAGAATCAATACATCTATATCCTTTTATGCCCTCACTGAAACCGACAAATAACATCTTAACAGATTTTTTCTTCCATTTTGTTCTTTTCTGTTTAGTATAATGTGAATCATTACTTCTGAACCAAAAAATCTCAGATTGCTTACATCAACCTTACCAGACCATATTTCTTCTATGGTGTTTCGGTCTTCAATACATAACTGATGGAACGGTTAATAATATACGTAGCCATGTTGATGGCTTCAGCCCAATATGATTTGTCCAATTTCGCTTCAAGAATCATACATCTAGCTCTTTCCATTAATGTTCGATTTGCCCTTTCAGCAACACCATTTTGTTGCGGCATATATAAACGTTTGAGGTTTGATGCTGAATGGCACAATTTTTCAGATAATTTTTAAAATCTCCATTGCAGTATTCTTTTCCATTATCCGTTCGAATTCTTTTTATTTTTCTTTCGGTTTGCACTTCAACATTATTCTTAAATTCTTTCAATTTCTCAAGTACTTTTGACTTTGAATGCAGAAAATAGACATATATCTTTCTTGAATGGTCATCTACGAAACTCAAAAAATACCTGCTTCCACCAATGGATACAGTCTCCATTGGACCACATAGATCTGAATGGACTAAATCATCAGCTCGATTTTCACTCGACTTAAAATTGTTTTCCTTGTTTACAAACTGCACAATTTTTCAGTATGTCAGCATTTCCGGTATAAATGTCAAATCTTCAACAACTCCATCTTGCATCTTGCATAAATCAACCAACACCATTCAAATGTACAAACGGTTTGTGCCATAAATAAATATCATTGCTGACCCTAGTGCTCATAACACAATTAACATAAAATTTCAACTTTTCATCATTTGCTGTTAAATAATGTTGCTTACCGATGAGGGTTTTTCACATTTTCCAGCCAATCATCATGTGAAGTCATGTGTCGTGACGCACCACTGTCGATATACCAAACATTACTATCATGAGCACCATTTTTCGATAAAAATACTGCCGACAATGCTTCTTTTTTTGACTTTGTGTTTTCAGGTAATTTCTCAGTTGACTTAAAACACTGACTTGCTTTATGACCTTTTTTACCACATGTAGGTATAGCATTTTATCTTATTCGAATTAGAAAATTTCTTTGCTTTTTCACCAGCCCCAAATTCCACGTGTCTTTGGTCTTTTCTTTGCCTTCCAATAAACGCATTATTGGACACCTTTTCGTAGGCAACATCAAGCAACTTTAATTTTATGATATCAGAAGTGATTGCTGTTCCACTGCTCTCTATCCCATAATCATCGGCTTAAAATCATTAGATAACTCTGCCAGTAATAATGAACCTAACCATTCTTCAGCTCTCAACTCTCCAGTTGAGTGGAAATTAGTTTTCTTAAAAGTGCAATACGCCTTGCAAGACCTTTATCTTCGTACAATTTTCGAAGAATTTCCCACATCTCGGCCGCTGTTGTAACACCTTGAACATGAACAAATATTGATGTATCTAGACTTAACGCAATTCTCGCTTTTGCTTTCTGATTCTTATCAGCATCTTTTACAGAAAACGCCCATGTGTGGTAATTTTCGCTTCCTCACAACTTTTCGATTATTGTCAAATGACCATCACTTCCCGGTGCCATTTCTTCCAAGAACTTTTACTTCCTCTCTTTTATCAGTTAACTTTCAAGAAAAACTGTCAGTGTCACTGTTCAGTCAGTTTGCTGATTTTTATTTCAGATTCAGTTCAATTAAACAATTTCAACTTTACAACCAATGCAAAATAATACACTTCTGTTTTTGCAACTGTGGGCCCCATAACCTGTCATGGGCGCCGCTACTAAAGGGCAAGGGGGGCCCGGGCCCCTCCCTGGAATTTCATAAATGGTGTAAATCCATTTTAGAAAATGTTAAAAGCTCACAATATAATCACGTTTGGAGTACAATGTTCTATTCCATCGGTGACTCTGCATAGCCTATTGATTTATACTAATTTAAAAATAGGTAAAAATTTTCAAGTATTCTAATTTCTATTGTACTTGAAAAAATGTAAGGCCCCCCCCCCCCCCCATAACAAATTTTCTTCCGGCACCCCTGTAACCTGTGTATTTTGAATAGCACTACCTAAATTAACTTTTTGGTTTCCCATAGATAATAAAGCGTTTTTGATAGTTTGTACAAATCTTTCTGCTTGACCATTTGTAACAGGATTGTACGGAGCTGTAAATTTTGAAATACTACCATTATTTCGCAAGAAATTTTGAAATAATGTAGATTTAAAAGTAGATCCATTGTCGCTTACTACAACTTTGGGTATGCCGAAACGACTAAAAACTTGTCGACATTTTAGCTACTCCTGTACAAAGTGAACTTGTCTTACAACATGTATATAACATAACACCTGCTTGTATCTGGACGTATATTAACACATAATTTAAGTTTTGACAAGAACACAGTTCTTATTGTACTGATTAATAGGAAGTTGAAGAAAACGAAATTTAAAAATTAGCAACACGCTCAAATTTCAACTTTATTTAAGCCTCGCTAAATTACAAAGCGTAAAAATAATAAATATAAGGTAATACCTACTGTAGGTACTATTACAATAATTATAATACAATAAATTAGCCAAATTGCAGTTTGTCAACAGTTAGTGGACCTTCCTCGATAATATTCTAGAAGCAGCCATTCTTCCACAATCTTCTGGAAATTGTATCCTGCAGTGAATTATAAATTAAATTATCGTAATTATAAACCTTCGATTACTTACAACGTCTGCTTGTATTGTGGGATTGTAAGTACTTAATTTGCCAATTGGCAAGTGTTTCTAATCAGCCCCCTTTTCTGACGTCCACGATCTTCCAAAAACACAATCATAATTTCAAACATCGTTCAGTTACATTGTTCGATGTACCTCACTTGCACTTTGTTGACAAGCTGGGACACCAGAAAGTTAGTACTTGTTGAATTCCAAAAGAGTCGATTCCAGACCAGGCGGTTACCCTTCGTGGCAATCTTCAAACCGTGCACGACACACTCGCATCACAGTGGACCGATTTTCTTCAATTGGAACCATCCATGTGTAGTACGAGTACCTACTACGTTCCACTGTTCTAGTGTCATAGGCACAAAGACGGACAAAGAGGTCGAATAAATAATTACAACTGTAGTAATACGTGAACCATAAACGATAGTGAATCTAATTCTTTTTCTAAAAATTTTTCCAATTCATTTTCTTTATTTCAATCCAATATGACGAGGTATTTTTGTAACTTGGACTAATTACATTTTTCTCATTTACAAAAATCCTTTTTAATTAGTAAAAATTGAGATTATGCGTTACCAATAGGCCTTAAAATTCTCTAAAAGATAGTGTTCATCTCATTTAGTTATAACGAAATTGTTTTTTTTATTTTGATCCGGCCCATTTTTAAGGTACAATTTCTGATTTTCTGTCAACAATTTTCAAGACAAATCACGAGTTAGGTTAGGCTATTAGGATAACATAAAATGGAAGAATAATACGACAAAAATATCAGGCGAGATTTCAATTGTGGCGCTATCTGCTGTACAAAATATAACTAAAATTGATTCTTCTTCTCATTTCTAGATGTCGCAGCGATCCATCTTTTGTTACAGTGACTGTATTACAAACAGTGACGACAAGCGTGGTATCGATTTTGATTGGTCGTGGTATATTTTGCATCTTAATGGCGGCCTGACTGTGTTTACCTTTGATCAGCGTGTGGTTGCTAGGATACCACCGTTGAGTTCATATAAACCCGCCCACAATTTTGCCTCTTAATGGCGGATAATCGCCGCTTGTCGTCACTGTTTGTAATAAAGTCACTGTATCTTTTGTTACAGTGACTGTATTACAAACAGTGACGACAAGCGGCGATTATCCGCCATTAAGAGGCAAAATTGTGGGCGGGTTTATATGAACTCAACGGTGGTATCCTAGCAACGTTCTAAATCAAAATAAAAATCACACGCTGATCAAAGGTAAACACAGTCAGGCCGCCATTAAGATGCAAAATATACCACGGCCAATCAAAATCGATACCACGCTTGTCGTCACTGTTTGTAATACAGTCACTGTATCTTTTGTAATAAAGTCACTGTATCTAAAATTACAGTGACTGTATTACAAACAGTGACGACAAGCGTAGTATCGATTTTGATTGGCCGTGGTATATTTTGCATCTTAATGGCGGCCTGACTGTGTTTACCTTTGATCAGCGTGTGATTTTTATTTTGATTTAGAACGTTGCTAGGATACCACCGTTGAGTTCATATAAACCCGCCCACAATTTTGCCTCTTAATGGCGGATAATCGCCGCTTGTCGTCACTGTTTGTAATACAGTCACAGAGTCAGTTAATCTACTGACTCTGTACAGTCACTGTATCTAAAATTTAAAATTTTCAAAACAAAGAATATGTAATACCACAGAATGTTATTTGTTATTTCCTCCCTGGTAATGTATATTATATACAGTGAAAGTGAATAATAATGTTCAAATAATACTGTTACCACAAACCACTAACAAATATAAGTGATTTGTGACTGTACTACACTGTTATATGGATATATGGATTTACTGTGATTTAAGTTATTTATTATACAAAGAGAAACAGTAGCGTTTTTAGGGCGAAGACTAATTTTATTTTTCCCCTGTGTAGAACCTTAGAACACAATAATTTTGGAATATTAAAGAGGTTACGTGTATCTGTATATAAACAACAATTGATATTGATGGTCGTTATCGTTATACAGTTTGATTTGATTGATAAAAATGAGTGGAGTGAGGTAGGTAAGGGTAATTGCTGGGGTTCATGTATCAGATCTGCGTGGTTAGTTTATAATACAGAGTTTGCCTCAATCATTATACTGAAGTTGAATTTATTGACCTATTTTAGGTTAACACAAATCGGGGATTTAATAAGTATGTTCTATCTGCGATGAACATATTGATATTACAACGATTGAATGTAGAAGTTGTGTGTGTTATGTCAGGGTTCGAAAATATATGTATTGTTGATAGCATGGTATGTCCACATGATCCGCATGGACAATGCAGATGACCAAGAAGAAAGGAGTGTAATTATGTTTGGAGCTATTTTATTACCGCCTGTACAGATCTGACCAAAAGGGCATGCGTCTGTTAACTGTGCATTTAGATGCAGACCTGCTTGTGGTGCACGGCTTCACATAATATATAGGTATTAATAAAATGAGATTCGTTCTTGTAATTGGAATTTGTAATTTTAGATGAAACTCAAGAAACTGTTGCAGAATTAATAAATTCTCAAGTAGAAGGTAAATGACGACAGGGGTAGGTAGTTTTTGTCGTAACTTTATTTGTTTATAGAATTAAGTCAGCAACGAAGCACTGCACGTGTAGTAGAAACTACAGCAGAAGTGTGGCCCACACAAGTCGAACAGACTGAAGTATATCATAAATGTCGCTGTGAATGGAAATCCTTTTGTTGTTCGCTTTTTATCATAAATAAATGAGATTGAACTCTTTATAATTATATCGTTAAGGTTACAGTGCAATAAAATATGATTTTGACTAACCGTATGGCTGTATAAAACGAAAAGACCTATGTGAGTGCCCGTGCGTACCTAATAATTGTAGGTAGCACAAGAAGAACAACAATAAAGAATGAACATCTAACTTTTTTTGTAAAAACTTGCATCTATTTCTCTCGATTTTATTCCAATACTTCGAGGTGTTTTCATTACCTTCGATAGTTGCCTTCATGTCGAAGTTATCAATAGGTAGATACGTTGTCGGTTACAGCTTGACACATCAGAACTTGCGGCTGAGTTAGTCCCACCCACCGTTGCGCAGTAAACAGAGTAGGGTTTCAGTTTAACTATCCTTAAGTACGGTAATTCATTATTATTTGTGTGTAATTAACTGTGACCGGTGACCGTGACTAACAATTAGTTGTACTTTGCTACTTGAGAAGAATAAAAAGTTTACGCAACGACCCTGCTGGACAATATACTGCGGCTAGAAAGGCACTTTCTGCAGCTTAACTCTGTCTACCCGAATTCTTTCTCACTCCCGCTGTTGCGCAACTTTCTCAATTCTCAGCCGCAAGTTCTCGTGTGTCGAGCTGTACTTATATGAATTATTTACCCGTAAGATATTTATTACATTTGAAAAATAATTAAAGCTGCGACAGGCTCAGTTATAGTGGCTACAAATTTTGAAAATTTCAAAATGATTCCTCTATTAGTTATAATTTGATGCAAACAGTCACGGCTAAAGAAACGCAGATTTTGATCCTGATCCCTCACAACAATATTACATTTTTCTCATTTACAAAAATCTGTTTTATTAATCAAAGTTGCAATTATGCGATTCCGATAGGCCTTAACATTCTCTAAAAGACGATCTGCATCCAATTTAGTTATGACGGAATTTTTTTGATCCGTCTTTGTTTTATGTTAAAGTAATGTTTTGAAAGTAAAAATATAAGAACTCTCAGAGTCAGTATCTATGGACACAGCGCCACCTAGTAGTCACAGAAGAAATTAACTGAGTACTTGTCAAACTTGTATGTCGCAAGTGTGTATGTGCCTGTAAATCTACACTTTTTCATAGTTTAATAAAGATTATTAACATTTCTTAACAGGTTACGGGCCCAGATCGCGTGTGATTATTTAAAAGTGTTTTTTTTTATTACTAGTGAGTAATTTCGACATAAATTACTCGTGAAGATTTAAAAAAAAAAAAATGGCTGCAGGCATGGGTGACTATAAAATACAAGTTGACAAATTGGAAAGACCTGAAGACTGGGCAAAATGGAAATGGCATGTTTCGATGTTATTACGGTCGTGTGTGCTTGAAGATGTCGTTAACGGTACGCAAAAGTGTCCGAAATCTGTGGAAAACGAAACTGCAGAACAAAAGACAGCGCGTCAGCAATGGTTGAAGGATGATGCGAAAGCGGCAAGTTTACTAGCAGGTGCTCTAGGGAAATCCGTTGCCGAGCTCGTATTAACGTGTACTCACGCGAATGAAATTTGGGAAAAGTTACATGCGCGTTTTGAACGCAGCAGTACTCAGCGATTGAATATGTTGATCGAAGCCTTTTTTCGTGTTCAACGTGACGATAAAGAAGATATAAGTGCTCATGTCGCGAAGTTGCAAAAGCTTTTCGTAGATTTAAATGACGAATTACAGAAGCATAATGAAAGTGTTCTGTCAGAAAGAATTCTAAACGGTCGAATTTTGTCGACATTAGGGAAAGAATATGACAATTTCAAAGACTTGTGGGACACGATTTCACCGGAAAATCAAAGTGTGAATTTGTTGATTGAAAAATTGTGTACAATTGAATTGCGTGATCAAAGTAAAGAAGAACAAGTTGCGTTTATTGCACGTGATAATTTTAAAGGAAAAAACAAGCAAAATAGGAAAAACATGGATGAAAACTCGAAAAAGAATGTTAACCGTGCAAAACAAAAGTTTCCTTGTCATAAATGCAAAGAACTTGGTCATTGGGCAGCAGAGTGTCAAATGAAACGGACAGATGGTAGCATTGGTAAAGATCAGTCTGAAAAGAAAGTTGCATTTTTATCGAGTGTTTTTGGCGTTTCTGTGAATGATTATGTTGAAGCGGACAAATGGTACTGTGACAGTGGTGCTACTAATCACGTTACTTCGAATAAACAATATTTTGTGTCGTACACAACATTCGTCGTTCCTAAAGAAATATTACTGGGCAAGAGAGGTATAAGTATGTATGCACATGGAAAGGGAACCGTGAAAATTCAAAGGCATTTGAACAATACCTGGAAAAATGCTGAATTGAAAAACGTTCTCTACGTTCCTGAAGCAAGTGCACATTTGTTCTCAATAAAAGCAGCTGCACAAGAAGGTTTTTGTACGAAATTCGATAACAAAAGTGTAAAACTTGAAGACAAAATCACTGGGGAAGTAGTGATGACTGGATATGTAAATTGTGACTTATATGTGCTTGACGTACGTGTAATGAGACCAGTACAACCTGCTCAAGTGAATTTGGTGACGTCGTCGGGTACGCTGCAAGTTTATCATGAACGATTCGGCCATCAAAATAAACAACATGTAAAAAATGTCTTGAAGCTGATGAACATCAATGTGGATGACTGCAAGGATGAATTTTGTGATGGATGTGCTCTGGGAAAAATGCACCGGTTGCCATTCAAAAATCAAAGACAACGACCGATGGTTGTTGGTGAAAGAATTCATGCCGATGTTAATGGTCCTATGACTGTAGAATCCCTTGGAAAAGCACGTTACTATGTGTGTTTTAAGGACGATTTCAGTAGGTTTCGTAGGATTTTTTTTCTGAAGCAGAAAAATGAAGTTTGCACCGTCCTGGAACAGTTCCTGAACGAAGCTAAGACAATCGGTCATACAGTGAAACAGTTCAGATGTGATGGAGGGAAAGAATTTGATAACAAAAAGGTTTCTGAATTGCTAGGAAACAGAGGAATAGAGCAATGTATTTCTCCACCCTATACACCACAGCTGAATGGTGTTGCAGAGAGAGAGAACCGCACCATTGTGGAATGCGCGCGCTCTATGCTGAATTCATGTAAATTATCAAAAGAACTGTGGGCAGAGGCTTGTAATACTGCTGCATACCTCCTGAATCGCACTGGCAAGTCATCAGTTCAAAATAAATCTCCTTACGAAATGTGGTATGATCGACCAGTGAAAGATCTAAGTCACTTGAAAATATTTGGAACAGAATGTTATGTTCATGTGAATAAACAGTTTCGTTCCAAGTTTGATGACAAAGCTATTCGTGGATATCTGGTTGGATACGTGAACAATGGGGATGGATTTAGGGTCTGGATTCCATCTCAGAAGAAAATTGTTCTAAGTCACGATGTGAAATTCAAACCTGAAGTTACATGCAATTTGAATAACAACTTTGGAGAGCTCAAGGTTGTGTGTGATGAAGCCATAGAACAAAGCCTGTCTTATTCAAATTTCGATATAAAGAATGAGCCAGAGAATAAAAACTGTGAGAAGAAAACAGAGATTACCACTGAAGACAAAGACTCTGAAACAGCGCACAGTTTCGGAGGAAGTCAAGTGTCAAGTGAAAATGAAAATGAAAAGGAAGAAGAAAAAGTACCAACAGAAAAGGATGATGAGAAGCAGAAGCGTGAGAAGAAAAAGCCGAAATGGATGACCAGTGGAACTTATGTGTACATGGCCCAACCTATCATTAAAGACAAAGATCCGTGTTCATATTCTGAAGCATTGATGTCTAGCAACAAAGATCGGTGGCTGAAAGCTATACATGAAGAACTGGAGTCCTTAAAGCAGAATAACACTTGGGTATTAGTTGAGCGTCCAAGTAATGTACATATTTTGCAGAACCGATGGGTTCTACGTGAGAAAGTCGCAGATGATGGGAAAGTTCGTTTCAAGGGTCGATTAGTGGCTAAAGGATATGTTCAAAGAAAGGGAATCGACTACGGAGAAACATTCAGTCCTGTTGCACGTTATGATACTATACGAACCTTGCTTGCTGTAGCCGCTGCAGAGAAAATGAAGCTTGATCAATTTGATGTTAAAACTGCTTTTTTGAATGGTGTACTTAAAGAAATTGTATACATGGAACAACCGGAAGGTTTTGAAGACGGTACTGAACGAGTATGTTTACTGAAGAAAAGTCTATATGGTCTCAAACAGGCACCGCGTTGTTGGAATGAACGTTTTGTAAATTTCATGAAGAAAGCTAGATTCAAAAACAGTGATGCTGATCCATGTCTTTTCTATCGCAGGAGCAGAATGAAGTGTTTGTATGTTGCAATATATGTTGATGATGGGCTAGTGGGCAGCGATAGATCAGAAATTGAAGAATTCATGGAAGTGTTAAAAATGGAATTTCAGTACAGAAGTACAGAAGGTGGATTCTGTGTAAAACTGAGTAGTTGTATGTATAGTTTTTGTGTTTTCTTTATATTTTTCCTTTGGAGGAAGTGTTAAAGTAATGTTTTGAAAGTAAAAATATAAGAACTCTATGGACACAGCGCCACCTAGTAGTCACAGAAGAAATTAACTGAGTACTTGTCAAACTTGTATGTCGCAAGTGTGTATGTGCCTGTAAATCTACACTTTTTCATAGTTTAATAAAGATTATTAACATTTCTTAACATTTTAATCAAAGTGCAAAATTTCTAACGACAATTTCAATACAAATCGAAATCGGTAGTGAGGTTTGATTATTAGGATCACATGAATTGGAAGAATAACACGACATAAAATAAGTATCAGGAGAGATGTCGGTGAGTTGTAGATAGTACCGCTATCTAGTGTAGAAAATGTAACTAAAATTTAAAGAAGTTGATTCTTCAATTACTAGATGTCAGTACAATATCAAAAATTTTCAAAACACAGAATATATAAAACCACAGAATGTTATTTCGTAGCCGCGAGTTTTCTTTTGGACGAGTGTGATAGGGCGTCTTATTAAACGTGTTTCTTAACTATTTTTCCACTGACCTGTATCTTAACAGGTCAGTGCTATTTTTCCTATTGAGAAATGACTTTTAAAACGTTAAAATCAAATAAGGTTAAAATTAATATCTGGGGAATTTTAGGATAGTAAGTTTGTAGCAGGGGAAAAGTTGGTAGTACAATTCAACAATATGGCAATTTGAATAAAACTTAATTTAATTATAACCTTATTCCTAATTTGTTTTGCAAGATATCAAGTAAATAACTGTCTTTTGTTCACGCTAAGGTTTTTATTGCGAAACGTGAACTAAAGAGGTAGTTCGTAATTTAATTAACTAATATGAGAAATATCGGTGCTTGTATTTAATAAGCTCTGTAGATTACAAAAACAAAATTAAAAAATACAAAGCAATTCAATGCATCATTGAAAGTTTAAAGGAAGCCGGGGGGGTTACTGCGGCCATAGACGATGTGAAAAAGAAAATAAATGGGCTTAAAATTCGATACTTGGGTGAAATGAAGAAAACTAACGCGTCCAAGTTGAGTGGGGCCGGCCAACCATTTAGTGCTGTGATTTACTCTGTTTTTTAAACGACACTTCGGTTTGGAACAACATTTATACGATGCAGGTATGTAAAATGCAAAGCATGTAAGATAATACTACTTCTCCTTTTAAGAAATGAACTCGTGGACGAAACCCTTATATTTGAAGGAACACTGCAAGAATATCACAAGATATTGTTCCTTCTCCAGCCACATCAGTGGGAAGTGTGCCAACTGAACGAGCAGCACATAAAAGTAATACGAAACGCTCTACTGGTAATCATGACGACGATGGATTGGGAGGACTTATTGCATCCGCTTCTAAAATTGTAGCATCTGTTACTAATAAAAATGCGGTAGACAATTGGGTACCTCATGCTTTTTGTTTGTAAGTTTCATACTTGATATTTTAAAATAACTTATTTAGTTCATATTACAGGTCTGTAGCTGAATAGTTACGAGTAATAAAAAATGACGGTATTTCGTAAAGATCAATAAGAAAGGTAAGAAATTTAATTTTTGATACGCAAGAGGAGTATCTGTAATACCGGGATACACTAAATTAACATTATTTTTTGTATTTTATTATACAAACTATAACAACTGTAATTAATTATCATATATATTGCGATGATACACTTCCAACACCGTTAAAATATTTGGAAAATTCCTTTCGGATATCTTACGCGTCATTTGTTCTCTTGCCGCCTTGTTCGTTAAGTCCCTAAGTTGCATTCTTATCATAATCCTTTAAACGTAGTTAATTGTTTTTAGATTTGGTGCTTAAAAAATTATGAAATGTACGGCATGCACGAACAATTTCTTGAACTTGATCCACGCCTCGATTAATTGCCGTAAGAATAATGCTAAAAGCATTTCCTAAAATGCGAAATGCATTTTCAACAACTCATCATGCTCTCCTCAACCTGTAATTAAACATTTTTCTGATAGATTCCTAAATGTTTTCTTGTTTACAGAAGCTTCTTCATTTCCCTCCGCAACCCTATATGACTTCCAACATCCATGACGTGCAATTGTAAGATCGACACCACTAATCGCTAATTGATTTTACATTATTTTCTTTAGTCCAATTCAAGAATCTTGATGTTTTCATATTTATTTATCTTACAATAAAAAATTGCAATCAAAATTATTTTATTCAAATTGACATATTGTTGAATTGTACTACCAACTTTTCCCCTGTCACAAACTTACTATCCTAAAATTCCCCAGATATTAATTTTATAACCTTATTATATTTTAACGTTTTAATATTTTCGTTAAGACGACTAAAGTCATTTCTCAATAGGAAAAATAGTTAAAAAAAACACGTTTAATAAGACGCCCTATCACACTCGTTCAAAAGAAAAGTCGCCGCTACGAAATAACATTCTGTGGTATTATATATTCTATGTTTTGAAAATTTTTGATATTGTACTGACATCTAGTAATTGAAGAATCAACTTCTTTAAATTTTAGTTACATTTTCTACAGCAGATAGCGCTAATATCTACAACTCACCAACATCTCTCCTGATACTTATTTTATGTCGTGTTATTCTTCCAATTCATGTGATCCTAATAATCAAACCTCACTACCGATTTCGATTTGTATTGAAATTGTCGACAGAAATTTTGCACTTTGACTAAAGATCAAAAAAATTCCGTCATAATTAAATGAGATGCAGATCGTCTTTTAGAGAATTTTAAGGCCTATCGGAATCGCATAATTGCAACTTTGATTAATAAAACAGATTTTTGTAAATGAGAAAAATGTAATATTGTTGTGAGGGATCAGGATCAAAATCTGCGTTTCTTTAGCCGTGACTGTTTCCATCAAATTATTACTAATAGAGGAATCATTTTGAAATTTTGAAAATTTGTAGCCACTATAACTGAGCCTGTCGCAGCTTTAATTATTTTTCAAATGTAATAAATATCTTGCGGATAAATAATTCATATAAGTACAGCTCGACACACGAGAACTTACGGCTGAGAATTGAGAAAGCTGCGCAACAGCGGGAGTGAGTAAGTATTCGGGTAGACAAGAGTTAAAATTACGCACTGCAGAAAGTGCCTTTCTAGCCGCAGTTTATTGTCAAGCAGGGCCGTTGCGTAAACTTTTTATTCTTCTCAAGTAGCAAAGTACAACTCGGTCACCAGTCACAGTTAATTACACACAAATAATTAATAATGAATTACCGTACTTAAGGGTCCTTAAACTGAAACCCTACTCTGTTTACTGCGCAACGGTGGGTGGGACTAACTCAGCCGCAAGTTCTGATGTGTCAAGCTGTAACCGACAACGTATCTACCTATTGATAACTTCGACGTGAAGGCAACTATCGAAGGTAATGAAAACACCTCGAAGTATTGGAATAAAATCGAGAGAAATAGATGCAAGTTTTTGCAAAAAAAGTTAGATGTTCATTCTTTATTGTTGTTCTTCTTGTGCTACCTACAATTATTAGGTACGCACTGGCGCTCACATGTCTTTTCGTTTTATACAGCCATAGGGTTAGTCAAAATCATATTTTATTGCACTGTAACCTTAACGATATAATTATAAAGAGTTCAATCTCATTTATTTATGATAAAAAGCGAACAACAAAAGGATTTCCATTCACAGCGACATTTATGATATACTTCAGTCCGTTCGACTTGTGTGGGCCACACTTCTGCCGTAGTTTCTACTACACGTGTAGTGCTTCGTTGCCGACTTAATTCTATAAACAAATAACATTACGACAAAAACTACCTGCCCCTCTCGTCACTTACCTTCTACTTGAAAATTTATTAATTCTGCAACAGTTTCTTGAGTTTCATCTAAAATTACAAATTCCAATTACAAGAACGAATCTCATTTTATTAATACCTATATATTATGTGAAGCCGTGCACCACAAGCAGGTCTGCATCTAAATGCACAGTTGACAGACGCAATGCCTTCTTGCTCAGATCTGTACAGGCGGTAATAAAATAGAAAGCTACAAACAATTTACTCCTTTCTTCTTGGTCATCTGCATTGTCCATGGGATGATGTGGACATATCATGTTATCAACAATCCATATATTTTTCAACCCTGACATGCACACACACAACTTCTACACTCCATCGTTGTAATACCAACATGTCCATTGCAGTTAGAACATACTTATTATATCCCCGATTTGTATTAAGCTAAAATATGTGAATAAATTCAACTTCAGTATATTATGATTTAGACAAACTCTGTTTTATAAATTAACCGCACAGGAACCCCAGCAATTATCCTCATCTACCTCACTCATTTTTATTAATCAAATCAAACTGTATAACGACCTTAGAACATATAATGACCATCAATTGTTGTTTATATACAAATGCACGTAACCTCACTAATAATATGTTCTAGATTGTACACAAGGGAAAAATAAATTAGCGCTCGCATAGTTGCTCGCCCTAAAAACGCTTCCTGCTCCCCTTTGTATAATAAATTAAAAAATAACTAATCCATATAACAGTATTATTTTAACATTATTATTATTCACTGTATATAATATACATTACCACGGAGCAAATGACATTCTGTGGTATTACCTATTCGGTGTTTTAAAAATTTTTGATCGACCTTTCGCCATCTAGCAATTAAAGAATCAACTGCTTTAAATTTTAGTTACATTCTTTACAGCAGGTAGCGCTACTATCTACAACTCACTACAGTGACTGTATTACAAACAGTGACGACAAGCGGCGATTATCCGCCATTAAGAGGCAAAATTGTGGGCGGGTTTATATGAACTCAACGGTGGTATCCTAGCAACGTTCTTAATCCAAATAAAAATCACACGTAAACACAGTCAGGCCGCCATTAAGATGCAAAATATACCACGGTCAATCAAAATCGATACCACGCTTGTCGTCACTGTTTGTAATAAAGTCACTGTACAACTCACCAACATCTCGCCTGATATTTAAATATGTCAGTTTATAATAATAATAAGAACTTTATTTAGCAAAAAAATGCTACACAAACAACTTGAAATATAAACATTACAAAATTAAAAAATAAGGGTAAAAACTATCACATTATATACTAAGTAGGTATATAGGGACCTATTCTACTATGACTGTTTAAGTAGGTACAACTCTCTAACACGCCTCTTAAAGCTACCTAAATCTGAGCTTCTAATAATGAGTGGAAGCTTATTATACTCAAAAAGGGCCCTAAAGAAAATAGAGTTTTGGGACGCCCTTGTCCTTCTATGATCTAATATAAATCTATCTTTATGTCTTGTACTATAATCGTGGGTATCACAAAATGTCTTTAGCTTATTACACAGATATACCGGAGTGAGTTTAAGTTTACATTTATGTACAAACACTAACACATTCATTTCCAGCATGCTTCTGACTTCCATCCAGTTTAAAGTTTTCCTCATTTGCTTAATGCTGGTCTCTCTCTTTGCTCTTAAGATAACTCGCATGGCTCTATTTTGGAGAAGTTGTAGTCTATTAATATTTGTTTGTTTCGCTAAGTATAAAATAGTTGCTGCAAAATGGAAGTGTGGCAATACTGTTGTATTATATACAGGGTTCGCCATTACTCCGGCCTCGGCTTCTAGTGCCTTTGCATAAATGTCAGCATAAAATGTTTAGTAATGTACTCATTTCTATTGAAAAGCTGCATGTTTTAAAAATATTTTTGTTTATACAGAGTGTGTAGTTTTCGCTGGGCAGTATAAAGCTACACTTTTTTAAATAGCAACCCATCAATTTTTTTATGCTGTTCGATGAAGGCTTAATTTAGATGAAAAATACTTTTTAAATTTTTTAAATTGATCGCGGCGTTGCCATTTTAGAGCAATTTCTTTAAAAATGCAGCATCAGAAAGAAATGGTCACAACACTGGTGTTTTTTGAAATTTTGGAATTTGCTTTTGTAAATTCGTAGATGAAAGTCAGAAGTACTTAAATAGTCTAAAAGATATTTTTAATTCGCCATACTTTTTTTGTATGAGAACGCTACTTTTCAAATTTTTCAAATTGCTGAAACTCATTTTTTTTAAATGGCACCCTAGATTTTTTCAACTGTTTCTAATGTAGTTTTTAATTCTCTATCGATTTTCACTAGTACTTTTTTTTCCTAACATCTACAGTTATGGAGATATTTATAAAATTTCAATTAAATCGCAACAAGCATTATTTTAATCAAGCGGGTTTATTCTAGTAGGCTTTGCTTCTATTAAACAAAAAACAAATATCCTTATCACATTGAACTGCATCAAAAGTTGACTATAGGGGATTTTAACTCAAGAAGAACTTTCTGTGTGTGGATGTTAAATAAACTTAATGAGGTGCCAGGCTTTATATCCACTGTTTTATTTACCGACGAAGCTACCTTTCACAGTAATGGCCGAGAAAATCGTCGTAATTTTCATTACTATGATAATGTAAATCCTCATATTTTAAGAGTTTTGGATCATCAACATAGATGGACGGTCAATGTATGGGGAGGAATTGTGAATAATTTTATCATAGGTCCTTACTTCTTTGATGGTCATTTAAATGCCGACAGATATTTGGAGTTTTTGAATAATTCTTTGCCACAATTACTAGGCAATGTTCCGGAAAACACAAGAAGGACCATGTGGTATCAGCATGATGGTGCGCCATGTCATTTTGGTAGAAACGTACGTAATTATTTAAATGAACATTATCGTGATCAATGGATCGGCCGAGGTGGTCCTGTGCCATGGCCGGCAAGATCTCCGGATCTTACTGTCATGGATTTCTTTTATGGGGGTTCGTGAAAGATTATGTATTTCAAGAAGATGCCACTACACAAGAGGCAATGAAAAACAGAATAAGAACCGCATTTTCTAATGTCACACATGAGATGTTACAAAATGTGCGTGAATCTTTACGGCAAAGACTTGAGACGTGCCTACAACAAAATGGGCAAAATTTTGAACACTTGTTAAACTAATTTTTTTTTATTTTTGTTGGTTTTCTAATGGTCTCGCTCTTTTTGTTTTTTGTTTAACACTTTCGCTGCGCATGGCTCCGATCGGAGACACGCCCGTTTTTACCTATGTGCTCATGACTCCGATAGGAGCCACCAAAGTATTGCTATTCAAATGGACTGTATGAACTTAGCACTGATTGTAACTGCACGTTTTTTGGTCAGCGTCTACGAAAGGACTTGTAATTTAAATTTTTACTCGCCGTTTTCGTTTTTTTTAATATTTGTCATTAAGATGGGAAAATATGCAGGAGCCTTCAATTATTGCCGCTCCGGGGATATAACCAGTCGTAAAAAATCGCAGCGAAAGTGTTAATATAAGCAAAGCCTACTAGAATAAACCCGCTTGATTAAAACAATGCTTGTTGCGATTTAATTGAAATTTTATAAATATCTCCATAACTGTAGATGTTAGGAAAAAAAAGTACTAGTGCAAATCGATAGAGAATTAAAAACTACATTAGATGCAGTTGAAAAAATCTAGGGTGCCATTTAAAAAAAATGAGTTTCAGCAATTTGAAAAATTTGAAAAGTAGCGTTCTCATACAAAAAAAGTATGGCGAATTAAAAATATCTTTTAGACTATTTAAGTACTTCTGACTTTCATCTACGAATTTACAAAAGCAAATTCCAAAATTTCAAAAAACACCAGTGTTGTGACCATTTCTTTCTGATGCTGCATTTTTAAAGAAATTGCTCTAAAATGGCAACGCCGCGATCAATTTAAAAAATTTAAAAAGTATTTTTCATCTAAATTAAGCCTTCATCGAACAGCATAAAAAAATTGATGGGTTGCTATTTAAAAAAGTGTAACTTTATACTGCCCAGCGAAAACTACACACTCTGTATAAACAAAAATATTTTTAAAACATGCAGCTTTTCAATAGAAATGAGTACATTACTAAACATTTTATGCTGATATTTATGCAAAGGCACTAGAAACCGAGGCCGGAGTAATGGCGAACCCTGTATAATTTTTCTCGTTTCCACAGAAAGGTAACAGCCACATCGATACAATGCTCCTATTTTTTTAGCTATTTTTCTGCATATATAATCAATGTGTGCATCAAATTTGAGCTGTTTATCTATTATTACACCCAGATATTTGATCTTTTCCACCATTTCAATATTTTCACCGTCAATTTTTACAGCTACATTTTCTTCATCGAGGTTTTGTGTATTTCTACTTTTTCCAATTACTATTCCTTTTGTTTTCTGTACGTTTAGCTTTAATTTATTTACTTCCATCCACTTACGCATATTCTCTAGATCTTCATTCAGCTTCTGTACAATTTCCTCTTTATTATCTCCAGTTATGTATATAACAGTATCGTCAGCAAACAGGTGATACTTACAATATTTCAAGACTTTTCCAACATCGTTTATATACAGTATAAACAGAAGTGGACCTAATATACTTCCCTGGGGAACCCCTCTATAGTTTATTCTTGGACTAGATACCACATCATCACATCTTACTACTTGTTTTCGATCACACAAATAACTTTGAAACCATTTATGAACTATACCCCCAATGCCATAATTTTTGAGTTTAAGTAGTAACCTTTCCCTGTCAATAGTTTCAAAAGCACGTTTCAAGTCCAGAAAAATAACTACACTACACATGCCATCATCAATAGTTTCTTTCCACTCACTTATCAAATACTGCAGTGCTGTCTCACAATTGTAATTCTGTCTAAATCCCGACTGAAACTCACATAATACGTTTTGCTGAGTAACATATTCCAATAACTGAATGTATACTGCTCTCTCCAATATTTTTGCAAATGATGGTAACGTGTTTATTGGACGAAACTCTTCCATATTTGTGGTCCCCGATACTTTTTGAACTGGTACTATGGTAGCCATTTTAAGTCTTTCTGGCACTACTCCTAACTCAAGGGAGCTATTTATCACGTTTAGGAAAAGATTTTTCCCATTTTCAAATGACAATTTTATCACCTCCATAGTAATATCATCCGGACTACTTTTATTTGGTAAAGCGAATATGATTTTCTTTAGTAACTTCTCATCCAGATATTGAAACGAAACCAATTTATTTTCCAGATTATTGTTTTGAATGTCAGCATTAGTATGCTGAGACTGGGTCATTGTTTCCAGAATATTGTCTATACTATCTATGTAGTATTCATTAAACTTTTCGACAATTGAAATTTTATTAGTATATACATCTCCTGCAATTTTAATTTCATTATATATCATTTTATTTTTTCCTGATATTAAATATTTCAAGGTTTTCCACATTTTTTAGGTTCACCTCTATTTCGGTCTATCTCATTTTCAAAGTATTCTTTTTTATATTTTCAATTAACTTTGTGACATTATTTCTGCACATTGCATAATTTCTCCAGTCATTTACATCTCTCGTGAAAACAAATCTTTTGTACATCATATCGCGGTATTTAATTTCCTGAAGTACTTCATTAGAAAACCATTGTTTGCACTTTTCGTTATTTTTAATAATAGCCTTAGGCATTAATTTGTCTATTATTAATATGAAACTGTTATGTAGGTTATTGTACCTACACTCCAAGTCACGTTCTCTATAGTTATAATTAGCACAAGCATCTGAGACCATATTCTGAAAACTACGTACCTCAAGTAGTCTTTTTCTAACCACAAGTGTTCTATTTTTCACTTCTCTGCTGCCAACACTAAGCCTTATCAATGAATGATTGTTAAAAACTGGTTCACGCAACACATTGCACTGAACATCGGTATAGTTTGTAATTACCAAATCTATTAATGATGTGCTTCCATTTGGTGAGATGTGTGTATACTGGTCCACATGCTGCTTCAGCCCCCTGTCCCCAAGGTAACTTTTTAATCGCTTTGAATATGTGTTATTTTCATTATAGTGAATATTGAAATCGCCCAGTATTATCACAGAATCTGTGTCATCGTCTACGACTTTATTACACCAATCCTCAAAAAAATCCAAAAAAACTCCATTACTGCCACTTGGAGAACGATACACAACACCTATTTTATACCTGTTTTTATTTAAGGTAACCCTTATCAGAAGTACCCAGTATACCATCTGCACCGACCATCTTCCAAGCACATCGTATTTTATATCACTTCGAACATATACCAACACACCACCTGTTGCTCTGCTCGTGGAGTCCATTCTGCATATATTGTAATTTCCAATTTCTACTTCATAGTCTTCTATATTTTCTGTTAAATGCGTCTCAGTTAAGCACATGATCTCAGGTTTTTTGTTTAGCACGAAATATTCAACCTCACTAAAATTTGCTATTAAACTTTGGCAGTTTTGTAAGTATACATTCCCATTTTTATGTTCTCTTAATTGCTATTTATCGTTATCGCTTTTAATGTCATAATTAATTCTATTTTTCATTACCTCAACTTTCTTCTTATAAACGCAACATTTTGGATCGAACGCAGAGTGTCCGACATCCAGGTGCAAGCTCAGTTTTTTGTTCATAGCAACACAATTTACACATCTCACTTCATTGGTTTTGCATTTATTTGTTTCATGCGCATTGTCCCCACATAATCCACAAGCTGCTTCATTTTTGCAGTCAGCTGCTTTGTGATAATATCCATTACAACGATAACATCTTAAAATACTTACATATTCATAAACTGGACATATGCTCCACTTAATTTTAAGTCTTTCTTTGAGGAGAACACTTTGAGAAATTGTACTACTTGATTCAATTATTGCTGTCTGGCCTATTTTTCCTTTCACTATTTTAATCACTTTTATGGCATCTTGACCATCCTCTTGGTCCAATATTATTTGATTTTGAGCTATTAAGCATTTTATTAATTCTTGTTCAGTTAATTTATCCATTATTCCAACAATTTTAAATTGTGGCCTTCTTCCTGCTGGTATCAACACTTGATATTGATCTCCTAACTTATTTTCCACTTCAGATTTCAGTATCTCCACATCTTTTCCACTTTCACAATGTACTGCTACACCTCCATTGCTAATATTTTTTATACTTTTTATTCCTACATTTAAGTTAACAGGGTCAACTTTTTCTTTAAGTTCGCTTACAATTTTTTTTGAATCAGTCCCATTTTTTATACTAATTTGCTTTACAATCAGTACCTCACTTTTGGCTTGATTTTTTACAGTCTCTGCGAATGTTTTTTTATGCTCTCTTACGACTTCATTTCTAGTTTCATTGTAGCATTCTTTGACAGTTCCATTTTCTATACAGGTCATTCTATTCTTCAATATTGCATTTTCATCCTCTAATACTTTGATTTTGATGGTTAATTTTTCCACTAATTTTAAAATTTCTTGAATAGCTTTTTTATCCTCTGATACCAGGATTTCATCACCTTTAACCTCACTTTTTAAAGATGCTATACACTTTTTGCAGCTAAACTTTTCCTTGCCCTTTTCAATTAATTTCCATTGTTCATTATCTATTACACTACATTTTTTATGAATCCATCCACCACATTCCTCACTACATTGCACACTATAATCTTTCTTTGTAATTTTTTTTATTACACTCCAAACACACGTCCACCTCGGCGGCGGCCATGTCCATTTATTCTTCCAGTTCATGTGATCCTAATATCTAAACCTCACTACCGATTTTAACAGAAATTTTGCACTTTGAACAAAACAAGACGGAATCAAAATGAAAAAAAAAAAATTCCGTTATAACTAAATGAGATGCACACCGTCTTTTAGAGAATTTTAATTCCTACCAAAAACGCATAATCGCAACTTTGATTAATAACACAAATTTTTGTAAATGACAAAAACGTAATATTTTTGTTAGTGACCGATCAAAATCTGCGTTTCTTTAGCCGTGACTGTTTCCATCAAATTAACTCTTTGAAATTTTCAAAATTTGTAGCCACTACAACTGAGCCTGTCGCAACTTTAATTATTTTTCAAATGTAATAAATATCTTGTGCGTAAATAATTCATATAAGTAGGTAACTGACAATCAACTAATCACGTTTCTACCTATTGATAACTTCGACATGATGGCAACTACCCAAGGTGATCAAAATACCTCGAAATATTGGAATAAAATCGAGAGAAATAGATGCAAAAGTTTTTACAAGAAAAAAGTTAGATCTATTAATCATTTATTGTTGTCTTTCTTGTGCTACCTACAATTATTGGGTACAGCACGGGCGCTCGCACATAGCTCTTTTCGTTTTATACAGTCATACGGTTATTTTATTATATTATTATTGTTTCTGGGGGTGGTCCCAATAGGTTCCCGCACTGCGACCTTTTGGTCTATTGTGCTCCCCGATGTTGTCTACCCTTCAACAATACCTGTATCTTTCACAAAGTCCAGGATTTTAGTAGGGCGAATCTTCGTTACTTCCTCTTGTGCAATCTTTGCATTTCCAAGTAGGTGTTCGCTTGCCTTTATGAATGCCTCACATTGGCAAATGACGTGGTAGGGGGTTTCATCTGCCTCACCACAACCCCTGCATGTCGGGCTTTCAGTCAGTTCCATGTTGTGCAGGTGTTTGTTCATGCGACAGTGGCCCGTGACCATTTCTGTCGCAAGTTTTATCTTCGTCCTGCTTAACTTTAAGATGGACGTAGCTAGATCTCCGTTTGGGGTTTCCAGGAAGATCTTGGAATGACTCTGTCCTGTCTGCAATGCTCTTTCGTGAGTATTGCTTGAATCTCCTTTTTGACTGTGTTATAAGTAATCCCACAAGCCGGTTCGGGTCCTATGAATGGTTTTGCGCTTGCCATTCTCGCAAGCTCGTCAGCAACCTGGTTACCTGCGATTCCCGCATGCCCAGGTGCCCACACTAGTGTGACTGAGTTGCACTTACCTAGTGCGTTTAGCATTTGTGTGCATTCAAGGACTAGCCCTGAATTTACCACATATGAGTCTATTGCTGCAATCGCTGCTTTGCTGTCTGTCACTATAAAGATTTTCCTTTTGATAAGGTTCTCTTTTCATAGGTGAGCAGCCGCCGTCAGGATTGCATATACCTCGGCTTGGAAGACGGTCGCTTGTTGTCCTAGGCTTACAGAAATTGTGCAGCCCCGTCCATTGCTCCCGTATTCTCTAGAGCCAGTGCCCTTTGTGGTTTTCGAGCCGTCTGTGTAATACAAGATTCCATTCAGCTTCGCTTTACTGGAATTGCTCTCCCAGTCGTGCCGAGTGGAGATTGTTGTCTTAAACAGTTTGATGGGACAAACTGTTTTGGGTATCCTCTCAGTGTTTATACTAAGGGCAGTAGCGTAACTAGGGCATCAAGGGCCCCTCTGCAAGTCGAAAATGGGGTCCCTGTTCCTACACCAGGATAAGGTTTGGGAAAATATTTTATCTCCAGAGAGGAGAATGTTATTTGAACTTTGTGCGAACTCAAAACCATCCATTCGTGAATCCAACAGACATGCTCTGCAGCATTTTCCTTTTCATGATTCAGACAATTGTCTCACATATTCATATGTGTAAGAAAATAGTTTATTCAATAAATCTGAACTGAAAGAATTTACAATCAGAATGATTATGATGCAAACAGTTTCTTTTGAGAAATTTGGAGAGGTTTTTAGTCATCTAAGTTCAGCTAAGGGGCCCCTGAGCTTAAGGGCCCCCGTGCACTGCACGGGCTTGCACTTATGTAGTTACGCCGCTGACTAGGGGTTTTATCTTTGGAGATTTCGTCAAAAATGAGCAAGTGCCCCTCCCTTGACGATACCTCCTCGCCATTAACTCTCAGCCGGTATGCCCCTATGCCCTAATTGCTAGGTTTAGTGGCGGTAAGTTCAAGAGGGTCTCCATAGCTGCCGTAGGGATGGTTATCATTGCCCCCGTAATTCCAAGGCAAGCCCTACGCTGCACCTTGCTAAGTTTCTGTATGTTCGTCTGAGTGGAGGTTTTATGCCACCACACCACTGAGTCATACGTAATGATCGGTCTGGTGTATATCCAGTGGGTCATCATTGGAAGAGATAAGACCCACTTGCTTCCGAATGCTCGCCTGCAAGCTTTGTTCGCTGTCTTCTCTAGGTGCGGTTTGAAGGTTAGCCGACAATGGTGTAACCTGGCTTGCTTAATCGCCTCAACAGTCCGTCCACTACCCGGCACCACAATAGAGGAGAGAGAACTCTCCCTGTGGACATCCTCGTGTGGCCCTCGCCACTACAGAGTCGTTATTAAGCATGGTATGTATGCACCTGCGCATGGTAGGTTGTACCCCCTTGCTTTCCATAGCAGTCATACAACCGTAGCCAAAATCATATTTTATTGCACTGTAACCTTAACGATATAATTATAAAGAGAAAAATCTCATTTATTTATGATAAAAAGTAAACAACAAAAGGATTTCTATTCACACTGACATTTATAATATACTTCCGTCCGTTCCTTCTTGGTCTTTGCTCGTGTTGGGCACACTTCTGCCACAGCTTCTACTACACGTGTTAGTAGTGCTTTGTTGCCGACTTAATTCTATAAACAAATAGCGTTACGACAAAAACTATCTGTCGTTGTCTTCAATTACCTTCTACTTCAGAGTTTATTGATTCTCCAACAGTTTCTTGAGTTTTGTCCAAAATGACCAATTTCAATTTCATTAATATGTAGTATTAGTATGTAAATCCGTGCACAATAAGCAGGTCTACATGTAAATGGACAGTTGACTGACGCAATGCCTTCTTGCTTAGATCTGTAGGGGCAGCAATAAAATAGATAACTCCAAATATAATTATACTCCTTCCTTCTTGGTTATCTGCATTGTCCATTGAGTCATGTGAACATACCATATTATCAACAATCCATATATTTCTAACCCCGACATGCACACACCACCCATGAATAATCATTGCACACCACACACAACTTCTTAGATCCCCGATTTGTGTTAACCTAAAAAACTAAGGTCCGTAAAGTTAGCAACGAAAAATCCCAGCAACGAACCAGTATGCGTATAACGAAAGTTGACCCCATAATTTGCATAGGGAAAATCGTTTTTCTTCGATAAAAAAAAACTATTGCGACGCGAAAGGTTTTGTAAACGGGAACTATTAGAGGGTGCATTCTGTTATCTCTATGCAAATTTTCATAACAATTGACCGGTAAATAAAAAATTCCACGCATTTTTAATGGCGCCGTGCACTTAGATAGGGAAAATCGTTTTTCTTCGATAAAAAAAAAACTATTGCGACGCGAAAGGTTTTGTAAACGGGAACTATTAGAGGGTGCATTCTGTTATCTCTATGCAAATTTTTATAACAATTGATCGGTAAATAAAAAATTCCACGCATTTTTAATGGCGCCGTGCCGCGCCGTGCACTTAGATAGGGAAATCGTTTTTCTTCGATAAAAAAAAAACTATTGCGACGCGAAAGGTTTTGTAAAGGGGAACTATTAGAGGGTGCATTCTGTTATCTCTATGTCTAGCTATAAGTGTCTCATTTGTACGATAATGGAGGAAAGGGCTCTGCGAAGGGACCCTCTATTTGGATCTTTAAAGTGCGATATCTCCGAAACGGTTCGACTTAGAATGGAACGGTTTGGAATTATTTAATTGTCGTCAAAGGATCTAAAAGATGGACTGTGTACTTGGTCGAATTTCGAGAGTTCGTTTTTTAGCCTGAAAAAGTTCAAAGGGGTTAACCTTGGAGTTTTTGCAAAAAAATGAAGAAATTTTTTGTTCGAGATAAGTTCAAAATATGTTAGTTTACTTAATACGATAAAGTCCGAAACGGTTCGACTTAGAATGGAACGGTTTGGAATTATTTAATTGTCGTCAAAGGATCTAAAAGATGGACTGTGTACTTGGTCGAATTTCGAGAGTTCGTTTTTTAGCCTGAAAAAGTTCAAAGGGGTTGTTAACCTTGGAGTTTTTGCAAAAAATGAAGAAATTTTTTGTTCGAGATAAGTTCAAAATATGTTAGTTTACTTCATAAAAGATAGTTTAGAGTAGTTTCTCATTTGTACGATAATGGAGGAAAGGGCTCTGCGAAGGGACCCTCTATTTGGATCTTTAAAGAGCGATATCTCCATGATATCTCCGAAATCACATATGTATTTCTTTTTGCATGTTGTGGTAGACTTAGGTCAGCTCTGTCAATAACGCACCATTCGTTTTATAAAAATAATTTGTCTCAGTTCTCAATACCCCTATTCGTTTTAAAAGCTTTATTTAAGTTTTATATTAACCTGAGGCAGAAATGTCTACATGACGCAAGGCACTTCAATCACGTGATGATTGTGACTTTACCTAACCCTGTGGTGATGCAAAAAGGAAACAGCTATTATGGATACGCAACTGACTTGTATTTGACTATGACCACAGAGTACCGTACTCTGTGCTTGATACGACAAAGCGACGTAGGCGCACCAAGTGGTAAAATTCTGAACCGTTGAAAGTGAGACATATGTTCGTGCTTTACTAGCTTGTGGTTTGATTTTGTGTAAATTGTGTAATTATTTTTTACATTATTAGTTGAAATTAATTGTGGATGAATACAAAAAACGTTGAGCAAAAAGCAATATTTATTGTAGTGTACCTCATGTTCGTCATATTGCGCTAAAAAACGCTCTTTTCATATTTTCCAAGGTGACAAAAGATGAAGATTACTTTTTTAATAAGTTTAATTAAAACTTAAGAAGTAATACTGATGGTTGAGTGCTGATTATATGTTTGTAGAATTGTAGAACAAAAAGTTCCAGTGTTTTTTTTTAGTTTCTTCAGATAGTTTATTCTTAATTGTCAATACAATAAATATAATAGTTACGTTTCGCTGTAAGCTAGACAGGTTCTTCGGACATGTACATTTAATTATTATGATTTGAGTAAAAATTAAAATTTGTAAGGGTATACGAAAAATTGTGATGGGTTTTCGTATACCTACCCTACAAATTTTAACTTTTACTCAATCATAACAATTAAATGTACATGTCCGAAGAACCTATCTAGTTGACAGCGAAACGTAACTTATATTTATTGTTGTTATTGTTTATAAGAATAAACTATCTTAAAAAATTTAAAAAAAAAACCACTTGAACTTTTTCTTCTACAAACAATTTTTTAATAAGGGTACCAAATTTGAATTCCCAATCAGCAAATGATTCATTCTTAAATTTTGTTTGAAAAAAAATCTCCCGTCTTTAAAATTTCCTGTTAGGAATCACGACGACGATGCTAAAATGTAGAGTTAGCATACAAGGATACAAGCAATCAAGAAGACTAGAACAAAGAAAAGCAATGACAGAAGGAACTAAGGATTTAAGTAATAAAATGAATGAATATCCCATTGTGGATTATGACCACACAATAAAATATATTCCGCATTAAGAACGGCTTCTCCTCCAATTGTAATGGTCTTAATCCAACTCCAACGTAAGTCATAATATCAGTTAATGATATTAATGGCATTTTAAATAGCAGCTGAACACAATTAACCTACGAAATAAACCAAGGTAAACAAATAACTAAAAGTCAGCTGTCTCACATTCGACAGCCATCGCGATTTTTTGTGCTGCCATCTATATTTACTTTGTTTCGCGAATGTTGGCAGTCCTGTATGGTTGGTGGTGTTTGCTTGAATGCGAAAACTTAAATGTCAAAATAAAAAAATACTTCGGTCAATTAGCAAACAATTAAACATTTTTATCACGTACTTTTGTGGCACAAAACGACGATGATTAATGTGAAGACGTGTATAAATTATAAATTGCCCGAAGGCAATTAACCTACCTTTAATTCTTTAATTAACCACACTTTAGGTACAATATGTGTCTGTGGGCGTTTGGTTCACTCAAATGAATTCTTATTCGAATAAAAATGGCATCTTCAACAGCAGCTGATACTGTTTCATTATGTAGTGAAGCGAGCACACTTGTCGACGGAAGTATAATATCGACAGTACCTGATAGACACGGCTTCCTCGGCGGTTCACAATATTCGCCCGATGTAAAACAGGGCCCCTCATCCGAGACGATTCTGAGACGCGAACACAAATGGTTAAAAATGCTATCGAAATGGAACTTTTATATGAGCCGAAATTATCGTAAGGTTCGCGAACGTTGTCGTAAAGGTAAAGTCGTTCACTCTCTCCTTTTCACATTAAAATCTTCTTAATCCGATAGGTATTCCCATGTCGATACGGCCGAAAGCTTGGCTGTTTTTGTGCGGTGGCCAATTGCTATTGGACAAATATCCCGACCGTTATAGTTTGTGTCTAAACCAAAATGCAGATCCGAAAGCTTTGGAGGATATAAAAAGGATTTGCATCGACAATTTCCGTACCACGAGATGTTTATATCCGAAGATAAACCAGGGTAGGTCTTCCCCTTACTTTTCACATAAAAGACGCTATTGCCTTAATAGTTTTGGAATTATAAATCAGTAATATTGGTGGTGGTTTATCAAGTTTCGTTTTTTATTATAATTAATGTTAATTAAATGAATTACGGGGGCGTTAAAAATGTACCCATGCCTGAACTAAAGGTTGAGAATAAACATTAAATAAATTAAAGGAGAACAAAAAGGCAAAATTATGTGCATAGATGAAGACATATTAAGTGCGATAGTTTGTTATAAATGATACAGAGTGGAAGTAGAAATACAGCCTAACATACGATCACGAAGCACAGAAAAAGAGAAAAAGTAAGAAAATTAAAAATAAGACTCAAAACAAAGGCAAAAGGTAAAGAAAGGCAATACAATACTGTAGAAAAAGAAAAGAAGGGGGAACCATGGAGGGAATTTTTAAACGGGGGATATTAGGAATTACAGAACCAAAATGAACTAAAAAGGTATGACAAGGATACACAAGGGAGTAACGAAAACAAAAGACTTCAAAATCCACATTCAAATTTTAGTATTCAGATTCAAGACTTGAGAAAAAGGGCCCTTTTTCAACGATTCCAACAATGTATCACTTGACATACTTATTTTCATAAATATGTATAGAAATTGCGGCCATTTTTGTTTTTAATTGTTTAAGTAGTAGGCTGTGGAAACAATTAATTGATAAATGCGCATTGTGTTAAATAATCAATTAGGAAATGTTTCGTTTAAATGATTTCGTACTGTTATTTGGTTATGTGGTGATGCTTCATCGTGTTGAAACCCTTTGAGCATACCAAGTGTCTGTAAAGGTAATTCGTTTAACATATTTTCTAAATCGTTGTGCCGAAAGTGAAGATAACGATCACTAGTTAATGTATGGTTCAAGAATTGTTGAGTCAATTAAATTAAATCCAAACAAAAAACTCATTGAATTGAGCTGGTAAAAATACAATTCTTTCCCCATTTAATTGCCTCTCTATCTCTGCTAGTTTCCAAGATACCCATACAAATAATGAAAAAAACTCACCCTGTATAAAAGCTTAAATTTCCTTTCATTCGGTGCAGAAATAGGTTCGTATATGCCAAATTTTGGTGGTCCTACATTCGAAATCGATATTTTTATTTATCAAATATTGTTCTGGTAAATTTAAAAAACCTTGCACGACACAAAAATGTACTTGGCAAGTTCGTAAGGACGCATGTAGGTAGTTGAATTACAATTAAGAAAACTGTTAGGCAATGTCACTGACGTACTCTTAATTTCACCATCCATTTTTCTCTGTGTAATCAGTTTTTTTTTTTTTTGTTGTAGACAGCAAGAACTCCTACACGTTTTAAAAGCGTACACCGTTTTTAATCCGGATGTGGGTTACTGTCAAGCACAAGCCCCGGTCGCCGCCTTCCTCCTGATGCACATGCCTGCGATTCAGGCATTCTGGTGTCTCGTCAGCATCTCCGATCGTTACCTCAAAGATTATTACTCGCCCGGTTTGGAAATTGTGCAACGTGACGGTTTCATCTTGCAGGCGCTTTTAAAAAAGACGTGCACGCCCGCCTATCGCCACTTAAAAAAGGTCAACGCCGAACCGATGTTTTACTGTACCGAATGGTTTTTATGTGCCTTTACTCGAACGTTACCGTGGGACTCGCTTCTACGCATCTGGGACATTTTTCTCTGCGAGGGTGTGAAGATCATGTTTAAGACCGCCCTGGTCATTCTGGAGGGGTGTCTCGGTAACGCACGGAATCGTAAACGTTGTCCGGGTTTGTGCGAAACGTTGGATTTATTACGAAATCCGCCCGAATATGTATTATCCGAAGAGTATCTTGTATATAATGTAAGTAGGCTAAATCTCACAGAACGTGATTTTGAACTTGAACATCAACGTCAGACAGCTAAACGGAAAAATGTTACTTCTAACGGTGCTTCCAATCATTAAAAGTTACTGCTTACTCGGTTAAGGAGTATTATAGAGTCTATATTTTTATTATTATTATTATTATTGTTCTTTTATATTTTAATTTAAATTTCCTAGTCACACAGTTATCGTTAATAGGAATTCAGAAGCAGCTGCCAAATTGATCATTTTGTCGTTAACCTTCCTGTATGTGATTAAAACCTACAAATCTATTATATGTCAAATAAAAGTATTTTGAAGTAGTTTTATGTGTCTCAGTAGATCCTAAACTTTTATTTAAACAAAATTTGTATCGCACACATGAGGTATCGAAACCAAATTGTTCCTGTGTAATTAAGGCTTTCGAGTGGCTCCCAAAACGTCTTCCTGAGCCGAATTCGTATCAGTGTCCCATAAATGCAAGGATGGTAACGAAACCAAATCGTTTCCTTATAATAAAGACTTTAAAGTGGCTTCCAAAACGTCATCCCGAGTGACGTATTCGTATCAGGATCTCATAAATGCAAGGAGGTATCGAAACCACATTTTTCCTGTGCAATTAAGACTAGAGTAGCTTCCAAAACGCATCCCTGAGCAGGATGAAACCAAATCGTTTCCTTGTAATAAAGACTAGAGTGGCTTCCAAAACGTCTTCCTAAGCCGAATTCATATCAGCGTCCCATAAATGCAAGTAGGTATCGAAACCAAATTGTTCCTGTGTAATTAACACTAAAGTGGCTTCCAAATATGTAAAAATATACGGGGTGTTCGATTAAAAATGACTTTTTGGTGTTTGAAGTTTTTTAACTTTGCCACTCATTTTGAACACCCTGTATAATCTGTGATAGGTTTGCAAATGTATTTTGTGAACCCTTATGGTTTTACTTCGTGTTTGTAAAAATATAAAGTATGAATGTTTTGCATTCAAAAAAGGGGAAAAGGTGGGCTATTAAAGATCCCTCCGCAAAACGCAATTTTTTTTTTAAATCATATCTCAAAAACAGTTGAAGATAGGTATAGGATAATCTAATACAGTGTAACGCAGAATCGATTGTATAATCAAAAAATGCAATAATATACAGGGTGTTCCATTTAAAATAAGAAGATGAATGGCGATTTCCGGTCCTCCGGAAATTGTACAACATCGACAATATTTTAGAACAAAAGAAGGCTATGGTTATCCTTAACCTTAAAGTTTCAAATTGGTAAGTAATAAGCACTGACCTGTATAACAGGTCAGTGGTAATAAGGGACCCCAGAAATTTCTTATGAACGGGTTCCGTGATATACCCTGTATAGATACGATTTTGTTTTGATACCTCCTTGCGTTTATGCAATTATTCCAGTATAAATTTTACTCGGGACATGATTTAAAAGTCACTGCAAGGCAAGGTTTGTACCAATATGTAAAGACTTTGTTAGCACGACATATTACACGCATAAACAATTTTGTTTCTATACCTTCTCATGTTTATGCGATGGTAATAGAAATTTGGCCATGAAATTTAAGAGCTCTGCTACAGTCATTATTGTTCATAGTACCTTCTACGTTTATGTGACCCTAACACAAATTTTGGTCGAGGAGAAGCTTAGAAGCAGGCTACTCAAAGGCTGGTATCATGGTATCCACTATAAGGTACAGTGACTTTATTACAAACAGTGACGACAAGCGGCGATTATCCGCCATTAAGAGGCAAAATTGTGGGCGGGTTTATATGAACTCAACGGTGGTATCCTAGCAACTTGCTAAATCAAAATAAAAATCACACGCTGATCAAAGGTAAACACTGTCAGGCCGCCATTAAGATGCAAAATATACCACGGCCAATCAAAATCGATACCACGCTTGTCGTCACTGTTTGTAATACAGTCACTGTACTATAAGGTAAAGTCACTAAATATTCTAAAGTACCGCAACCTTATGTTCCAATGAGTTAGAGAGAGAAAGCTAATTTTAACCCCAAAATGGCGGAAAAATGACATCTGTGTTTGACATACGATGAAAATTAGTATTTTACTCTTAGGCCATTGGTCTAAGATTTTACTATTACTAAGTTTGACGTTTGACACTTGGTTTGAAACGCGGCAATTTGGAAAACATCATAAACTTGTAGTTTTCCCATAGACACGCTCGTCTTCTTATTCTTACACACTACTTGCTGTATTTTTTAGTTATCCTTTTCTGTGATTTAAATAACGATTCTAAATGAAGTATTAACTTCTGTGGTATAACACGACAAAATAAAATGTCAATTTTAAAAACGTTTGTTAGATTCGTGTGGCAAAGTTCCAAATTTTTTATCTTTCAATTAAACTGTACCTTTTAATAACAATGACAACTCATTTTTAAGAAATATATTGATAAGTATCTATTGTTAGTTTAGTTTTTAAGAAACACTTCATAAAGTCATTAAATTTTCTAGCGACTAGGTCTTCAATATTTGAAATTGCCGCCAAAATTTTAACCCCAAAATGGCGAACGTTGCGGTACTTTAGAATATTTAGTGACTTTACTATAAGGTTTTTGCTCACGCCACCTCGTGTTTATGTGATCCTACTTCACATCGCCTCGTTGCGTTCCTTTAATCCTGATACAAATTTTGTTTAGGAAGAAGACTCATATAAATATAATGTAGTCAACCAACTTCAAAAAGTTGGTTACTAAATTCGTCCGGATGTCTGTGTGTCTGTGTGTCTGTGCGTTGATCGAAGTTACAGGGTTTAGAAAGCTGGTAGTGGTATCATCTTATAGGAAATTCTTTACTGATTCCAAATCTCTGGTAAATTTTTTTATCGGATCACCCATTCGCCGTCGGGACGCCATTAAAGTCAAAATATACCCCCTTGAATATCTCGTGAACCACACATCCAATTACAAAAAATAAAAAACACGCCTCCTTTATTTTTTGAAACCTATTGAGTCATTATACGTAAACATCACCCTCGCCCCCCTGTGAGGTGGAGCGGGGGTGAGTTTTGAAAACTTAAATGGGAACACCTACTTTTATTGCAGTTTTTGATTCTCCATAAAAAACTTTTCTCAAATTCCAAATTTAACCCCCAACTGCAAGCCCTTTTTTGGGGGTGGAAAGGGAGAGAAAAACGATCTTTTTTTACTTTTTTTTCCTCCAACATTTTTTCGTGATTTACAAATTGCCCGTCACCCTCTCCGCTCCCATCTCCCCTAAGTGTGGAAAGAAAAACATGACTGTTTGTGCAGAACACTGAACTCTATTATATATATTGAGTTCAGTGATGCAGAATCCGGAGTGCTTGTGTTGAGGTGAGGGGTAGTTATATACAGTTATATACATAAATATTGTACCTCTATATAGTATATGCCATAATTCGTTACAGATTTGAAGTTGGTTCAAATTAGAATTCTATAAGAATTTGCGCCTTTTGATACTTGTTTAAAGTTACTTTGGTCACAGAACAACCTTCAAATGTGCTTTGGTAACCTTGAAAAGAAATAACAACCAATTCCAAGGTCCTTTCGACGATTTTTATGCAAGAAATATCACTTTAATCACTCATTAGAACAGCCTATTTGTTGAAATTATGAGCAGGCGACGACTAGTCCTGTGATTGCTCCTTCGGTGTAATACAGTTTGTTACCGTGTGTGTACAATGCAATGCAGGAAATCTTAAACAAAAGAGTATAACGATAAAAAATTTGCGGTACGATTATGAGCTTTTTGAATTTGATCCTAATTCGACGAACACAATGCCTCCCTTTTTTATGTAAAATGAAACGTTTACCCACAAAGTCCAAAGATCAAATGATGAGGGGAAGGGGGGATTAATAAAAGATGTAAGAATGCTATATATCGCGTTATTGAGTGCAGGGTCATAGAAGTTAATTATTGGCGAGTAGAATTGATTAGTCAGCAATCTGGCAACGCGGCACTTTGAAATTGATATAAAGACCAAACCGGCGCTACTTCAGCTCAGTCTGTTATTGTTTTCTGTTATCATTACTAATCGGCGCCACCGAAAACTAGTTCTACATTGTACAATACCTACTTACATTTTTTTTTAAATTAAAACTGCGTAATGTATGACGTTCATAATACTTTTATCAGCTACAGATAGTATTCAACCACCACTACCACCCCTTACTTAAAAAAATGATCAATTTTGATTTAACATAAAATTCTTGGCATTTTTATTTAAAATTCCTTACATCATTCATCATCAATATTGATTAGATAGGAGAAATAGGTAAATATTTTAATGAAATTCTGCAAGAAATTAATTACCTATTTTTTCGTCATCAGTAATTAATGCTCGATCATACGCTTTTAATTGATTAATCGACAATATTTCGGTTTTCATTCCTTTTTTACTTGCAGTACCTTTAACAATATGCCTGTTACCGATTCGAACATCTACGATCACGATATGACCTACCCGATACACGAGAATAATTTCTGTTTGATTTATAAATTATTTGGTAAGTGTCTCTCGTTTGTACGGTGGGTGCTGTTAACAGGTTTTCGTTTCAGGTCACGTCCCTGCACGTTTGGTACTATATCTCCTATCGTGGTCCGGGTTTTTGGTTTCGTTCATGATGCGTACCGATATAAATATCGCCATAGTGGCGATGGTAAAAGATTCCCATCCGCAAACGAACGGACTAAAGAATACGACCGAACAATATTGTTACATTGCGAATAACGAAACCGACGAAATAATGGTGAGTCGTGCGATTTGGGGGAAGAGACACAATAATTGCGTTTGTTTATTTGAAAATGTGCAAAGGTAACTATATATCGAACGAGATAAAATACAAAATGATCTTATTGTGACATGCACGAAAAACATATGGGTACTATATGCGACCCTTAGGTGGGCCAAATGACAAAATAAACTTTCAATAAGTGATTTTATGAAGATTGTACTGAGTGATTTCTTTGTTTGCCTAACATACACTTATTTACAGTTTTTATAGTTGAGTTTATGTATTATTTTCGATTTATCCTTCATGCACACTTTGGGTGTCGCCCGAAAGCCTCTAACTTGTTTGTAAATTTCATTTCGAATGAACTCTTGTATATGAAGAATAATTCGATAATGAAACACCCCCACATTTCAACCCGTCAGTACGGCAGAATGTATCGTCACAATCCGTGATAGTATTGACAGTTGAGCAACTCGCACTCCTGTCAGTACTTCGATGGGTGACCCATTCATTCTGTAGCTCGATGTGCTCGGCAGGGAGTAGTACAAAGAGCCCAAATGAGACCTACGTACGCGAGATCTTAGATCCCATCCCCCATCCTTATTTACATTTATCCCCACATTTCTAATATATTTCTTATTATTTCCCTTACATGTAGGTCCTTATACTGCTGTCATAGGGGCACATTTTGCCCTCTTAGAATGTCTTCATCCTTAAAAAAGTATAGAATCTTCCTGAGGAACGCTTTTTGTAATGTTTGAAGAGTATAGTTGCAGTGGCACAGTGTATGGCATGGTGGTTCTTTCTCTCCCTTCCCCATAACCCCTGTATATTATTATTCTCTCTGAGTTGATCCATGCGATCTCCTGTTTTAAAATTAAAAATAAACATTAATTAGTATTCACACGTTTGTGCAAATACTAATTAATGATAATCGTCACCCCATTTCAATACATTTCAACATCGATTATGGAACCAATCATAATAATAATAAAAAACAGTCCTTCCATATTATTTATTGGTCGTGAAGATTTCTGCCTGGAATGCTGCTGTTTGTAAGCCAGACTGACTCCTTTTGGTCTGTTTCCTCGTTTACTCACTCATCCCTTAACACAAGCTTCTCAAATTAATGCATGATCTAAATCTTTGTGTATCATACTCGTAGTATACCAAGCCTTTGTTAGTTTAGATAGAGGCTCCTCTATTTCACCTTTGATCACTTTCAGTTTCCTAATGGCCTTGACGGTAGTCCCGGAGAAGTATACGCCAAAGGCCGCCATTGCGCGCCTTGACCCAAGAAATCTGATCAATCGTGACAACTACTATCGGAGTAAAAATGCAAGGCCCCCGGACTTTAGAAGCTTGTTTCTCAGTAATTAACAAACATAATTTAATGAAATAAAGGGTATTTAAAAGATAATTTATTCCTACAAAAAGGTACATAGTTTTAGATTTTTGCAATACAGTGTATGTGCAAAAAGCGCTAATTATGACTCAAAGCGCACAGGCGCTCGACTTTCAAAATTAAGTACGGCTATATTATTGAAACTCAGTGATAGATACATATATATTTGAAAAATGTATACTTATTTGTGAGTGTGAGATGCTTTTGAGGCCAATTGGTTTTTTGAAGCTATAATAAAAAAAACGACATCTCGTGTAACTGAGTACCTGAACGTTAGATATTAATAATATTATTTGCAATATTGCATTTAATACATTGTTATTTCAAATAATAGCTATTTAATAAACTAGTTGGTTAATGAAGGCGATTAACAAACGAAGCTGTTTAAAGCACGAACGAGCGATAGCGAGTGAGTGCCTTTAATAGTTGAGTTTATTAATCGCCCATTAACAAATGAGTTGATTACAATATTTTTTCGTTGACTGTAAACTCCTTTTTTGTGACAAAATTAGAAATTAATTGCAAAATAATAGTCCAGTCATTTTAAACATGAACATTGCAAAAAATCCTATATTAGGTTTGACTTTTTTATGTTGTTAGGTTCAGTCCCAGTAGTAAATACTCAATTTTGCAACTTCGAAAAACTTGTGGAAACTGGGGGGGGCGCCAAAAACCGCGATTTTTTCGGACTTTTTTCAGTTTTAGCCTCGTAGCTCAAAAACTACGAGTTATAGTGCAAAGAATATGATTATCTTTTTTAAAGTAGACTAAATTTGCTACAATTTGAGTCTAACCGGAAGTCTGTAAGTATAATAGTTTCCGAGATACAGCTCTTCAAAAATAGGCAATTTTTCCCAAAATCTTTTTTCAACGTATCATCCATGTTTCGAGCCAGATATTGCCATAACGACGTGCCCTACGACTCTTGTCATGGAGAAAAAAATTGTAGGACATTTTATCACCTTTTATTTAAGCATAGATGCATTCCTGTGGGCCTAACAGTTCTCGAGAAAAAGACGGAAAACCGGAAAACAGTGAAATCCTCCACATATATGTAATAGCATTAATATGATTAGAAGACATTTTCTGATTATTCTTATTTAGCCTAGCGAACGAACGCTCAAAAAGGGCTTGTAGACAGACTTTTTGATCCTAATGATTTTATTTCTAAGATGTGTTTGGAGGTGTTTGGTGATAATTATACGAAAAGTCCCCGGCCCTACCGTATGAGCTAACTCCGTAGCGTAACAAAATTTGCGGATTTGTTAAGTTTTCCCTTTGTATCTCTTGAATAGGCGATCGTAGTGGGAAATGGCCAATTATAAAATAAAAGCTGCCTCGAGAAAATACTTTTGCTCTTTTCGTCAAACATTAACCCTATCATAAATGTATTTAGAAAAGACTAGAGACCATTAAACATGGTGGCGCATAAGACTGAAATTGTTTGGCTAAGGATGCAGGTAATCTGTATTTAATACTCACATATCAGATTTAGCTCCAAACCTCCCACAAAATTAGTTGTTCTCTAGTGCCCTCTATTCCATCTTGAACTCAACGTATTTTTTAAATAACTATAACATCTAATCTATTTGAGATAAAATATTAAACGGTATATGTATTTTATAGGAAATTTTATGGTCTACAACTTTTATTTCAGCAGTTTTTGCTATAAACCCAATACTTTAGGAGCTAGGACACAATATTTCCCGAAAAACGTCGTGTAAAAGCGATTTAAAAAAAAAATGTCAATTCTTGACAGCGAATATCTCTTCAACGGATAGAGATAGAGAAAAAACGCATAGAAGAAAACTTGTAGAAAATTTAATCAGCTTTTTTTTATAATCGGCCATTTCCCCCTACGATGGCCTGTTCAAGAGATGTAAACGGAAAACCAAACAAATCCGCACATTTTGTGACGCTACTTTTCGTATAATCATCACCAAACACATCCCAGAAATAAAATCATTAGGATCAAAAAGTCTGTCTACAAGCCCTTTTTGAGCGTTCGTTCGCTAGGCTAAATAAGAATAATCAGAAAATGTCTTCTAATCATATTAATGCTATTACATATATGTGGAGTCGTAGCGATTTCACCGTTTTCCGGTTTTCCGTCTTTTTCTCGAGAACTGTTAGGCCTACAGGAATGCATCTATGCTTAAATAAAAGGTGATAAAATGTCCTACAATTTTTTCCTCCATGACAACGGTCGTAGGGCACGTCGTTGTGGCAATATCTGGCTCGAATCATGGATGATACGTTAAAAACAGACTTAGGGAAAATGCCTATTTTTGAAGAGCTGTATCTTGGAAACTATTATACTTACAGACTTCCGGTTAGGCTCAAATGGTAGAAAATTTAGTTCAGTTTAAAAAAGATAATCATATTCTTTGCACTACAACTCATAGTTTTTGATCTACGAGGCTAAAACTGAAAAAAGTCCGAAAAAATCGCGGTTTTTGGTGCCCCCCCCAGTTTCCACAAGTTTTTCGAAGTTGCAAAATTGAGTATTTACTACTGGGACCGAACCTAACACCATGAAAAAAGCAAACCTAACATAGGATTTTTTGCAATGTTTGTATATTTTTGTGTTTAAATTGACTGTACTATAACGTCAACTACATACATTTTCAATTTCACATAAAAATCACGTTACCATTGAAAAGTATTAATAATAATAATAATTTTATTAATGCATTGTTATGGAAAACATTCGCATATGTCACATTCTGATACTTATATATCTATGGTTATGCTACTAATTTCAAATTCTTGCAAATTGTAAAATGCATTTTTCAATAAAAACGCTTTGATCTTGAATTTTATTGTTCGTAAGTCTAATTTTCTTACTTTTATTGGCAGTAAATTAAAATATTTAGTGGATAAAGATACAAAACTATTAAATGCGAATTGTCAAAAAAGTTGTCATTGACCATTGTGAAAAAGTGATTGTAAATTCGTAATTGTGCAATTATGGAGCTAGAAAACCTTGCTGAATTACCTGCTGCAGTGTTGGCAAGTGCAAACAAAAACAGTTACTTAATCAAAAAGAGTGCGTTAATGAGGTCTATTAACGCATTCTTTTTAAACCAATCGAATGCATTAATATCGACATTAATACACGAAAAAGTGCATTTAAAAGATCATTTTTATTCCTACAAAAAGGTGTACAGTTTTAGATTTTTGTAATACATGGTTAATTTTCTGTATCAATGTATGCGCAAAAAAGCGCTAATTATGACTCAAACTGCACAAGCGCTCAACTAAAAATTAATTACGGCTATATTATTGAAACTGAGTGGTAGATACTTATACAGCCCGTTTCAGAGTAAGCGCCTTATTTTTTTTAGCCACACTATAGGTACTACTTTGAAAATATTTGGCAGTAATATGTTTCAGGACATTATCGAAGGATCTACCGCTACTTGTTATTTGGGCAAAAATAACATCTAGTGTAAAACATTCATGCGGTACTAGATTAAAATGTTAGTTTGCTTTTTGATAGGGAAAGAAATGAATTTTTAAGAAAAACGAAATATTATCGTAAAAAGATTGTTTTTAGGATCCCAATAATAAAAAAAAATTATATCATTCCATTTAAAAAAAAAATTGAAAGTCGCCATTTTGAAGTAATTCGTTCAATATTAAAGATCTGATACCATCATCGTGTAGAGAATGTCCTGAATCATATTACTGACAAATATTTTCAAAGCAGTACCCATAGTGTAGCTAAAAAAAAATAAGGCGCTTATTCTGAAAACAGTATATGAAAAATGGGTACTTATTTGTTGGTCTGAGATGCTTTTAAGGGCAATTGGTTTGTTTGCCTTAAAGCTATAATACAAAAAACGACATCTTGTGTAACTGAGTACCTGAACGTTCGATATTAATAATATTGACAGTAACATAAAAAGTTAAACCAAATATGTTGTGGTCTAACACGATTTAACAAAAATGTCATTGTATACATGGTATTTTTTAAAACAAATGTGGAAAAAAGGATGGATGCTTCGGTCTGCACGGTGAAGTGCAGTGCGCGGGGAAGCTGTTGTCCTACACTATTGCCATGAAACGCATAGTTTTGTATAATGCAAAAGAATAATCACATTGTTGTGATTTGCCAAATTTGAAATTCATTGTTAACAAGAAACATTGAAAAGTCGACTTTTAAAATCTAGTTACCAATGTTACATGTGTTCTTCCCTTTCAAGAAGTACTTATTAGAGCCACTGATAGTGTACCTAGAAGAGCTCAACAGTGCTTAGCAGTAAATGGAAGATATTTTGAACACATGTAACATTGGTAACTAGATTTTAAAAGTCGACTTTTCAATGTTTCTTGTTAACAATGAATTTCAAATTTAACCACTTTAGTCGAATATAACTTAAAAGGGGTGGCAGTAATAAAATAATTTTTCCTATAAAACTTTCTTCTTTTTTAACAATCTTTCAAAAAATACCTTTTCGGACTTATGGTGCCATTTAAAATTTTGGAGTTGGGGGCCTTCTGGAGGAATGCTGACTTGTCCGAGAAATAATGATATCACCATTCGATTCTTTATTATGGCTTTTATAATCACTTTTTTTACCCCACCTCTCTACGACTCACCGTTCTTTAAATAAAAGCCTGATACGGGTGGTCTCATTCACCCTGTATAATAAAAGCCGATTTTATCAAAGTAGGCCGATCGTTCTGAAAATTTGCATAACGCCATAACTTTTCATTCTGAATAACTTTTCTTAGTGACACTTTGGCGTACTATGAACGGAAAAGGTACTTTACCTGAAACGAAATTGACAAATAAAGGATTTTTACTCAACTGTAAAGGCCTACTTGATTTTAACAAATCGAAACTAAATTAAAAATATGTTTCAGACCAAGCAGGGCGGAATCCCAAAATATGAAATTCCAATTCGAAAATTTTTGGTCTATCTCACCTATTGTGAACTCAATCCGGGGGACACACTGTATATAAATGACTAATGTACTGCCCAAAAATGAACAAATTACACCCCCCAGGTTTTTTCAGTATGACCACTTAGAACCTCTTTCTGTCGACAGCTAGCCATTTTTGTGGTAGTCATGCTTGGATTTTTTTGCCCAGAAGGAAGAAACACTAGTCTGTATACTGTGCCGTTACAACGCATAAAATGTCATACAGGGTGTCTCACGGTGACCACCCATTAGAATATTTCAGAAACTACTATGGTACTACTATCTAGCTTAAAACCATGTGAATTCTACAGCAAGAAAGATAAAGGAAAAACTAGAAGAGATAGGTATAGGGAACCATGGTACAGTTCGAAAGAGAATGAAATTTTGCATCAGACTACGACGAAACATACAGGGTGTTCCATTTGAAAAAACCAACTTATGATGATTTGAAGTTAGCTAAACTCAGCATTAAATTTCCACTACCCTGTATGCAATTAAGCCACTTTGAAAGTATGGATGGGAAGCTTAAGGGTCCAGCTATCTCTCGTGTGAATATGGTTCCTTTATCTTTCTTGCTGTAGAATTCACATGGTTGTATTCTTTCAGGAGTGTTCTGAAAAATTTTAAACTTTTTTTAAGGCACAGCCACAAGTTTGGGAAGGCGTCGTCGTTGGTAGTTAAGCCCCGCATTATCATCGAACGAAAGTTTGGTATATGAATTCGTTAAATCTTTTTGTGTTATGGAATTTTAAAATTCTGACTTCAGATTCTGAAAGAGCATCAAAAAGTAAGCTTAGATCTTAATGTGCTTCACTGTAACTCATTGAAAGCACCGTCAAAATATAACTTTGCTGTGTGGTGGTTCTTCCTTCTCCTCACAAACGTTTGTATTTAATATTCTCTTATAATTAGTCCCTATGCTACGGCCAATTTGTTCTCCCAATGTGTCTGACCCTCTTAAAAATGTTTGAGAGTCTTTCTGAGGGTAGCTTTTTCTCCCAAGAACCTGCATCTTAAGATGCTTCTAGGCCTTACAATAACACAGTATATCGAGAGGTGTTTCTTTCTTCTCCTCACAACCCTTGCATGTTATTATTGAATGTTTACGGTGACTACCGTCTCTCATTATTTTGCGCAATAATTTATGAATGATTTAATTCATGCGGTAAACTTTGTTAATCTCATTATCTAAGCTTAAAAACTAAAAAGACTACAACTAGTGGAGTGACCGAAGCTTGAGGTGGATGCAGCGACCTACACTTAAGAATGGGGCTCGTTGGAAAACAGACGTCCACCTATTGGACAAGTCTGAACGAGAACCCCCTTTCTGAAGTACACATTGGCCATATGTTACATGTAAATAGTAGATACTTATATATTTTGTTTTGTGTTTACTTCAGAATAAACGAATTTATTATTATTATTATTTATTATTTGATTAAATTATTCAGTTTAATTTATTTTTATACTTGCTACCATGTCATGTTTGACTTCGAATAATATTAAATAATTAACTAATTAATACTTGGAAAATGTTTATTTTTTTAGCAATATAATGGGGTAAACCCATTACAACAGTTACAAAAGTCTCAAAATAAGAGAAGACATAATAAATTGTGTACAGTCTTAAAGTCTACATAATTAATTATAGATAGAGATATTTCGAAACAAAAATAAAAATAAAAAATAACACATTACCAATAATAAATGCTTTACAAGAATGTTGAGTTAATAATTAATGCGTTACAAAATAAAAATTTGGCATTTGCAATGTAAGGACAAGAAAGGACATTGTATAATCATAGCACCTAATCACGTAAAACAAAAATCATTAACAAAATTATTCAAATCCATACGAAATTGATGTAAAGTGCTTCCAAAGAATTTAATATCGGTAGCATAATTATTAACAGTGGTAGATATTCTAATCATGGGCGCAGTAAGACCAGTTTAAGAGGTTACCTAATGTCTGACTTAATTAGTTTAAGCAAAAAAGTTTAAAATATTTTTATAAATAAATGTAAATTTAAATCATTTTTCATTTGCATTGCAGAATAATACTAAAATAGTACCATTTAATTTTTCGTAAATATAAATTTATTTGTTTAGAATCCAGGGCCATCTCCTTGGAGAGACTTCTCCTTACCGGCTAGTTATTCACAATTGTCCGCCACTTGTTTTAAAATAACTTCAATTGGCCTTAATCCAACCCTGTATGTTATTTATGTATGTTATTGGTAGGGATAACATGTTCAAATTATGTATAAATTACTTTCCTACTGTTAATTCTAATCCTACCTTGGTTTCTGCTATTGTATGGTATCTTATCACACTTATTTTACCTATCCGCTCATCACTTTTCAATTATTCTGCATTAAGTTACCCGTTTCTACCAAATTTATTTGCAACGATATTATTTACTTCCACATTCAAGTTCGCCAGGACCGACTTTACATTTTTTCATATTTAATCTCATGGTATATGCCAAGCAAATATACAGTCTAAATGAGATTGCAACAAACGATAATCATTCAAAGATTAACAATTCTGTAACTTTTCGTATGGTCTGCATAGAGTAGAAATGATGTAATATGCTCACCAATATCATTAATTTATATATTAAATAGTGCAGGCCCTAAGTGACTGTCCGGCGGTACCCTAGAGGTTACTCTCATCTCTTTAGAAACATAGCTCTTTACCTCGACATATTGTGTTGTTAAGGTTAAATAACATTTTGGCCAATTCGACCTAATGCAGCAACCATATGTACTAATATATCAGCGGGGCGCGCCCTCCCTCTGAATCCGCCCTTGCATATGTCAGAAGGTTTTTAAATATATAAAATGACCATATTTATTACACGCTATACATTTTGTGTCTTAAATTGTAGTAGCCTTGTTTATTCGTATACAGGGTATACCACGGAACCCGTTCATTAGAAGTTTCTGGGGTCCCTTACTACTTATGAATTTGAAACTTTCAGGTTAAGGATAACCCATAGCCTTCTTTTGTTCTAAAATATTGTCGATGTTGTACAACTTCCGGAAGGACCGGAAGTCGCCATTCATCTTCTTATTTTAAATGGAACCCCCTGTATATTATTGCATTTTTGGATTATACAATCGATTCTGCGTAACATTGTATTAGATTATCCTATACCTATCTTCAACTGTTTTTGAGATATTATGATTTTTTTGAAAAATTTGCGCTTTGCGGAGGGATGTTTAATAGCCCACCTTTTGCTCTTCTTTGAACGCAAAACATTCATACTTTACAAACACGAAGTAAAACCATAAGGGTTCACAAAATGCATTTGCAAACCTATCACAGATTATACAGGGCGTTCAAAATTAGTGGCAAAGTTAAAAAACTTCAAACACCAAAAAGTCATTTTTTTCAAATGGAACACCCCGTATATTTTTACATATTTGAAAGGCTATTTAATTTACGCATCGATAAACTATAGGTATCCCTATACCTATCTTTAGCGGTTTTGTAGTTATTAACACTTTTTATCTAATATTGATTAAAACTGCACTTAAAACTTATGCACATTTGAAAGTAGGCTGTGAGTATGACAACAGGAAAAACAATTACTTTTACAAAACGAATTTAATAATCTTATTTATACAACAAACAAATAAAAATGACTTTAATGGATATAAAATAAATTCAAAATATCAGTATTGGAATATGCGTTAACTGCTTCCATTTTATAAAATTGTTTACTGTTTACCACCTGTTTGCTTTAATGAGCATGACATCCAGATAAACATTCGTTTGTCTAATCATACTAATAATAATAATAATAATAATAATAATAATAATACTTACTTGATTTCGATTCGTGCGGTTAGTTAACCAGGCTTGGCCTAAGTATCGATAAAAACCGAAGTATAATAATAATAATACCTTTTATTGAGAGCAAACTATTAAATTAGATCAGATTGTTCAAAATACGTTAAAACTGCACACTTGTTCTCAAAAGAAGGGAGTTCAGGTGTCTACAAAAAAAGTAGAGACCTGTTCTTCCACTCAACCCTGTTAGACGTTCATTACCGTATTTTATTTTCGCATACTCACAGCCTACTTTCAAATGTGCATAGGTTTTGAGTGCAGTTTTAATCAATATTAGATAAAAAGTGTTTATAACTACAAAACCGCTAAAGATAGGTATAGGGATACCTATAGCTTATCGATGCGTAAATTAAATCGCCTTCCAAATATGTAAAAATATACGGGGTGTTCCATTTGAAAAAAATGACTTTTTGGTGTTTGAAGTTTTTTAATTTTGCCACTAATTTTGAACGCCCTGTATAATCTGTGATAGGTTTGCAAATGCATTTTGTGAACCCTTATGGTTTTACTTCGTGTTTGTAAAGTATGAATGTTTTGCGTTCAAAGAAGAGCAAAAGGTGGGCTATTAAACATCCCTCCGCAAAGCGCAAATTTTTCAAAAAAATCATAATATCTCAAAAACAGTTGAAGATAGGTATAGGATAATCTAATACAGATTAACGCAGAATCGATTGTATAATCCAAAAATGCAATAATATACAGGGTGTTCCATTTAAAATAAGAAGATGAATGGCGATTTCCGGTCTTTCCGGAAGTTGTACAACATCGAAAATATTTTAGAACAAAAGAACGCTATGGGTTATCCTTAACCTGAAAGTTTCAAATTCATAACTAATAAGGGACCCCAGAAACTTCTAATGAACGGGTTCCGTGGTATACCCTGTATAGTATGTACTGATAGTTGATTAATCCAATATTAAAAGTTGGAATACGTTTTTTGGAAACCGGCACCAGCAAGCCAGATTATATTATTTATTCGTGCAAGTAAAGTAAAAGGAAATAATTTTCAAAACATTTACAATTTCCTCTAGAACCTTATGCCATGGGTGGTTATAGTCAATTAGTCACCAATTTTTGGTTTCTAAATCGTGCATAAACTATAAATATACAAACAAAGGTAGTAGCACACAATATCCTATGAACCTTTCAGAACTATGGTGGTACACTGGAATGGTCGCCCGATATTCAAAGTTACATACTCGCATCATTCTACTGGGCTTACATCGTATCACAACTCGTGGGCGGTTGGGCTACACAAATAATAGGTACGAAGAAAGTATTCGGTTACTCACAGTTGGTAACCGCGCTATGTAGCTTATGCATACCGTGGGCCAGCGAGGTCCACTACGGTATCGTGATAGCATTACGAAGTACGCAAGGATTTGCATCGGTAAGTTTACCTAATGTTCTTCGGGTTGTGCAGTTCAGCATCTACGTTTTTGGTGTACGCGAGGATGCACCTGGTAATGTGCACACCCCAAAGAATACCTTAATGCTCGAATTTTTCTCACACCCCTTATATTGCAGGGACTAACGTGGCCGGCGATGTACGCGCTAGTCGGTCATTGGATACCGGTACCGGAACGTAGCCGTTTCATGTCCAGCTTTCAGGGTTTTGCGATCGGCATCGGTATCACTTATCCGCTTTGCGGATTTTTAATAGCACAATTCGGATGGAGGTCCGCCTTCTACACGACCGGCTCAACGGGGATAATCTGGTGTTTGATATGGTATCTATTAGCGTTCGATAGTCCGGAAACTCATCCAAGAATCTCGCTAAGCGAACAAAAGTACATCCAGGAGAATACGATAAATAGCTACGCGACGAGTCGTAGCCGAAGCGTTCCTTGGCGTGCGATGTTTAAGTCTATGCCCGCTTGGTCCATCGGCATAACAACATTTGGACGTATCTGGGTTCACTATGTTTTCATAATACCGGGACCGAAGTACATGAAGAACATACTTGGTTTTAGTATTGAAAAGGTTCGCCATCTGCTGACGGTTTTGTAATAAGTAATACAGTGTTATTTTTCAGAATGGTTTTTTATCGGGCGCCCCTTTTGTTTGTAGTTACATAGCGTCCGTATTCTTTTGCTACGTTGCCGATAAATTAGTGATACATCAAGTACTTTCTCTAACAAATGTTCGTAAATTATTTACAGCACTCGGTAACATAATATCACCTACTTACCCGTTATTATAATTATTATTTTGTAGCTCAAGTTGTACCCGGTTTGCTGTGTGTACTTATAGCGTACCTAGGTTGTAACATAACGGGTATCTTAATTTGCTGGTTTATTGCCGTTACGCTTATTACTGCCGCATATGCTGGAGCCATGGCAAACATTGTGGATATTGCACCAAATTTCGCCGGACCGGTACTTGCATTTGCACAAACGATTCACATGAGCGCAAGTTTCTTAAGTCCGCTTGCGGCCGGACATTTAATTCAAGATGGGGTAAGTTTCGAAACATTGTTTTAAGGAGTGTCTATAGATCACATCGTCACGTTGATCCGAACACGAACACAATCTCGCAAACTTTTGATGACACCCAATTCAGATTTTGATCATAACGCTCAACACGCCTAACTTGACACATGATCCTCGCCTAGATACTAAATCCTAGGCTGTAGACCATTTTTTCTCCTTTGGAAGTTGAACACCTCCATTTGGTCTCTCGCAATGCGTTTGTACCCCATTTCTGGATTTGTCTTCCTTCCTTTCCCTCAACGAGCACGAACTAATTCTCTCACAAAAACGCCCTTCACGAACTGTTTGTCTCTCTTTCCCAATTTATACTATAACGCAATTAATGAAGGTTTCTGGATTTATTTTTACTACTGGCCATTATGTAGACATTTTTTTCCCATTCTCCCACCAGTACTGGTCTCTCGTAAATTCCTCATTTCCACACCTATACCTCTCGATCAGCCTCTTTTTCTTGATGCTCAAACCACTATCTAGGTACTCGGAATTCTGTCATTATTTCCCTATATCTCCAGTTATACCTCCCATGTGTTGAATATTTTGCATTTTTAGTAAAACATAAGATTTCTGTTGACACTTTTACTGCATAATAACAAAACTTGTTTGCCTACTTGATACATAATTCCGACACCATCCCTTATTTTTTCCTGTCTTTCCTGCATCTGCGCAACTCTGTCCCTCTCTATTATCTCTTCCCTCACGCCTCACGATGTTCTTCAACCCCCAGCAAGGGATGAAGTGAATGGAAAAATGTAGAAATATGGGGGAATAGAGCTACATAATAGAGTATACAACAAATAAAAAAAATGCCAAACGAGTGGAGGCGACGAATAAATCATACCACTATTGAAAAAAGGAGATCCCGAAATATATAACAACTAGCTCCACCTCCAGACTCTGGTCTTGGCTGCAAGTTCTGCCGAGGGAATACCGGCAATAGTCATGATATCGTCTGCATGGCTGGGTCTGAAGCTGTAAACTTTCCCCTCTGTGTTTACTGCAACAACTTTCCGGTCTCAAAGGAAGTCTCTTTTGCATGTGATCAAGTACCCCATAGCCTCTAATTTCTTTAGAGAGCTAGAGATCCAATCGCTGTATGTTGTCTAGTATGCCACGTCCCCTTCCATCCCTCCTGTCTTTCCCGCTCAGTAGTTTGTAACGCCTGAATCACTGATCTGCCTTTTCTGAATCCGAACTGCTTCTTAGAGACTTTCCCTTCTATGGCCCCTGCAAGCCTGGACTTTACCACCTTCTACTTTATTTTTTCCGCATAGTTAAGTGGACAGATGGGCCATCATCAGCTTTCTCACAACCTTGGTCCCGCTGCCTTGTTAGCGATAAATCTTTAGCGGCTCAACAAGGCAGCGGGGTTAATTTAACCTAACCCCATTTATTTTTTCCAGTACACGCTCTCTGATTGGCAAACAGTATTTAATGTCGCAGCCGTCGTTGCCTGTTCAACATACGTAGTATACCAAATATGGGGAACTGAAGAGGTAAAATTATACATAGGTGGTCGTTAATTGGCTAATTCTTTACTTTTAGGTGCAACCGTGGAATGATGTCGGTACTGAACAAAGCGTAAGAGAAAATGAATGCATGATAAACAAAAAAAACCAAATAACTATTGTAAAGGAGAACTCGACTACTTAAAACGTGTACTTAGATTACCATAATATTGTGATATAAACACATTCTTACTTAAAAGTAGACATTTATATAGCGGACATACATAAATGTTAACGTTATATAGAACATCATTCCAAATAGAAATAAAAGTATTTTTTAAACGGTCGATTGTTTACTGGCCCGGCCCGCTTAACGACTTATCCATAAACTTCTTCTTGGCGAAACACAACCACCATTTACTAGGTTTACCGTCCTCCCCGTAAACCTTATCACATACGCGCATTCCAACTTCCTGTCGTAGCTGGGTTAGGTAGCTGCGTAGGAAATCTGAAACAATTGCAAAGTTTCGCCGCCACCACACTAGTCGAGATACCGACCTGCATCCTGCTGAGTTTGCGGTTTGCCGTACACCGAATTTAAGGGAAAACCCGCATCGCCAGGTATATCGAATCGGGAAATTGCAAGCGTATACATTTCGTTCTGCGCCTGACTTTTACTAGCGCAACGTTGTAGTTTTTTCAAACATTCAGTTACGTACAAGGTTATGTAGATTAGTAATCGATCCGCTTCGGATTTGATTTCGTACGTACGGAAGAAGACGTTCGCCTTGAAATAATAAAGGGCCTCGTCGATTATGTCGATGTCCTGGGAAAGGTGGGTGGGTGCGGGGCCGCGACATTGAGTTTTGAAAGGCAGTATAGCTGTATTGCCGATGATTTGTTGCGGGTCCAGAAAATTGGAATGATAAGCCTAGGAACAATATGAGTCATAAGGTAAGACGACGCCCTTTTTTTACTTACTTACCGGCATTTTTCACTAAATCTTTGCAAAAACGACTTCCAATTCAAATTTTTAATACTGAAAAAAACGTGTTTTTAATATAAAAAGTGGATGTTTTGAAAATTTTTAAATTTCATTTGAGGTTAGGATGATTTTTCGTAACAACTTCAGAGTAATTGAATTATTGAATGTACCTTACAAACACGTTACCAGTGTTGCCACCCTGTTGTGTATATATACAGAGTGATTCATCACATAAACAATAGGCAAACATCCAACGGCGTTTCAACATATTCGAACTATCTCATTGATCTCCATGCAAAATTACCTCTCTAGGTGGTCAACAGTTCGACCTCGTTTGGGTTAAAAGGTATGCTAGAGGATAAGGTAATGAGAAAGCCGATTTGTCGGTGCGACTGGTCTCGGAGCATGTGTTTTTGGTCCAGAGTAGATTCTTCCACTTAAAATACTAAACAATAATAACTCAAAGTCAACACAAAGCTAGGTGGAACGTTTGTAATGGCAGATGTTACCCATTCGTTTGGTTTCAGTGTTACCCATGCGCGTTTCCTTTCCAGTTGCGTATAGCGTACAGTTCAATGGAATAACATGAGCGCAAGGAGGTAGTATGTACTAAAGGTGGATTTCCATTACAGCGTGTTGCGGTTCGCGTTGTGCGGCAGTCAAACCTCATTCGTTAATTGAAAATGTTTGCGGTAAAACATTTTAAATTAACCAATGAGGTTTGACTGTCGCACAACGCGAACCCCAAAACGCCGTAATGGAGGGTTTCGACTGGCTTTTAAAACATTATATTGAATAAACTTTGTATTAGAATCACACGAGTACAAGAAGATAACGTAATTAAACTATTTTTGTGTAATACTAGCTTTCAAGTAGCTTTTAAAACACCATCTTGAATAAAATTTATATCAGGATGAAATGCGTGTAAGGTTGCAACATAGTTAAACCACAGAAGAAATATTTCTTCTGTGGTTAAACTCTTAGATCATATATACTCCGTTAAACTGTTCCTGCGTAGTGAAGCCTTTCACGGAGCTTTGAAAACTTCATCTCAAAGCAGAATTTGTATCAAGATTACATGAACGTAAGGATATAAAGTAACTAAACTGTTCCTGTGAAATACAGGCTTTTAGGATTTGTATCAGGATCATATGAATGCAAGGCGGTTTGCGGATGCAATAAAAACAATAAATTGTCTTAATTACATTTATTATACTTACATTGTACAATTATTAAAATAGCTATTTCTTTTTCCGCCCTTTACCTTTTGATTGGTGTTGCGGCGCTTCGCCAACTGTGACTCTTCCTCCGGCGATATCGTCACGATCATGTGATTGCGCGATAGTCTCTTGTGCATCAAAGTGAAACATTAAATCTCGTAGTTGCTCACGTACGTCATTCAATTCCTTCTCCTTCGTATCCTTTAGAGTTTGGTAACGTTCCTCCAGTTGTGCTACCTTCGATTGCCACTGTTGCTGATATTCCCTTAACGCTTTGCCTAACTGCCTCTCCTCATTTAACTCGAACATCGTCGAAGTTAAACGTGCAGAATGTTGCGATAACTTCTTTTCCATGACTTGTTTCTCTTTACTAGCGTCGGCCAAATTGGTTTTCAATTGTTTATTCTCTTCGGAAAGCTCTGCGAGTTTTTCGTGTAACAATTTGGATTCTAACGCTGCCTGATTGTCTAAGTGAACTAATTTTTCTTCGAAATAAATTCGTTGCTCTTCCAATTGGGACGTTAATAAATAAGTAAATTCGAGCTGAACGGAATCGACCTTCTCCTGTGCTCCTTCCGATTCGGACGGAGGTCCTTCGGCAGCAACAAGCTTACCGTCCGCCTTATTCTGTAAGAGGCGATGTACAAAGTTATCTCCTTTATAATCCCAGACGCGATGCGATCCGAGCTGTAGAGCGTAACAGTGACCGGATTCGCGCGAGTGCGAGGCCGCATGACCGCCTTGATATCTGCCGCAACCGACGTGTCCGCATATGAGACAAATCCACAGTGCGTCGGGTCCCACACGGCCGCAATTCTCACATTCGCTACTTTCGGCTTGTTCTGGACTTTGGACGCACCGACAGACAGGGCAGGTGGAATCGCTCCACTGTTCCAAACAGTTGGCGTGAAAGGCGTGGTTACATAGTATCGTTAGGACACCGTCAATCGATTCGTCCATTCGTTCCAAGCAAACGGGACACGTGGGCAGTTCGGTATGGCCGGGAGGTGGTAAACCGTTATGGGCCCATTCCACGCGCGATACCCAAACGATTCGACATAAACCGTCCGGTTCCAAACTGTTGAAAGGTGCGCCGTTGAACGTTTCGTAAAATTCCTTCGCCGCCGGATAATTGCGAAATCTGTAAATGGGCAATAAGTAGAGTTTTGTAAGGCAAAGTGAGCGAGCGAAGCAAATGACTTTAATGGGGAGAGGAACTAGGGTTAGAAAGAATTCGAGAAAAGCACATTGGTCAAAGAGATGTAAGAAGAGGGATGATATTGGAATAAAAAAGGAGGAACAAGAAGGTAGAGGGAGTGTTAGTGGCGGGGAATAATATGGAATCAAAGATTCCGCCAATACCCAGACGTTTATAAAACTGGGATATAGATAACTAACTATGATAGCATATGGGCAGAATGGGGATGCAAGAAAGGAAGGCAAGAAAAGCTTACAGAACTCTGTGGACAGTATAGATGAAAATATAAAAGTGATGGCAGGATCGGACATAATGTAGGAAAAGAGAAATATATAGGCAGAGAAGAAGGGAAGGAAGAAGGAAACATCAATTAGATTATTTTTTAATACACAGACAGTTATGGAAAAGGAACCGATCATTATACACTTAAAGGTAAGTTAATTAGAACAAGAAGAAACGCCACTCCACATAGTGTGTTCTTTCATGGAAAATACATTTAAAAAAGCCTCCCTCAGGAAGATTCTAAAACTTTTAAAGGGCAGAGGATTAATTTGAAAATGAAGAATATAATAGGCTCCATGACCATAGCAGTACAGGAACCTACAAGGAAACACTTTGAGAGAAATAGTAATAACATGCAGAGGATGTGAGGATGAGGAAGAAATACCGCTCCATATTCCTTCTTCAGAGCAAATTATATCCAAGGAGTAAGTTTCCCTCAGGAATAGGATGCATGGTCACACTATAGTAACCTACAGAGGCCTACCTATGAGAGAAATAATATGCAGGAGTTGATAGAGAGGAGGAAAAACCGTCTTCACAGACAGAAAATAATGAGAAAGTGGAAAAGAAGAAAATCCACAACAGAGAATGGAAGAAAATAAATTCCAGTAGAAGCACCGATAAAGAAGAATTTGTAGACATAATTAGGAATTTAAAAAACAATAGGAGTTAAGGGATGTGAGAAAGTGCAAAGAAAAGTATGGCAAAAATGGTTCAGGAAAAGGCAGAAAGGAAGATGGACAAACCAGTGTAAAAGACAATTCGAACATGCTAAATATAAGAGAGTGTAAAGGATAAAGAAACATGAATGAAAAGACTTAAGCATAAATTAATGTAAATGTTAAAAAAGAGTGGAAGGTCTTTTTTTGTAGACATGCCATGGTTCATCTAAATCATATCATCTCCGCCCTGATTTTCATAGATTGAAAAAATCACAAACTGGACCAAACTACTGGTCAATAAAATTTTACAACAAATTACCACTTAAAACCAAACAATTGGAATTAAACAATTTAAAATAACAAAAAAATATTTAATAAATAAAGCCTTATATCATGAAGGTGGACACTCTAAGCATGATTTACTATGCTCTTTTCCATAGTGTAATATCCTATGATTCCTATGGGATAATTGCCTGGAACTTAGATTATTACAAAACACTCAACATAAACTCATGAAATTCTTGAAAATAACCCACACAAACAAAACTATGCAAAACCTCCCCCTAAATGTGAATCAGCTGTTTGCATATGAGTCCCTTAAATTCCACTACAAAGAACTGAGAACGAACTACATGAACTCGAACAGTATCACTAGAAATAAAAATATATTACTACCTAAACTGCTTAAGTGAAGAAACACCACTTGTAATTAATTAATTATACCCATGCAGTAATGCTAAGTTTAGTTTAAGATAGTTAAGTATGTAGTTAAGTCTAGTTTTAAGATAGTTAAGTAAGTTCGCACCAGCCTCTGCGCACAGGCAATTCTCCTCCTTGCCTCGGCAGGGTTACGTATTGTAACACCAACTGGTTCAAATAAATAAATAAATAAATAAAAATATATAAATTATATAGTTTCAATAAATACCTTAATTGTCAGCATATATAATTTAATACCTACCCTACATAGATACGAGTGTAAATACTTTGTATGTTAGCACAAAATATATTATTATTATTATTATAAATAGAAAACAAAGAGAAGGTGGAGTAGTTGAAGATGATTATTGGGAGAGGAATTTATTATATGATGGCAAAGAGGAATCAATTGCAGCAAAGATGGAGGAAAAAGGAATGTGGGTTCAGGGCCCATCCTCTAACTTAGTTTCTTAAGATCAATATTCTTATTATTATAGTGTGAGGCAAAAAAGGAGAGTGGAAAGCCAAAAAAATGTAGGAGAAACTAAGAATGAGGTAACTTAAGTATAAATTGGTGTAAATATATAGGCAGATTGTCAAAAACAGCCAAACAAGCCCTACACCTACAGGCCTGCACTGCAGAGCAGTATAAAAGAAAACAAATGGGAATAGGATAAATATTCTTACGTTAACAGAGTCATGTACTGATTAGGACTGGAATCTCGTAACACTCTGATGTGAGCAATTTCGGCGTGGCACGGGGCAGTAAACGCTAACAGATCGTGACACGTCATCGAAGTTGGCACACCCAAAAGACACAGCATTAAAGCCTCCTCTCGACTGCTTAACATACTAAAATCGCCTACGTTACAAAAACCATTCTTCGATTAAAGCTATACTCACTCCTCCTTATACAGATGTAAGATCCCTTTCGTAATCTCGACGAATGGATTACCGCTAAAAAAGCCAATTTCGCCAATTTCTTCAACATCGTCCTGCTTAAATGTTACGTCACGTGAGTTATTCGGTAAAATACCCCAATCGTCTGTGGGTTTTTCTAAACGACTAGCGAAAGTTTCCACACTTATATCTTTTACCTTACGTTGGCCACGACAGTTTTGGGAATGAAGGACACCTTCTGCCCCATGCACCTCCTCCTGGACGTCTTCCTTCGTGTCGTTTACTTCCACCCTTAAAACGCATTTCGAAACTAGTTCTGACATTATTTTTGAAACATATCCACAAATTACTAGTTTGTGAACATTATTTTTGTGGACAGCTGATTTTGAAGGTAATACTAATAGGTTGCATTCAATTGAATGTCGAACTATTTGGTATCGCATAGAGGGCGCTGCCATTGTTACGAATACAGGACGTTTTTTAAATACAGGCCATTTTTAAAACCAAGGAAAATGTTTTAAGAGCACATACTTACATTATTTATTTAGACACTTACAACAAGATTATTAATACCCTCTTCAAAAAAAGAGAAACGAAAAAAATGAATAAGCTCATCGACTCAACACTTGCTTTCGTGCTTAAGTATACCCACAAACCACCGATTGTCTGCGCCTAAACCTTACATCATTCATATACACTCTGTAGATAACGCATTAGCCTTCCCTGCCATATACAGAAAACAAGCCAAGATACCAGCACAATATAAAGACATAAGCATTAAAAAATGCACTTGTGTGAATGCATTTATTATGATACGCAACTGACTTGTATTTTTTCATTACTCGGCTTTCGGAGTAATGAATCGGGTTGCGCCGGTGCTCGCCTTCTTATGTGACTATGACTGTATTTGAACGGTTATTCTGTTAACTATAGGGGCTATAGGTTATTCAAAAGGGTTTCTTTGGCTTTCAAGCTGGCACAAAATAAAAGGCTGATGCTTTATCTCCATCAGCATCTAAGGCCTAATAAAAAAAAAAAAAAAAAAATACGTTGTACTTCGGACACCATCGACAACTAAATTAAGTATTTACACTCTGAAGTAGAAGGCTCGCATGTTTACAATCTACTTATAAAACTCTTTAAAGATAAACTTTTAGCTTAAAGCTTTCAAGTAGCTTTTAAACATCATCTTGAGCAAAAATTGTATCAGGATCACATGAACGAAAGAAGGTAACGTAACTAAATTTTTTTCTGTGTAATACAGGCTTTTACGTAGCTTTTAAACTGAATCTAGAGCAAAAATTGTATGAGGACCACATGAACGCAACGAGGTTGTTTCAATATCATCGTTTCAGCGGGTTTTACACCTTCTTCAGAAAAAATTGTGTAAGGATCACATGGACGTGAGGGGGTATTATAACAACCTTTTAAGTAGCTTCTACGCGTTCTTCCTCAGCAAAAACTCTATCAAGATTACATGAACGCAAGGAGATATTGTAACCAAGTTGTTTTCGTTTGATATAAGCGTTCAAATAGTTTCTAAACGTTCTTCATTAGCAAACATTGTGTCAGGGTCGAATGAATGTAAAGAAGTATGAAAACCGAATAAAGATTATTACATATTTTATTATTAATTCTTATCTATTCACATTTACAACCTATTAACACATTGACTAGATTTAAACACAACCATGAAGAGATCTTTTTGTGCACGAATACACATATTTTTATTTTAGGCGTATGAAAGATGAGAGACGAACAGAAGAGAAACTTATAAATATTCGACGATGTCACATTTTATAGAAATATTCGGACACGAACGTCCGAACGAGTAATTAATATTATGTTGGCTTTTATTTTTTTCGGTCAATAACTTTTGAAAAATCGGCAGTATTTCTTTATCCAATAGTTCCGATTCGGAAGTCGCGTTATGCATCGGTTTCTCACGAATCGTCGTCGTCGACGTGAAACTCGGCTTTAGGGTTGCAACATTCGGCGTCGATTGATAGTAGCCGAGCTTACTGTGCTGATTACAGATTCCCGTCGGATGTTCTTTCTTCGTGGGACTTTTCTCCTTCTTCTGATTCGTGTGACGATTCTTTTCCGAAACGGAACGGTGCATAACACCGTCATCTGAACGATGGGACGTAAGTTATAAGCACTACGTGTAGTACGTCATATACTCACCGTCTTCCTGTTGTACGGCAACGACGCGCGAATTTTTTTGATGTACTTTATTACAGCGATGTTGGCTACCGGTATCCCACAGCTCGCTTTTAGCAACAACGTGTTGCCCACCCTCGGTCTTTTTTTTTGGTGTACGATTAACGGGTATGCTTAGTCTTCTATTAGAGGTAGTTGTGTCCGAATGATCGTCTGTACGCATACTCGCCCGTCTCTTATCGCTATAATGTACATCTGATTTTCCACCATCAGACATCGCCTTGTGTACCTTTTGCTCGATGGTGCTAAAGGAATCTAAGCACTCCTCCACCGTCTTGTCATCCTTCACCTCCTGTTTGCCCACATTGCCATTTTGTATTAATACATTTTCCGTCGAATCTTGCACTTTAGGTATTTTGGGAGATGATTCCGTTACGACCTTCTTCTTCCTGCAACACGTCGAGCATTGATGAAATGGGGCAACACTATTCGCGTGGTCAAGCAAAGAAGGAAGTTCGGTACTGAAGGTACTGAAGAGGAAACTAAAAACAGGCGGAGGAAGTACGAGAAAACGTGAAAGAGCAGTTGCATCGTTCTGCATTTTGAAGAATCTAGCAGAAGCGGGAACAAACGCAAAAGATCAATTGCATTATTCTGAGAGAAAAAAGGAAGCTCAATATTGAAGAATTGGGAAGGGGATGCAGGAGACAACTCGGGAGTTGAGATGCATCATTCCGTCAGGAAAGAAGAACGCTCGATACTGAAGAAGATACAAAAAACAAACGGGGAAACACGATAAACACGGGAAGGATATTGAAAAAGATATTAGACATTGGGAGGAGAAGGTGGAAAAACCGCAGGCGGACTAATAGTTGATGTGGACATCTGGTCAGGAAAGAAAGGCACTCCGTATTGACCAATTCGGCAGGAGGAGCAGTAGAAAACGCGGGAGGCTAAATGTATCATTCCTTCAGGAAAAAAGAGAGCTCTAATAAAGAAGAAGATACTAGAAGAAACTTGAGAAAACACAGAAGAGTAGCGGGATCATTCTGTCAGGAAAGAAAGGAGCCCAATACTGAAGAATCCGGCAGGGAAAGCGGGTTCAAATGCGGGAGACCAGATGCATCGTTGCGTCAGGGAAGAAAGCACACAGAAGATCAAGGAAGAGATGGATTGAAAGACTAAAGGAAAGACGGCCATCAGAATACAAAGGATTAATCATGATACGGTAACAAGCAAACCAACTTACTTTTGACTATCGGAGTGATGAAAAGATACAAAGTCTTGCGAACTTAAACTACATATCGATGTAATATCACTTGTTTCCGTAGCGCTAGGTGCCTCCTTCCTAAGCAGAGGTACCGAAAGTCGATTCATATCGTTAATGGAGTCCGTTCGTGCGTCCAAAATATCTCTCGCTTCGGTGCCGAGGCGTTTTATTAACATCTGTAAATTAAGAAAAACACACACTCTCGTTACTGAATGTAAGGACACCAACCTGAAGCTCGGTCTCCTTTTCGAGGAGCGTTTTACGAAAACGAGAGTTGTTCGCCTTAACCTCCTTAAGTTTGTGCTCCAATTCCGTCGCGCTCGAATCACGTCGAGTTTTCGACATCGGCCTCAGTGTCGCTCGCATTCGTTTATCAATCGAACCTCCGGGATTACGCTTCAGTTCGACTAATTTCGGTACGAAAACTAACCATAAAGTAGCTGTCGTACAGAACATAACGAACACGCCGATGATCAAAAACATCGCATCTTGGTGATCGACTAAGACGAGAGCTACAGCAGCTCCACATATACACATAATGGCAACATTGTAAACGGAAAGACCGACGTGGCGACTATCATTTAGCGCCGGTATGGAAACGTGACGCGTTTCCCATGCCAAAAACGCTCCAAATATCTACAAAACTGTCACGTTAATCTTTTGGGTCGTACAACTCACATTTACCATCAGCAACCCCTTGTAGGCGTATATGGAACCGACGAAGAGAGTCATACGCTCCGAAGCGCAGTATTCGTTTTCGGGTATTATGAGAATGTCCTCGCTCGACGGGTGGGGCTGAAAACTGAACAGTTAGTGAGTGATTATCTCACGTATTCACATTACGTAAGGTTCCATTCGTTTCGTCTCCCGATAGAATGGATCGGCGACCTGCCACGTTGTCATGATGGCCAGATCGATAAATAACAACACGCCGACAACCATAAAGAGTTGATAATCTTTTATGACCTTCTTGTTCAATTTGACGTCGGTGAAGATCGAATGGACGCGCCAAGTTTTACTGAACATCGCACCGAAGGCGAGCGAAAATCCTGCCATTAACGTCCACGCACGTGCCGTACATATATATGGAAAGGCATCTAAAACATCGTAAAGTTACCGCTCGGAAACCTACCTGAAGTTAGCAAGCCCTGTGGTACTTAATTGTCATCCCAAAATCGAATTTGCCGTTCTCCTTCGTCCAAAAATGTTCGGTATGAATGAGGGTTTTAGAAAACACCACTCGGCCACAGACCACTTGGTGTGCCTCGAAACATCCATACAAAAGAATTTATTCACAGATGCCACCTTGTGGCCGTGAGTTTCGAACTAGAAAAAGTTCAAATTCCAAACTTCATTTTCCAAATAGCATTCAGGCTTCCAGATTAAAACCTCCATCATGATATTGGAAATTTTGTAATGCACAAATTAAGGTTCAAACTGCTGACTCCAGCTTCGGAACTTTGACCTTCTGAGTACAGGGTTAAGGTTTCAAACTAGGCAGTAATCATTATTTGATAAAAATAGACATTGTCATGATGAAGTGAAGAGCAGGGAAAAAGACAATAGAAAGTATATGGTGTTTTTTTTTGGGTTATCTCCCTTCACTTCCTCCTGTCCATTGCTACTTGTTCCCAATTGGTGACTCGGATTTCTTTTCCACTTCCTTTTCGACCTTCCTCTTCCCCTCTTTCTCTTCAATCCGGTGCTGGATGGCTTTTCTTTTTGCTCTTCCTTCTCCTATTCTCTTAATCAACTTATCCTTTGGCTTTTAATTACCCCTACTATGGTTGGTCATCACCTCTTCATTCGTTCTCCTTTCCCATCTATCTCCTACTTTCTTGTCTCTTGAGAGAAATACCAAGTGGGCACGGAATGGAAGAGAAATGGGAAAACGTGTTTAACATAAAAGACGAGAACATAAACATAATTATACAGGAAGATAGACAACAATATAATTAGAGAGAAATGAAGAGTGGAATCACAATATCAAGTGGAATTATGGAATGAAGAATAAGAGGAAATGGAATAGAAGACACTCAATGTGAGTTTAAGGGAAGAAAAAGCACAGAAGACCCAATATTGGCGATAAGACTTACAAATATCTAGAAACAGGAAGAATAAATCAAGAAATAAATGAAAGAATGGCAAATTTGATTTTGATGTAGCAAATTATTATATCTGGTACCATTTTGGGTTACGTGCTAACTCACTTTGGAAATTTGGCGATTACTTACCGACACTTGACAATCCGGAATCCAATCCGAGAAAGACGACGCTTGTGTACGTTAGCATGCATCCTATTATAATTAGATTGTTGAGTTGCGGACTTGACATTTTAATGTACCGCTGATTTCGATACTTGATGTTGAATGCGAGAAAGACGGATGACATTATTATGCCGCAAACGGCCAGCGATGCCAGTATCGCATAAACCGTCTTATTGACGCGCGTGTGCTCGATTATTTCTAAGGTCCTGTCCTTCGGTGGTTGCCTAAAATTATTGCCTTTAACACAGCGGTAGATTCGTATTTTTGTTTTTTTTTTGCTGTGATAACGACATCGCTAGTTATAAAAGAAACCATTTATAAGTTCATTGCGGTTCTGAAAATTGTTTTCATACTTTGGGATGGTTCATTAGCATATTTTTTCCAAAACGTTCGTAACAAGTAGGTATATTATAACTGGAATGGTACCCAAATGCTACAAAACTAAATGGTTTCTTAAATATTCATTGCACACGCTCATGACAATGAAATTATTTACCATGGTCTGTACTCTTCTTAAGAATAATGAATTGGTATCACTGAACTCAATAATATAGAGTTCAGTGATTGGTATAAACATAAATAGTCCATGGACCATAGGAAAAGTGAGTACCAATTGGAGGGACAAAGGATCACTTGGGGAGAAAAGTGAATGTAACATCACCCAAATAATACTTTTACCTTCCGATCCATTTTAAAGGACTGCCGAGTGTCAAATCGAGATGCTGAGTTGCTGCACTGTACTCTCCGACTTTAATTTCTAAACCTTCTTGAAACTGTTTGAGCAAAATGCTCGCTTTGCGTTCGTTGTCGTAAAAACGTACGGGGCCGGTTACACCTACAAAATTACTTGACACAATTGCAATTTACAAAATTGAAAAATAATCGTGCCCATTAAGTTAGCCTCGCCAAGACCTTCAATAACATTGAAACCTATTTCATAATTAATTAGGCTAATAATCTAGTGCTGTTGCGATTTAGCACAAAAATGTATTTGATTTGGGAGGAGGCATATTTTATTCATTTCAAAAGTTTTCAGGGTCTACAAAGGCAAGGGAGGGTGCTATATAACAGTCGAAGAGGTTTCTTAAAGTGAAGAAATGCACCCAAACTTATGGCGAATGAGACGCAGTGCACTTTAAAAAACTGCTCAAAATAAAAAAACTACTATGCTAGAAACTACTACATTTCTCATAACTCCACATATGGAAATCTAAACTAATGGAAATACACTTTAAGTTCTTTGGGGATACCTCCCTCAGGAACGTACTAAACTTTTTGAAGGGTCAGAGATGTTATCAAAAATGTTGTGTGAGGCCACCCCCTTTTAAGGGCTGTACCTCTGTTAGGAAGCGTTTTCGGACAAATCTTTATAGGTACTATTTTTCTTATTTTGGGCTCTAGAACACGCCCTAGAATTTCTGCCGAACATGTATCAAACACCCTGTATAGGGGTAGTGAGGAAGAACCATGTATTTTTGCAAGATTTTTAAGGTTCTGCAACTACCTAAAGCCTTGGTCCTCTACCCCTGTAGCGCATTTTTTTTAATTGGGAGACCTCTATCCCAACCTAATTAAATAAATTTTTATGCAACAACTAGGTTTCAATGTAATTTGCTGTAGTGGGGGAGAGACTGACTTAAACACACATAAAACTTACCCTCAAAACTTGTGTTCTGCAAAGCGTCTAGAAAAAGCTTCTCCCACAATGGATCCCTATACTTAAAATCGGAAACGGTCTGATTACGTCTGAAATACCGAATTTTATGTGCAACATGCTGTATCGCCAAGGCGACAGCCCAAATACCATCGTATGTATACCCATGAAATCGTGAATATTCCTTCCCTCTACGTGAATCGTACTCGGCACTATACTCGTCTGCCGTCTATAAAGAGTTACAAGTGTTTGTATCGACCGTGATGTTTACTTACCACTCCCGAAACCGTAATCTCCCCGGTCGTCGATAACGGTAACAAATCGGTTAAAATGGTCTGCTCCATTGCCAATTCGATCTCCTCCTCGGTACAATTCGAATCTCTATCCGGTGTACGCCACCAATACTCGTTATAAGTACCCATTATAATCCACTGATACTTCCGTCCGTACATTTCCAGCTTGTACGCCTCGCAAAAATCTTTCGGGCCCAATATTCGTTAAAATTGCCTAAAATCACTCTCGTATCTTTTTCCTTTAATTTAATAAGCGCCAGCGTTACTTCGTTGGTAAAACTCTGCGTTTCGACTACTTGGTAATTTAACGTATCTAAATCGGCTACGAGTCGGTTGTGTGCTAGTGAGTATCTCGGTTCGTTTTGGTAGATTGTGCCCACACGCGTCCAATTAAATTCCTTCAGTAGGGAGAGACGTGGTCTATTGAACGCGTTTTCGGATGGTACGATACGGAAAAAGTTCGGAAAACTGTCCTTAGTGAACATGGGATGAGTGTCGGCGTACGAAAGCTGTGTTAGGTGCCAATGTTTGGACGCTTTCGCAATCGGATCGGTTACGTGCGTACAGGCGGCGCCAAACAGCATTAACTTGTGGGGACCGCTGTGCATCATGTCGAAGAAGGCCTTGACCCCGACGGCCGCATTACACTACAAAAATGAAAACTATGGATAACCAACCTGCTGGGAAGTCGAGACACTCACCATGGTATCGTTCCACCACATATGAAGACGGTAGTTTCGTAGCACGGTCGAGTGTTCGTTGACATGATCTAGGGCTAGCTTAACACTCGGCATAACACCTCGGCCGGTATTCGCGTTTTCCACCCCCTTTCCAAATGGAAAAAATCCGGCGATATAAACATCGTGCCTTCGACTGTCAACGTTTGGTTTTTGGGGCTGACATGTCGTTAAAAATGATGATAAAATTATTAATTCCGTTATAATCAAGTAGTACATTATTTGATTATTCAACTTTTCGTTTAGCAAATATTTGAAAAATTAATTGAAACATTTTTAAAATGAGGACGACAACTTGCTGATGCCCAGCTACCCTATATTGATTTTTCACTTGTGAAGTGTATCAGCGACCAAGAAAATTTTTACCTTTTAGTAATAGTTCATTTTCATTTAGTAGTTCAAAATAGGGGATGATCGAACTAGCGGTTAAGAATTTTCCTAACATTATTGGAAATTGTGACTTATTCGATTTGTAACTTTATTCTCATTAAATTTTGAATTTTTTATAGATTATAAAGGAGGAACGATAACTAATTCTTCTGTGTAAAACAGACTGTTACAGTCTGTTTTACGTAGGTCAAAATGTGTTTTTGTTTTGACATTGGTAACAGTAGGTGGTTTAAGGAATTATAAGTAAACGTAAGTTGGCCAACCTTTTTGTCATATTTTTGAAAAGTTTTCAATATTTAATAATTAAAGAAAAATAATGAATAGAGCGAAAAAATACGTGAGAAAAAGAAAATACGACATTTCCGTCCCTTTATCACTGGGAACTACGCGACGTGTGAAGGTATGTCGATTGTTGTAATGTGAAAACTCAGGAAATTCCAAATTTTCGGTTTAGGTACCTTTCGAATCGCTCTCAATTGAACCGAGACGTTCCAAACGGATTAAACGTAAGAATAATTCCGATGTCTACCAAGTATTTAATTCGGAGACCGATTATTACGCCCATGCGCAACAGAGAAGCATTTTCAGAGAGATCGACGAAAATTACGAAAAAGCCTTGCTCAAGATGAATCAAAGCTCTGCGGAACCCTTTTACGAGATACTGCGCGAAGTACCCAAATATCCAAATATGAAACAAAAATCGATAAGAATTATAAAATCCTTAATAACGCAAATCGATTCCACTCTCGACGGGAATAACACGGTTAAGCACGGTTTTGTTCCCGAACAGCAGTGGGTGTACAACACACCTTCTAACCATAATGAAAATTTAAGAAAATTCACTTTTAAGCCGTTTACGACTGACGATCAAAATACAGTTAACTTTTTTAATACGACAGGAAACTACACATTTAATTTTGAAGATAGTGTACCCGATTCTCTTTATTTAACATAACTGCTGTTGTTTAACAATTGAAAATAAATGTTTGCTTACTTGCATAGTCTTAACCTCCCCCCCCCCCCTTGTAGGTCGTTCTTCTATTCCAACTGCTTTGGTCCACGTTCTCCCCTTGGTCTTGCTTTCTTCTTATAGAACACCCACTACCCATAAATTTTTTCTGTTAATCTACCATTGTTTATAGAGCACCATTTTCTATTATTTCCTGTATTGCCTTAATGTCTCTTGCAATCATGACGGCGACTGCTCAGCTATTAAGAGAACCTTACCAAAAAGAGAATCTTTATAGTTACAGACAGCAAAGCAGCGATTGCAGCACTACACTCATGTGGTAAATTCAGGGCTAGGCCTTGAATGCACACAAATGTGTTGAAGTAGATGAAACGCCCTATCACGTTATTTGCCAATGTGAGGCATTCATAAAGGCAAAGGGAACATCTACTTGGAATGAAAAGATTACACAAGAGGAAGTAATATGAAGATTCGCCCTACTAAAATCTTGGACTTTGTGAAAGATACAGGTATTCTTGAAGGGTAGACAACAGCGGGGAGCACAATAGACCAAAAGGTCGCAGTGCGGGAACCAATTGGGACCACCCCTAGCAATAATAATAATCACATACCCCAAAAAGCCCCAGAACAAAACAGCAAGTCACTAGTCCTCAATTTAACCAAATTGCTGGAAACTCTCAAGTAAACCAACAAGATCAAAGCAATGATGAATGAATGGATACTGTGCTAAACCTACTTACCACAGTCATAAAAAAAATTTCATAAGGACCCTTATTTTTATTAAGATAGCAATCTGGAACGCCACAACATTGATGACAGGATATTGTAACATTCTTAATAAATCATAAAATTGACATAATGTTAATATTTGAATCACATTTTACTAATCTAAGAAAATACCGAAATACATTATCTATATGTACAATTAACCATCCTGATACAGTGATATCTAGTACTGCACATGCGATTTTAATCAAAACAACAATAAAACATCACGAACTACAAAAATATCAAACTCGAACATCTCCAGACAACCGCAGCATCTTGGTAGCATTAAACAATAACATAGAAGTCACCTTCTCCACGGTTTACTGCACCCCCTAAAGGCACTATAAAAAGTGATCAATTTCATTTATTCTTCAACAGCCTAGATTTATAGCAAAACATCATGGATGGGGATCGCAAGTTACTCTAACATGTGGCAGAGAATTACTTAAAGAATAGAACTATGCTCGATGCTTAAAGCAATGAGAAGTAGTAACTTACATTTGTCAACAGAGGAACCAACATACTGGCCATCGGACCCACTAAAATCAGAGAATTCAAGACTACTTGACAACTCACACCTGCTCCTTTTGTGAAAAGCTATGTGAAGTAGCTTAAAAGACCTCAACTAACTATTTCATCTGTAGGGACTCCCAGTGGCTCCTGGACAAGAAGCCCTGAAGAAAAAGTGAACGCATTTGTTAACCACTTGTGAGAGGTCTTTCAACCTCTACAGCTGAAAGATATCGACGAATTAAATAAGTAGTAGAAGAAACCACTCAAACTTGCGAAAAATTGAAAACATAAAAACAATAATTAAGAACCTAAATCTGAACAAGTCTCCTCGATATGACCTCCTAACAGTAGAAACCCTAAAAGAACTACCTGAGAAGGGACTCAAGAGCTTTTGATCGACACCCTTCTCCGATTATAAATCTTCCAAAAGCGATGAAGTTGCTCAAATGGTAATTATTCCAAAACCTGGCAAAGACCCGACAGAAGTTACATCATCAGACCAATCACTCTGCTTCCCACACTGGCGAAAGTCATACTTTCTAGACTGAAAACAATCTTTGGAGAACACAATAACATCAATTTGCGAAGATTGAACAGGTTCAGAGTAATAATTAAAATAAATCACGACCTACACTGTTCCGCAACGTGTCTAGATGTTAGCCAGGCTTTTGATAAAGTCTGGATAAATGGCTTGCTGTACAAAATCAAGTAGTACATAAAGAACAGGTATTTCCAAGTGAAATTCCAGGAAAAATTATTAACTCTGCATCCTAGACATTCGGATGTGTCCCCACACTACCTCCTTTACACCTCTAACATTCCAACTACCAGACAGACCATGATCGCCACACGTGTGGATGACACAGCAGTGCTTGCTTCACACGAAGACCCACGAACAGCATCGCAGCGTCTCCGGCGCAACATAGATAAAATCCAAACATGGTTAAACACTTGACGAATACAAGCCAACAAAGTCAAATCGATTCATGCCACATTCTCCACACAAAAATGTTGGTAAGTACCAAATTTTATTAAATTATGACCATTATTTTGACTTCTATAAGCGAAAATCTGGGGTCTATAGCGAGTGGGATACACCATATGTTCCCAACTGGATGCCATCAGTGAAAGACGTAATAGTTTAGCACAGTGCCAAATATTGTCATAGACTCAGTACTCATACTAACACTTTAGCGGCCAATTTCCTCGACAGACTACATGCTAAAAGACTTAAAAGACAAGATCCACTCCATCTACCAAATTGGTTCAAATAGATACTTCTACAAAATTAAGCTAATTAACTAATTAATAGAGTGTCTTCATTGGAAAACCCTCTCACATCCTACACCTTCAATCAAATAATTTACTGAACGTCAGTTAAATGACAGATAATAAGTAATCAATTGTTGGTAAATAAAAATGTTGCGTTTTACTTTTTCCAAAATGATTATTGTTTATGCTTATATATTTTTCCCTTTCTGCTACTTCAACCAATATGGTGGTGTATCATATTCTGTTCTTAGTTTTCTCGATAGCTTTCTTTAATATTATTAAAGACTTTTTATTTCACAATTCATTTTCAGTCAAAACAAATAAATAATCTTATTTATATTGAGAATCTAGTGAAACACTTAAAATTTTATTTTTTTTAACCTAATGACCTCCTCTTCAACAATTTTTACACAGTAAATTTGACTCAAAACCTATTTACACAAAATCAAAATTGCGATACAATAATACTGTTTGAATAAGTAATTACTCTCTGTAACAACTTGCGCTTATTAATACGCTAACAATCAAGAAAATTTCTCTACTACATTACTAACATTTATATTTTGAACAAAAGAACTGCATTTCACTTATTAATCTACAAAGTATTGGCGGTGGTGACAAATAAGATTTCTTTTTCTTTTACAATAAATGCGAGTCTTGGTTTCACTGTTGGAAAGCGATTGTCAAAAAAATTTTTTTTGTGCACTTTTATAAATTGTGTTACAATACTGCCGCCACATTTTCCAAACTTCTACTGCTCGCTATTAATGGACTAAGCGTACCGGCGACCTTATGACCGCGTTCGATCTCGTAATGACTATCGAGGGATATGTTAGTCTCGACATTATTTTTGGTCGGGATGTAAGAGGCGACTAGAAGCGCGCACACAACCAAGAGTGCACCGAAAACGAAAGGCGGACCCGGTACCAACTGAAATATAAGATTCTTTTTTAGATTACGACGAATTTCGATTAAGTACCCACCTGTGAGTAAATGTCCGAGTGCTGTACTTCGATGAGGTGAGTTGAATCGGTCGTCGCATTTTCGCCCTCGTTTAAATCGACGTGGAACATGTAAAAGATTACTCCGAACATGGCGGGTCCTAAACCGTTGCACAAACCGCGCATTCCTGTCACCATTCCTTAAATATAACATACACATATTACTATTGATAATTTTCTGTTTATGAACAAATAAAGTAGTCAATATTAGTTGGTAGACATACACACCAGATGGTGATAACTTCACTTACTTATGGACTTTCACAACACATACTGTTTACTGTGATGTATAGAAGCGGTACTTGTTCTACATTCAAAGGTATATGATAAGTTGATAAATTTCGCAAAATATAAACATTTACAAAGATTATGGTAATAATTACATATTGTTTAGAATCTTGTAATCATTGTAATCCTTAAATAATAGAAGTAACATCTTGTAATAATTATTACGATTTCTCTCAAGTGATTCTGTATTGGTCCCGATGACCTAATTGTACCTTCCTCTGTTATATATCCGTTTTCCTTACCTAATTTCAGCTGATTCTTTGGTTCCTTGGGATACCTTTAATCGGGACAGTTGCTGCAGTCATTCCTTTAGAATGGTTTTTATTTCTCTTCTCACTGTTCACATGCTGGTTGCACATTTTTTGTTCAATATTATAATGAATCGTCAATTATTTCCTTTGTTGTACCAATTGCCTTCTTTTCTTTGAAGGTTCCTCATTCTTCTTTTCTAATACCGATTGGTTTCCAAAATTAAAGGAACCAATTTTATTTGTTGTACCTTTGTAACCTCCTCTGTTCTGTATAGGGTCGATTTGATAATTGAAGAAAAGCGTAATTTGTAGCCATCAATTCTTCAATTACCTTTGATCAAGTATAGCTTTCTCCTCCTCACATCCCTTCATATCCATTATTCCTCTCAGAGGTAGTTCCCTAATGTTCAGAAGGAGCTTTTGGTAATGTGAGGTGATGGCTCTGTTGGGCCTAGTGTATCTTCCACTTTTGAATTCGGTCTCTTAAAATGACTGTACCCTACAAAAAGTTTCTGATCTTCCTGAGGGAAGTTATTTTTGTAAAGCTTTGTCTCTCAAGAAATCTGTGTCTCGCAATTACCTGACATGGTATATGTGGTAATTCCTTCTTACCACCTCTGGATATTAGGAGGAGGAAGTGGTCCACCACCGCCACAATTTATCTTGGTCAAACCGTCCGTATTTAAGGATAAATCAAACTAGGAGACAGATACTCGATGCAATACGAGCGATAGCAGGTAGAGCACAGACGAATCTTGGTTAAGAGTTTGTTACGTATGGGAATTTATCCCCACAAATCAGGCTTGCGCCTACTTGATTAGATGATTTTTTTGGTTCCTATGTACTTTATACAGCGAGATCGAATTAGTTTTCAAACCACGTGACTTCATAGCATAGGCAACACACCTTACTTAAGTTGGTACTGTTATTAAAAAGTATGTAAAAAAGCATTAGCGCAGCATTGGGGTTAAAACTTACAATTTCAAAACATTTTATAAACCTTAATAAGTATGCACTGATTGCAAGTGTTGAAACAATTGGTTGATAAATTGATCTCTTCTATTTTTTATAAAACAACAGGTACGAAAACGATAATAAGAATAAATAACAAGCACTACGAACGGACCGAACGCCAATGACAAAATTACACTAAATATAAATAAAATGGTTACCAATTCCTGAACACTAAAAATTTCCAAGCAATAAATGTAACTGGTCACGTGGTTTGAAAACGAATTCGATCACTCTGTACTAGGTTAAGGGGGTTAGGAAGTAAGTAAACCACAAAAATAAAGTAATCGAATTTAAGATTGCCTCTTCCTGTAATAATGAAAGCAAATTTGTGTGGCTTAGATATGGTTTGCATTACGAAATCGTAATGTACAAAACTCCATTTTCCCATGCATCAACACTTCATTTAATCATTAATAATAAAAAAAATAATAACAGACACAAAACAATAATTAATATAAGTTTAGGCAACCCAACTTACATATGTTCGGAAGGGGATGCAGCAGGAGGTTGCTATGTTTTGTAATTTAATATGAGCACAAATGGTCCATAAGTGTTATGAATTCAGTAATATACAGTACCGGTTGGTACAACTGTGCATCAGTTGCCTCATGTCATTGAACTGTACGCTATACGCAACTGGAAAGGAAACGCGCATAAGTAACACTGAAGCCAAACGACTGGGTATCTCTATCTTTTTCTTTTACACGCAACGTCATACAAACGATGACACGGAGCATAAAATGCAGGTGACAGATAAAAAAAATATATTGCAGCAGTTATCTCTCTCGGCTGCTCTACTACCGTAATAAGGAAAAGGCGACAGAAGTACCCATTCCGCATCTGCCTTTGTCAGCCTTCAACGCCTACAATGCATTGAAATAGCCCGTTTCCCTTCCAGTTGCTTATAGCGTACAGTTCAATGCCTCACGTACAATCAATCATAATCATGTATGTTTACCTGTGTTAATTTTCCACTCACCTTGTACGACGCCTTGTCGATCAGGTGTACTTAATATAGACACAAATGCAGATATAGCGGGATACGTAATGGAACTCATCGAAGCGAGCATGCCAGCGGCCCACATCATCCATGTAGTCGTCCCGAAACCGTACCACAACAACTGTAGCATTTCAAATAACAATCCGAGCATAATCGTATGTTTACATCCTAAATTCTTCATTAACATTCCTAAACACAATTGCGACATTACGGCCAACAAACCCACCAGTCCGACGAATACGGCCACCATGGACGCGCTCCAACCCATTATTAACTTCAAATAGACAAATATACAACTGTACTGGCCAGCTTCGGGCAGATACGATAGAAATACAGCAATGCAAAGCAATAAAATGGTGGGATCTTGTCCGACATTGCGTAACGACGAAAACGGATCGGCTTGTTCCCAGCTGATAGGAGAGACACGAATCTAAAATACGACTCGTAAAGGACGTTCAATTGACGAGCGAGAATTACCTTTTCGGATATACTTTCGGGTACGGCCACCAGTATAAAGAACACATCGAGTATGGCAACGGCAGTTGCCAAAGCGACCACTAATGATATTGACCATCTGAAACGGAAAGTGGACGTCACGTTACATTGCTCTGTTCGTACTCACCTCTCCATTAGATATGCGCCTAGTGCCGGCGATATCACCATGCTCGCCGCAAAGGTTCCGCTTACCAGTCCATAAGCGAGCGATCGTTCTTTTTCGTCCGTCACGTCGGCGACGTAGGCAAATACAACACTAAACGTTACGGCAAAGACGCCAGAGATACTGATCATGGCAAAAAACCAAAAGGTGTTAATCGTCATTAGCGGTATGGGTAAGCAGGTGAAGAAGACGGTGACGAGTAAAAATAGTTTACGACCGCATACGTCGGAGAGTGCGCCGACTAATGGTGCACTTAAAAACGATAAAATTCCTTTTATGCCCATAATTAGGCCGTTCATTAAGAATGTGTGATCGGGAAATGTCGTATTAAGAACCTGTATTATTGGCATCGTCAGTAGACCCCATGCGAAAAATTCCAAAAAAATAACAACCAGAGCATGATACAAACTTGGTCGTCCGATACCAGACGTCTGAAAAACAAAAAACAAAAATTAATTTACCGCCATGTTTTGAACAAGATGATTAAAGAAGCTGATAACGAAAATCTAATGATAAAGGAAACAAAGGTTGATAAGATCAAAGAAAAAAATATGACGTGGTAGATTTTCGCGAAAAACTTACAGTAACAACCCCATCTTTTGCAATTGATTTTCTGGAACGTATAATCATTCCAGCCACCCTTTTTGACGGTTTTGCTTTCATCTTCTTTTACACGTACTGTCTAAGTCTAATTTAAAAAAATACTTATTTTAAATCGAAAATGCATTTTTCGTTAGGAAAAAATAAATCGATTTACAATCAGATTTGATAAAAACTTGAATTCAGATTTTGATTAACCATTTTTTGTAAGTAAACGTACTATAACCAGCTGTCAAGCTGTCACTGTCAAAATGTACGATAACAGTGAACAGCGACCCCTATGTGTCTGAGATAAGCCCGAAGTTTGCTAACTTATCGGCGCAATTTCATTGCCTTTAAATACAGGGTGTTAATTCTAAACGCATATTACAACGTTTTATGGGATTCTTATGTAATCTTTTTCAATGATTTCATAGTTGATAAAGTGTAATCAATAGAAAGTTTTCTTAATTAAACCAGCGACGTAGGGTAATCTGGATTCTCTATTGCGATGGGAGGGTGGTCAGAAGTCCACGCGCACATAGGCCTCCCTGATTAGAGTCGTTCGACACCGCAACGTCACTTAAGCCATCTCACACGTGAGATAAACCTCACGATGCTGGATGGGACAGCGGCTCTAATCTTAACCATGTACGGCCAGGATTCCCCCAACATGGATCGTCTTAATTCGACAAGTACGTAGGACACTCACAAAGTATGTGTTGCGCCGTCTCGTCGTCTGTGTAGCATCCTCTAGTCTACAGGATGGTGATTCGACCAAGCCTATGGGGTGCATGTGTTTATTAAGTTTACAGTACCGAGAAAGTATGCCTACAAGTAGCCGCATATCAGGTTCTTGCTGGATGGCCCTGTGCAAAAACGCACCAGGCTACGAGATGCTCCTCTGTAGGCTTCTGTCGCGTGGCGGAAGTCTGACATCAAGTTCCACCTAGTCTTCTGCTGGGCTTGGATGTCTTGAGTTATTAAAGTTGTTTACATTTCCTACTGTAAGTCGAAGAGCAGGCTCTGGACCATAAAACGGTTGTTTTAAGGCCAGTCGGGATAACTTATCGGCTTTTTCGTAACCTATTGTGGATATAAGATGAATATGTCTGGTTGAGATGCCACTTCCGCATCAAGGAAGATGTGATAGTTTTTCCCTAGTATAAATCAAGAGATGAGTGTTAGATCGTCCTTCGTAGACGTAGTAGTCCAATTACTCTGTCTGTCGTAGTAAGAAAGGTTACAACGTTCTTCTTGGATCTAGTTACTACTATATAGATGGCGCCATTGCACTACCATTACTAAAGTCACTAAATATTAGTGACTTTAACCATTACAACCATTACCACTGAAATATATTTCAGTGACCATTACTAGTGAACTCTACCATTACACACTCTGTATTTTAACTTCGCTCAATAAAAATGTATGTTGGTAGTGAATGATCTGTGGTTCTGGTTAGTGGTAGCACTGTATCCCATCATTTGTGGTTATAAAAAGAATGGCTCTTCTACGTATTTCTCGCTTTTTACCTCAATTAAGGAAAAACGAAACAATTTGCAAGGTAAATTTATGTAGTATTCGTCGAACAGTTTTTGAATAACTTCATTTAAACGTATTTTGTTATCTTACAATTCGTAATGTTAAACGTGTATTACGTAATTAGGTATTGAAACAGTCAAGACATTTATCGCAAGCAAGAGCTGAACCTGCCGTACTAAACGTTCCACCTACAAGATGTACGACACTAGATTCAGGTATTCGTGTTGCTACCGAAGATTGGGGATCACAGACTGCGACGGTCGGAATATGGATCGACGCGGGAAGTAGGTGCGAGACGGCACAAAATAACGGCGTAGCCCATTTTATGGAACACATGGCTTTTAAGGTACTAATACCATATATGAAATTATTGTAATATTGTAAACGTTTCTAGGGGACCGATAAGAGATCTCAAAGTGAGCTTGAAATTGAAATCGAAGATATGGGCGCGCAACTAAATGCGTATACGAGCCGTGAACAGACGGTTTACTACTCCAAGTGTTTAGCTAAGGATGTACCTAAGGCTGTCGAAATTTTAGCGGATATTGTACAGTGCGCTAAATTAGGAAAAACGGAGATCGATCGCGAACGTGGCGTGATCTTACGTGAAATGCAAGAGGTCGAATCAAATTTACAGGAGGTCATTTTCGATCATTTACACTCGACCGCGTATCAAGGTACACCGTTAGCAAATACGATATTGGGACCCACAGCTAATATTCAAGCAATAAACGCCGACGATTTAAGATGCTACTTAAGTACTAATTATAAACCGAATCGTATGGTTATAGCAGGTGCGGGAGGTGTAAATCACGATCAGTTAGTGAAATTGGTCGAAGAACTCTTTAGCGGAGGTGACCCTTGTAACAAATACAGCGGTCAAGTACCGACCATATCTCCGTGTCGCTTTACAGGATCAGAAATTCGTGTGCGCGATGATAGTATTCCATTGGCGCATGTCGCACTTGCCGTCGAAGGTGCCGGTTGGACCGATCCAGATACGCTTACACTTATGGTAGCGAGTACCTTGCTCGGTGCGTGGGACCGTTCGCAAGCTTCAGCCAAACAAAATGCGACAAACCTAGCCAGATATTCGGCCGAATACGATTTGTGCCACTCGTACCAAAGCTTCAACACCTGCTATAAAGACACCGGCCTTTGGGGCATCTATTTTGTTACCGATTGCTTAAAAATTGAAGACATGATGTTCAACGTGCAGTCAGAATTAATGCGTTTATGTACGAATGTAACTGAAAGCGAGGTAGCACGTGCACGCTCCCTTTTAGCCGCCAACACCTTACTCCAATTGGATACGTCAACTGCCGTGTGCGAAGACATAGGTATAATGACCGTCTCTTACAAGTTTTTACTTATAAACCACTTTCGTAGGTCGTCAAATGTTATGTTATGGAAGGCGGATAACTCCGAGTGAGTTAACGCACCGAATTAACTCAATTACAGCCAAAAATGTGCGTGACGTCTGTTACAAATACATATATGATCGTTGCCCTGCCGTTGCCGGAGTTGGACCGATCGAACAATTGCCCGATTATAACGAAGTTCGTGGAGCCATGTATTGGCTTAGAGTTTAAATTTTTTATCTTAAATTGTTATTATGTAAATTTTATGTATTTAAATTAATTAAACAACATATTCGAAGGAAAGGGGGTAGAGGTGCTGCTCTAAAATTTGTTTCTGTGGAATACAACCTTTACAATTAACTTTGACGATTGAGGAAACTTTGTATCATGATTTTAGATTATATATACTGTAAGATGAGTGCAAGAAAGTAATGTATACTAAACTGTGTTTGTGTAATACAGACCTTCTAGTACCTTTTAAAACATCTCGAGCAAAATTTGTATCGTTATCACATGAACGCGAGGTAATGTAATTAAACGGTTCCTGTGTAATAAGGGCTATCCAATAACTTTTAAAACTGGCTAAATTAGGATCATATGAACGCAAGGAGGTAATATATTTTAACTAAATTGTTTCTCTGTAATACAAACTTTCAAGTAGCTTTTAAAACCTCATCTCAAGCAAAATTGGTATCAGGAGCACATGAACCCAAGGAGGAACGTAACTAAACTGTTCCTGTGTAATACAGGCTTTTAAAACCTCGACCAAATTTGTATCAGGATCAAGCAAGGAGGTAGCGTAACTAAACTGTTCCTGTGTAATAATGGCTTCAAATAGCTTTTATTTAAAACATCATCTCAAGCAAAATTTGTATGAGGATCATCATGTGAACGCAAGGAGGTAACGTATTTAAACAGTACCTGTGTAAAACAGCTTTTCTAGTAGCTTTTAAAACTCGGACGGACACTGTTAAAAGTTCATGTCGAGCAAAATTTGTATCAGGATCACATGAACACAAGGTGACGTAGCCAACCGGTTCCTGTGTAATAGAAGCTTTCAGGTAGCTTTTAAAACATGATTTCGAGCAAAATTTATATCAGAATAACATAAATTTGAGGAGCTACTAATATTGGCTTAATGGTATCTTTTATATAATATTACAATACTACCAGTATAATATTAAGAATCACAAGTTAATTGGAGTTTATAAATATACAAAACAAAATGATTTATTAATAAATTGTTTCAAAAATTATGTCTCTTCGCAGTTTAAATGCTTCTGTACAATATGCCTAGTCAATGATGAAACGAAACTATAAGAACATCCACAAATATCACAGTGATGCAAGGCTCCAGTACCACGATGAATCTCCGTGTGACGTAACATATTCGAATACCTCGAAAACGCCCGTCCGCATATCTCGCAGCAAAATTGTTTTACCGGATCGTGGATGCGCCGATGAAAATTAAGATCGCCACGATTACGAAACGCACGCGCACATATGTTACAAGCGTAAGCCCTAATTCCCGTATGTATCAGCAGATGTTTTCTTAAACTAGATTCGTCCATAAACCTTTGGCTGCATACGGTACATTCGAGCGGACGTAACGATGGATCGTGTACCGTTAAGTGACGTTTTAAACTTCCTGCGGAATTAAACGATTTGGGACATTTCGGACAATCGTGTAATCTAAAAAAGGAAAGAAATGGGGGGGGTGTTTCTTTTGTTATCACTTACTTTTGGCACACAAGCATCCTTTTGTGACGTTCCAAAAGTGAACTGTTAGAGAAACTTTTGCCGCATCTATCGCACACTTGCGCCTCTTCGGAAAGATGTGCGTTAATAATGTGCCTACGTATTTGTTGCGTCGACTTAAACTCTTTTCCACACGTATGACACCTAGTCTGCGCCATTGAGGGAATTAAGTTGACTCGCATCGACTTTTTTCCGTGACTATCAACGGTAGTTAAAATAGTTATAAAAACCATGGGCGAAGCAGTTTCCGTATCTGGCAACAGTAGTAAAAATACAAGCCATAGTTTACCAATAACGCTTACCCTGCACCTCGAAGCTCCAATCGTCATTATTCGTTAATTCCATACGACCGTAGACGTATGATATTGTCTTTACGAAATCTTTTGTTTGCACGTTGTAAACTTTATCCACAATTTTTACGCCCAAATTTTTATTTCTTAGCTTATTACGAACGGTCTCCAAGTCCATTAAACCGGCCAACGTTTTTCCTATATTTACATCACAATTCTCTTTTGTCAAGATACATCTCTTACGTAAAGCCGGTTGGTGTGACTTGCTTGCTTCCTAAAGCAATTGAATGTTGGCATTAGAATAGGACAAAAAAAGTGGGGCAAATAATGTTCGGATGTAACATGAAGGTCAACTGGAGTTTTAGAATATAGTTACAGCATATGAGTCAAACGAGGATGCAAGTGATACAGAACACCATGAACAATATATAAATGGAAATGATGAGAACGAGGGGGATAAGGGAAGATTTAATACAAAGGAAGGGTGGAATGGAAGTGAGGGCATTGAAAGCATGGGGGGATGTAGTTTATTTAGGGTATAGACTGAGGTATGATAACAAGGATGAGGCACATGTTAAGAAGTTCGGCAGAAGGGGAAAAAATATTGAGACAGGTATGGGGTTTGTGGGAGAGAGTGTTCGGGAAAGAGATGATAAGGACGGGTTGATTATTTGATAAACTGGTGAAGAGGGTAATGACGTATGGGATGTGGAGGGGGGAGATATTGGGGTTGGAAAGGGAGGCGCCGTGATAATTCGTGCAAGAGAAAATTAAATGGGAAAAAATAAGGTATTTAGTCTTTTTTACATAATTATACTTATAGTTGGTCAATTCAATATTCAAAATTGGAATAGGTTTATTAGAGAACGGGCATTTATTCATCCAATTAAAGCAAATTTAAAAACATTGGCTTCTCCAGTACCTTATACCACTAATGATACCCCTTACTTTTCGCAATTTTTTGTTTAGAAAGAAAAAACAAGGATTTTAGTTTATAAATAATGTTATCCATTGTTGAAATTTAAGAGTTTTGAGACTGTTAATGTCTTAGAGGTTGGCGACATTTGAAAAGAGAGACAGCAAACTTTTTACCAGTGAACTCTGTATACCGGGTGAGTCATTTAACCTGGAATTTGAAATATCTCGAAAAATACGCATTGTATAGAAAAATGTGCTGAAACAAAACTTGAATATCTTCCAGGGGGAAATTCGTTAGTACTAAATTACACCCTCACCCCCGCCCCCTGTAGGCGGGGCGGGGGCAAATTTGAAATTTTAAGTTACGTACGATTTGTCCGAAACATTTTTTTCGATTCGCGACAGGGGGCGCTGTAATCGCAAGAAATGGAGCAGAAGTCAAGAACATATAAACACAGTCAAGAACGTATAAACACGTATTTAGTAAGATTCGACAGACGAACGCTTGTGTCCAGGTTGTTCAAGCTCAAGGACACCATTTCGAGCATTGACTCGATTAGTGAGGGGCAAGGGGATTCACGTTAATGAAGCACTCCAAATGCAATATAAAACTATTACGTCCTCCTCGTTGTTCCTGGGTTACGTTAAAAACAGTTTATTCACCAAACACCCCACCCCCCACACGCCTGCAGGAGAGGGGAGGGCAACCCTAACATCATTGAATAACCTGTCGAATCTTAAGTACTAAATACGTGTTTATCTGTTTTTTGACGTCTGCTGCGATTACAGCGCCCCCTGTCGCGAATCGAAAAAAATGTTTCGGACAAATACGTAACTTTCGACGTAAAATCCGAATCTGCGATAAAAAATAGGGGTTCCTATCTAAATTCCAAATTTGCCCCCCGCCCCGCCTACAGGGGGTGGGGGTGAGGGTGTAATTTAGTACTAACGAATTTCCCCCTCGAAGATATTCAAGTTTTGATTCGGCACATTTTTCTATAAAATGCGAATTTTTCGAGATATTTCAAATTCCAGGTTAAATGACTCACCCGGTATAACTGGAAGGATAACGTCGAATATAAAAATTGACCCGTTCTGTTAGAGCAAGATGGACGTTAGTAGGGGGAAGGCTGTCCTTATCTTACTACATTTCTCTTATGGATATTAAAAATTATGTTTGGTTAAGACACTTATTTCATGATTAATTTTTAAATTTACAATTATAACATAAGTGTACAATAATTACACAGGGTGATTCATTAAGAATGTCCAATCTCTGAACTGTAGATTCCAGACCTCGAAATATGATGATTCTGATAGTTTCCGAGATACCGGGTGTTTAAAGTTTAAATATGAATTTTGATTTTCGCAATAACTTTCTATTTTTTCACAATTTCTTTTTGAAAATTGGCAGTTTTACCTTTTTTTGCATGAGGATTGCCAATTTGGACTCTAATTTAGCATTGCTAATAGAGGGCGCTAGTTATACTTGGTTGTGTTTAGTAAATCTAAGCAAAAATTTTTTTCGGCTGAACTATTAGCAAACTAATAATAAAATATGGAAAAGCGTTATATTCTACAAAAAAAAGTTACTCTTGTTTGATTCGTGTAACTCGATCAGTTATCGAGTTATTTGCTTCTAAACAGTTCAATAAATTTTAATTTAAAAAAAAAATTTATTCTCTAAATGTGTAACAACAATAAACTATTATTTATGATCCGTTTTCGCAAAGATCTCTTCATATCAAATAACCCTTGTCTATTATTTTTAATCACATTAATTAATTGTTATTGCGAAAATCAAAATTCATATTTAAACTTTAAACACCCGGTATCTCGGAAACTAGCAATATTTGTATAAGGCATGTTGGGCAGAATCATCATATTTTGAGGTCTGGAATCTACAATTCAGAGATTGGACATTCTTAATGAATCACCCTGTATATGTATCCAAGAGTGAAATTTTTAATATTTTGTGTTTATTTCTCATTATTAAGTATTAACCACGCCTTCGCACGTTTATACAAATACGTTAGAAAGAAATAGGAATCCACCACGCAGCAGCGGTGCTTGTCTAACAGTCGAGGACAAGTTAGGAAAGCATTTTGTACTAACCGTTATCCTTCCAGGTATATAAAGAGTTCACTGCTTTTTACCCACTCTAATCCTATGGTGAATTCCTCTACCGACTATTAAAGGCAACTTGAAAACTAATATTTTGCAGTTTCACCAACAAGTACAACTAATCACAAAATAAGCAGTCCTTAAACAAAAATTCAAATACAGTAGAACCTCTCATATCCGACCTTCCCACAACCAACTCGGTTGTATTGACCACTCTTTTGTTTTTGGACTGGTATCATACTAAATATCGCATGACATGCGACCTACGTATTTTGTGATTAGTCTACTTGACAAACAAAAATTGATACAATTACATTTGTTACCGACAACGACGACGTTTTATCCGCATTCTCGCTAGTTTGAAAGTGTAGAATTTTTCCAACAATTTTTTTCCCGCTCGCCGTCTTGCCTATTGTTACTTTTTTATTAATTAACCCGCCGTCGACACCATCCTCTCCCGATTCTACGGAGAGCAGTTGTTTTTGTAACTTTTCAAAGTAATTTTCCAGCGTAACAGTTTGACCCGTAACCAAATTTCGTCCCGTAATTTTATTCAAATCGATTGTACACGTATCGTCGTCAATTTTAATCGATTGCTCTAAATCCTCTTCGGGCGTAATTTCCGTGGGTTCCTCTTCCATTTGAACTGTTTGCAAGTGAAGCTTTCCATCTTTCAGTATTGCGTATTCGCATATCGGTTGAATTTCCGAATCGATTACGACTTGATCGTCTACAAAACAAGAGGTGAACTTTGTGCGGTAACCGGTTAGAAAAACTACCCACCTTCGATGACATTACCGTCGGGAAAGATAAATGTGTAGGGTTCCTCATCGCAATACTTCTCGTCCTTTGTATAAAATACTATAGGATTCTCTATTTTGGTATCGTTTTCTTCTTCGTGAACATATAACTCGCCATCATTTACAAGATACTGTTCAAGTACGCCTTGCGAGTCTTCCAAGAGAACCGCATGACGTGTAACAGGTACCACGAACTGGCCTTCCTGTAAAAACACAGTAGCTTCATCACTGTCATCCATCTACGGAAAAGAAAGAATTTAATAAAAGTTACTGGGGAGTAAACGATTACATTGCTCTCGGTCACTGTAGTTGTTGCCATAACTCCTTCCGAATCCATTTTAAGTAGTAAATCCATAAAACTGAAAGTAACAAATTAAAAAATTCATGTTTATTTATTTATAATTTAAGAGAAACTCCGGATCGGTAAATAAAGTTACCTTTTTATTAAAAGAGTCAAATATGGCCGACTAATTTTTCTCACAATGCCAACATAAAACGTTTAAAAAAATTAATTCCCCGCTTTCCCATTATTTAACCAATCGCAGATAATTAAAATAGTCTTTCGGGTTCAATTACCATTTTCATTATTCTATTCCGGATTAAGCGCAAAACATCCCCATGGAGTGTTAAGGTAAGAGAGAGATCCTCACATCCAAGCTCTTTGTGCTACCTGCCTGATTAGAGAAGTCCAACCACTGATCTACGTCAGTGAGTCCAACACAGGCCATGAATGAAGCCATCCTACATTTGAGATAAACCTGAGGAAGCTAGAAAGACTCTCAGTTGCACAAGTGCGAGACAATCTCCAACAGCTCCATTTATTCTTGTGCTGTGTTTCGATGTATTGAGTTATTCGGTTGCTCACAGCAAGTGGAAGATCTGATTCTGAGAGGACCACAAATCATTTGCATTTTAAGGCTCTTCAGGCTAACTCACTAACTTTTGTTCAAACATACCATTTAACCCGATTTAACCCATAAGTACCTGGTTGATAGTATTACAGTGTGCTAGGTACCTGGTGTAATATGTAATGACACTCAGAAAGCAGCCTAGGTATAATTTTGCAGGGACCTAGCACCTGGTGGGTGGCACTAATCACTGGAGTGATAATTACATTCCTTGTTCTTTGTGCCATCCCTAAAAACTTTGCTTGCACTAAGCGTTCTTTCTACCAGGTCTGTGCCTGGTACCTATATCAGATAGAGATGCCACTTCCGATTCAAGAAAGATAGTCTAGTTCCTCCCTAATATATAAATTGAGGAACAAGTGAATACTATACCTCTTCAAGGATAAGCAATTGCTTGATAAAAAAATGTTCAACCTCGATATCTCTATTATTCGCCCCTTGATCGGTTTCAAATTCGACAAGAGTCGCACATGACACAAATACAAAGATGATGTCTTCAGTCTCAATTCTGGGACTTGGTGCCATTATATGCAAGGTTGCGCAGAGATTTGTACATCCCAACGTTACACAGCCCAAACTGCAAAACTAAAATAAAGCAGCTTCAGTCCTAAAATTTTGTTTTTAACTATCTTCTTTCTTTTTTTGCCTTTCCCCCTTCCTTCTGCTATCCTTTCTCCCTTGATTCCTATAGTTCTCATTATACTTGGACTCTGTTATTTTACTCCGTCCCACCTGCTTTTATATGTCCCTGTCCCTCCTTATTATGTCCGCTCTTACCCTCACTCCCTCTTCCCTTAACCTCTGTACTTCTTACTTCGAGTACCCATTCTTTTAATAATATTCCTCCCTACTTTCTCGTCCACATTTCACCTTCCAATCCTTTCCCGCTTTCCAGCATTCTTGTAAAATTTCTCATCCCGCCCTTCCGCATTCCTTCCTCTCGCCCCTACTCTTGCTTTTTCTACGTGGACTTTCGCCCTTATTATATATCCTGGCGTGTCCTTATCCAGTCCCAGCACCCATTTCCAGTTGTCACTTCCACCTCTTTTTGTTCCTTCCACCCCCACACTTCTACTCCGTACAGCGCCTTACTTTTTGTTAAGAATGCCTCACTCCTCTCTCGATTTGCTCATTCCTAACTAGAAAAGCCAATATCCCTTGCGTATTCTTGTTGTGTGTTTCTCTTTCATTCTTTGTTAATGTAATTCCTAATATCAACACCCTATATTTTATCATATTCTGTTTGTTTTTCTTCATTTCCATCTTTCGTCCCTTTGTTTAATTGATTCTGTCTTTTACCTGTACTTTCAAATGTAGTTCTTTAATACAGTTTTCCTTATTCTTTATTTTTATCTTCAACCTTTATTCCTGATGTAAATTTTTCAGTCGGGATTTAGACAGAATTACAATTGTGAGACAGCACTGCAGTATTTGATAAGTGAGTGGAAAGAAACTATTGATGATGGCATGTGTAGTGTAGTTATTTTTCTGGACTTGAAACGTGCTTTTGAAACTATTGACAGGGAAAGGTTACTACTTAAACTCAAAAATTATGGCATTGGGGGTATAGTTCATAAATGGTTTCAAAGTTATTTGTGTGATCGAAAACAAGTAGTAAGATGTGATGATGTGGTATCTAGTCCAAGAATAAACTATAGAGGAGTTCCCCAGGGAAGTATATTAGGTCCACTTCTGTTTATACTGTATATAAACGATGTTGGAAAAGTCTTGAAATATTGTAAGTATCACCTGTTTGCTGACGATACTGTTATATACATAACTGGAGATAATAAAGAGGAAATTGTACAGAAGCTGAATGAAGATCTAGAGAATATGCGTAAGTGGATGGAAGTAAATAAATTAAAGCTAAACGTACAGAAAACAAAAGGAATAGTAATTGGAAAAAGTAGAAATACACAAAACCTCGATGAAGAAAATGTAGCTGTAAAAATTGACGGTGAAAATATTGAAATGGTGGAAAAGATCAAATATCTGGGTGTAATAATAGATAAACAGCTCAAATTTGATGCACACATTGATTATATATGCAGAAAAATAGCTAAAAAAATAGGAGCATTGTATCGATGTGGCTGTTACCTTTCTGTGGAAACGAGAAAAATTATATATAATACAACAGTATTGCCACACTTCCATTTTGCAGCAACTATTTTATACTTAGCGAAACAAACAAATATTAATAGACTACAACTTCTCCAAAATAGAGCCATGCGAGTTATCTTAAGAGCAAAGAGAGAGACCAGCATTAAGCAAATGAGGAAAACTCTAAACTGGATGGAAGTCAGAAGCATGCTGGAAATGAATGTGTTAGTGTTTGTACATAAATGTAAACTTAAACTCACTCCGGTATATCTGTGTAATAAGCTAAAGACATTTTGTGATACCCACGATTATAGTACAAGACATAAAGATAGATTTATATTAGATCATAGAAGGACAAGGGCGTCCCAAAACTCTATTTTCTTTAGGGCCCTTTTTGAGTATAATAAGCTTCCACTCATTATTAGAAGCTCAGATTTAGGTAGCTTTAAGAGGCGTGTTAGAGAGTTGTACCTACTTAAACAGTCATAGTAGAATAGGTCCCTATATACCTACTTAGTATATAATGTGATAGTTTTTACCCTTATTTTTTAATTTTGTAATGTTTATATTTCAAGTTGTTTGTGTAGCATTTTTTGCTAAATAAAGTTCTTATTATTATTATTATTAAATTATTTTAATCGCTTTCCTTTTCCACTTCCATCTACTTTACTATGTAATTTGTTTCTTCATTTTCTTGTGATATTCTTTTATTCATCTCCTTCATCAATTCGTCTTTTTGCTCTTCGCCCATATTCGTTATCTTTCAGCTATTTTTTTATTCCCAGTTCACTCACTCCTTATGTACTCAATAGTCTCGCAACTATTCTAATATCTTTAATAGCTCCAATATTTTGTTATTACAGCCGCTGTACACGAATAAACTATAAATAATGCTTTTAATACAACAAAGTGCTCTCTTATTTAATGTACGTAAACTTAATAAACATTGGCTATCCCTATCCCCCCGCAATACCTCGGTACACTCCTTGATTATCGTCTTTTCGAGAACATATACGAAATTATCCAAGACTACTGCTTGAACCAGTTCAGGTAAACTATCTAAAAATGCTGACGGTTATTACAGGTAAACTATGTAAGGTGGGCTGACCTAAGTTTTCCCATATGTACTGTAAACAAGTGACCTCGTCGATTTTCAGATGAGGTCGTGTGGCCCAGTTTGACAATATGCAAAGTAGCATTTCGCTGGCATCGGGAATGTTTAACAAGGCATAAATTAAGGCGGCTTCGTCACCGTTTAGACTGTGTTCGTTTTGTACCACCCAATATTTGTTAAGGGATTTGTTTAATGTTAAGTTCGTACTGACAAACTCTGAAACACGAGGATCATTGAAGAACGTTACGCATGCATTAGAATGGGTCACCTTTATTTTGACGTTGCAGCAGCTTGGTATGAAAGGTGTTCAAATTTTCGAAATAGTCAGAAATCACAGACGATAATATGTTGCAATTCGTATCACTTACGAGCATCTCAGACTGGCTGCAGTGTTGATGAATGACGGGTTTTAACGTCTCCAAGAAGCAATGACAGTTTGAATTGTTTATATTAAAGTGGTTTGTATCATTTACACATAGATTTCGTAACAAAATCTGTAAGAGAAAATGTATTATTATGTATACACCTATGTTGGTAGACTAACTAACGATGGTGTTAGTATACTTTGGAGAAACTTTTTCCGATTGGTATATAGTAGATGCTATATTCTTCGAAATTGTCTTGACTTCGTTTGGTTTCAAGTGCAGGTACTCATGTAAATTAGATTTTTGCATTTCTTAATTGCCTTAATTGTTAAATAATGAGCAAAAAAGTAAACATTAGAGCTTAGGCCATGATTTAAGAAGTAAACATTTAATTTTAAATAACAATTCTAATGAAATTAGCAGCGATTAATACAAATGGCAACATTGCAAGGAACCAGTGTTGCCAGATCAGGAACTAAAGACTAGAGTTCAGTGGGCGTCGTGGGCGTGCTTATTAGTTATTGGTTTGTGGTTATAAGTAGGTCCAAAGTGGTTGACGCCGAAAACACACAGCAATAGTATTTAGAATAGGTTCATCAGTCAACAGCGAATTACATTGTGCATGTTTCCGTGTGACAGATTTACTCCCTTTCAGTTCATAGAACACTCTCGTCATCTTCACGTGAAGCCCAGAACTGAACCAGACTCTCCACAATATCTTAGTCATATACTTTCCGTATAGGTATGTAAAACAGTTGGAAGGAACACGGCCTCCAAAGAACTAAAGGGCAGGTTCAACAGTTATTGATCCGTTTTCGTCAGTTTTAGTGAGAGTCTTTGATCCTTGAAAGTGCGCCTAAGGCAATCATACGTACTCAACGATCTCAACACCAATTGTTTGCGCAGATAATGGGAAAAGCTTCTCCTCGATAAATTTTGACCCTATACACAGGGTGTCAATTTCGTCTAGAATCCAGATTTTAATTACCTCCGATTGCTCTTTCGATAGTGTTTTCTGCAAGTTTTCATAAAGGCCTGAAGGTTCTGATGGTTCATGGTTCCAGTCGTTCCAGTTTGAATGTTCTTGAAGTACTGCAATCAGATAGGTATCGCATTTGCATCTCAGTTTTTGAAACAGCCTTAATGGGCGAAGTAATTTTGCTTGCTTAGCGTTCACAGAGGTTGTCCCAATTTAGAAAGTGTGGGCTTTGGTTTCCTAGAGCAACCTCATTTGTGCCTCATCTCTTTTAATTTCCAGCTCGCTGTCCAAGAGAATCGTTTACCCTCTTTCAGTATCATGTTTTCTCCTTTCCTCCTACATGATCCATTTTTGTCACACGAGTTTGGGGGAGAAACGTCCAGACGCGCTGTGTTCCTTCACCAACCTGAGTACTCCGACACTCGGAGACGCGCGCTGTACTACTCCCCCAAGTTAGTTTAGATCACAAACTGTTCCAAGCATGTCTCAACTACCATCATCCACTGTTGTAGGGTCTCACAACTACGTTAACGGTTGAGCTAACAACAAATGTGGAACGAGGTTGGAGGATTATTTTTAAAAAAATTTGTATTGGCGGGAGTATCCTTTGACAATGTTGCCATCTGTTCACTGCTAATTTCACGAAAGTCAACTGTCATATGCCAAATTACTTAATTGATGGCGACAAAAATTCATCTTTTCCAAGGAATTAAATGATTAATTTAAATAGATTTGTTAGAAAGTGTCAAATATACTAATTATTAAGTTTAATTAATAATTCATAGTTACTATAATAAGAAAAAATGGTAAGTAGTTTTCTGTAGAAGGATCCCTTGGATGACATTAGTTTTGGGGGGTGTTTTCAGAGTTTTTTCGGATTTGGACAATCTGCGGACATCGATATATGTCTCGATGGTCAAGATAGTAGGAAAAAAGTCGAGGTAAAAACCGAAGATGGTAAGAAGGAGTTGATGTTACTGTATTACGATGGTGAGACCGTTTCGGGGAAGGTAACCGTATCGTGTTTAGGTTTACGTTTTACATAACTTGCGTTGTAGGTGAATGTCAGCTTGAAAAAAGCGGGTAGTAAATTAGAACATCAGGGTATAAAAATAGAGTTTATAGGGCAAATTGAATTGTTTTACGATAGGGGCAATCATCACGAATTTACAAGTTTGGTTAAAGAGCTGGCACGGCCCGGCGAAATGATAGCGCATACTAGCTATACATTTGAATTTAGTTGTGTCGAGAAACCATTTGAAGTTTACACAGGTTGGTATTGTCCGTTTTGATTTGTAAGTGTAACAAAGTCGCCCCCCATAGGTTGCAATGTGAGGTTAAGGTACTTTCTCAAAGTTACCATTGTTAGAAGGTTAGCCGATATCGTTAAGGAAGTCGATATAGCCGTACACACCCTTTCTAGTTATCCGGAAATGAATAACTCCATTAAAATGGAGGTCGGTATCGAAGACTGTCTTCATATCGAGTTCGAGTACAACAAGTCAAAATATCACTTAAAGGACGTAATCGTCGGCAAAATATACTTCCTGTTAGTACGGATCAAAATCAAACACATGGAGATTGCGATTATAAAACGTGAAATAACGGGCTCCGGCCCGAACACGTTCACCGAAAATGAGACTATTGCCAAATACGAAATAATGGATGGCGCGCCCGTACGAGGCGAAAGTATTCCGATACGTGTTTTCCTCGCCGGATACGAGTTGACACCTACGATGCGGGATATTAACAAAAAATTTTCGGTACGCTACTTCCTCAATTTGGTCCTAATGGATACGGAGGATCGTCGATACTTTAAACAGCAAGAGATTACTTTATGGCGAAAGGGGGACCGTCTCAGGAAGTCAAACGTACAAAATAATCAGTCACAGGACATCGGTGACGATCACTTCTTACAAATCGTACCGCATCTGATGCCGAACCCTACTAACGTAAAAAATGACGAAATGTTTACCGGTGTTAAGTCGCCGACCGAGGACGGTTCGGCTAGCGATGCCTTCTTGGAGAGCTCCCCGAATGAGAATTTAATACAGCACATGCAGCGGGAGGCGGGCGACGGCGAACAAAATTCAAATAATGATAAGGAGGAGTGATAAACAGTGAGTGATTATAGAGTGATTGAGCGTTAATTGAATGTAATTTTGTGAATAGGCTTATACTTTTGTATATTGAGAATTATTATAATCGAATTTTATTAACGCTCCGGCTCGCTTATGATAGCAAGCAAAAGTTGGATTATGCAAACAAAAAAAAACTCCATGTATAAAACAAAAAGTTGCTGTAAAAATTGATTTTGCTTTATCAAAAAAAAAGAACTCGAATAGGTTTAAGATAAATAAATAATATAATATGTAAAGTAGATGACATATCTGGTTTATAATAAAGTGTTATTACTACAATATGGTGGACCCGATAACAATTTGTCCCTTAGTACACCCCTGAAATTGTTATTGACTTACCCTTGAGAGTTGAGTTGCCTTTTTTTCACGTGGAATTCAACCGCAGTCCATTTGTCTCGTATAGCATTCCTCAATTAAAATAAAAAAAAAAAACACATGCAATGCCTATGACACGGTCTTAATAACAGAGAATGAAGACAACCTGTAGAGATCATTACACCAGTTCAATACTAGCAGATAAGAAATTCAACAGGAAAATATCAGCAGGAAAAACAAAATCGTTAGTAATCTCCAAAGAACCAATTAGGCGCAAAATGGAAATCGATAGTCAGATCGTAGAATAGGTGATGACAATAAAATATTTGGGAAGTAAACTATCATATGACAACAACATAGAAGACGAAGTAAAAGAACCAATGATAAAGGCCAATAGAATAGCGAAATACTTAAAAGATACAATTTGGAAAAATAAATAGAAGCAAAGGGTAGAATATATAAATCTGTGGTTATACCGGTGATGACTTACACCGCCGAGACGAGATCAAAAACATGCAAAACGCAAAAAACATTTAACAAAAATCGCGGGAAAGACCTTATGGAATAGAGAAACAAATGAAAACATAAGACACACATGTGAAGTTGAAAACATTAATAGGTGGATAAAGACTTCACATTAAAGAAACACAGGCAGAAATGCCTAATATAAAGAAGAAGAACATTCCTCAATATGTAACACCCTCCAGTTTCGCCATGCGAAAAACTTATAGGCGGCCATCGTCTTCAATTTTAATTAAACGTTCACACTTCGCTTATCAGTCATCTTCATGCTTCAATTTTCAGCTGCCCTTCAAAACTTATGCTTCAATCAGTTCTCCAATTTTTCTTCAATCTTCATTCTTCCCTATTCAACTTTTCAACAACTCGAGTAAACAATTTAATTAAAACATTTCCATGCGTTAATGTGATTCTGATACAAATTTTGTCTTGGATAAAAGCTTTAAAACCTAAACCAATTTATTCTTGGTAAGTTCATTAATTACATTTGTATAGTTATATACAGGGTGAGTGGGGAGGAATTGGGCAAACTTCAGGAATGTATTGTGCACATAAAAAAAAGTAAAAACTTAACTGTTGTTATGCGATTGTTTGAGTGTTACAACAAAATGCCAGATATTTATTCAAATCAATGGTTTTTGTAATTGATAATGCTACAGCTACCGTTGAAGAATATCGGCAACTAAAAGAATTCCGAACACGAACGCGCGTTTGTCAGAGACACCCTTCACGAACAAGGCTTGTATCCGTACCCGATGCAATTTTGTCGATGGGTTGATTATAATCCTTGCCTTGTATAACGCATACTCTACTGGTAAAGCAACATTTACTCGTGACGAAATTAATAACAATCGTAACTTTCATGAATGGTCAGATGAACAACCTATACCTCAGAATATAAATGAACTAATCTATACCTACTTATGAAGAAAAAGAAGAGAAAGGTTACAATTTTTAAGAAATGTACTTTGGTGTTCCATCACTAATACACCTAATAATAAACACGCATATCTAGCTTGATAGGTCTCTTAACACTTCTTTTGGATCTGGAAGAACCAATAGTCCTACATTTACATTAGCTGGTTTATTACTTTTTCGAGATCAACAAAAATTTGCAGTATTGTAGCGATTATTATTGTCACTTGCAGTACACTTGTTCTTACAATCTCTGCAACTATAAGTCATTTACATCCTCACCGTTTTTATGTCTGTAAAGGTGGTCCAAATGATACTTCCACATTAAATTTAAGTTTTGTACTCTACCAATACTTTCTGGTCCCTAACCTTTAATGACTTATATTACATTGCCCAACGTATGGACTATAGAAGGTATACTAGCATATGCTAATCCCTTAAAGCTTAAAGGGTGTGAGACCGATCAGATAGTATTTAAAGTCTCCATACTAGAGCAGTTGCCTTTAAGCTTGTATGTGATAAAGAGTACATTGAAATGAAAGAGGCTCAAAACAAATGTTTAGTGCTCTTGAACAGGTGTTCCACTGGCAGTGGGAGCAAATAGTGCTAAAAAAACTCCAGGTGCTAGCTCACCTGTTCAACATGTAAGGGGGTTTTCCCTGACATCCTTAAGAAGGTGTTGGTACCTATATTTAAGAAAGGGGATAGTTTGAATGTAACAAACTATTGTCCGGTTACCTTGTTATCACGCTTATATAAGATTTTGGAAAAAGTACTTAACTATAGGCTGACCAGTTTTCTTAATCTGCATGGTAAACTAAGCTCGGCACAGTTTGGTTTTAGGGAAGAGCAAAATACTGAAATGGCAATCTCCAACTTAATTAAACAAGTTAATATAGCCTCGAATAATAAGTATCGTACTGCTGCATTATTCCTGGAATTCCAAAAGGCGTTTTTCACATGGTTAATCATGGTATTCTACTATTCAAATTGAATGTGATGGGTATAAGAGGAGTAGCAAATGATTGGTTTAGGTCCTACCCACATATGAGATCACGAGTCGGAATTAATGATAAACCTATGAGAAAGAGTTCCTCAAGGTTCTGTTCTTCGCCTGTTGACCAGAAATATGTAATTAAGTTAATGACAAGAAAACCTAAATCGACCCATTCTCTCCCAGCTGTTCAGAGAGTTCAAAATTTTACCTGTAGGATGTTTATTTTTGCATAAAGTATCGATTGATTTTCTGAAAAGTGGTGGAGTATTAATTGGTGGGAGTAGTAAAATATCATCAAGCAGAGGTAGATATAAGGGGAAGCTCATTCTGCACCCAAGCCAAGAACGGAGAAGTTTAAGAAATCTGATATATACATGAATCCAAAAGTATTCAATTTTTTGCCCATTACTATAAGTGTACTTCTTGTGCAAAAAGAAAAAACCAACGTATGAATGGTTTCTTTTGGTAGATGACCCAGAAATTTATTTTGGTCCACTACATGCCATTACTTAAGTAGTAACTGTTCTTTTCATTGGCCCCCTCTTCCATCAGCTCCAATTAAATCTTAATTTTTTAATTTATTGTTAAAAATATATAATAAAATTATCAAAACGTAGTATAAGGTAATTAAAACTGATGGTACCCTCCAAAACAGGAACCCCGTTTTCCGTAGTTAACGTAAGTTTTAAATTACAAGTACTAGCTGTTTCAGTATTTTTGTCTATGACTAGCTATAAGCATTAAGAGACAAAAGGCTAGATGGAGCTCCATGCTAGATTGTTCGACAGGACTAGTCGTTTAAATTATGAAAAGATATAATTTTGCGACAATTTATTAATAAATCATTTTGTATATTTATAAACTCCAAATAACAATGTACAATGACACACATGTAGAAGGGCACTTGACCAGTTAGTGCTGGGATAGGTGTTCCAACAAAGTTCAATTAGGCCTAACAAACAAAATATAACGCTTTTACGATACTTTGTACAAAATCCTAAGTATATAAGGCTATGAAAATACCAACTGTAAAACTGGTAATGTAAAGATCGGGCGCACGTTATTCCGATTAAGTTTGTTACGAAAAAAGGTAAGACGAACAACTGTACATTTTTATCAAAATTGATCGACTTAATTTTGGCCGTTTTATTCTTGTTGAGATCACCTTTAATCGTATTAAGCTTAGCGTAACTGCTCAGATATTTTTTAAAGAACGGTAAAAACTTAAATAACAAGTAAATGTGAACGAGCAAAAGGGCGACGTGAAAGTAACGATTTTCAAAGGTTTCGACGTTCAAGAATCGATAATTAACGGTCCATTTATGTTCGAAGATACGGCCGATATCGAAACTTCCCCGCACATACGACACAAAATTCGTATAGAGAAAAGGTGCGCCGAGAATTAACTGAACCGTGCCGCATAGCGCCAACTGGACGATCACCTCCGATCGACTCAAATTCGTTAGATAACACACAAGCAGACACGGCGCGTATAACAAAATGTTCATTTTAACGGACACCGCTAACGAATAAACGATACTACCGAGTTTCCATCGATTATCCAAAAGAAGATTTAAACTGGCGTAAAATAAGAGTACGGCTATCGGATCATTAAACAAACGTAACACGTAAATTGAGTGGATACGGTACGAAGTCAACGTTGTAAAAACTAAGGCGTACGGTGGAAGTTTTCGTGCTTTCGTATACAGCCTAAAAACGAGATACGTCTGTGCGAGATGCAGCACTAAGAAGATATACTGGGCCAGTCGTACGTTATGTCCTTGTGATGTTATATAGTAGAAAACGGTGTAAATGTAAACGAAGCCGGCCGGATACACGAGAGGTCCGGTATCACCTTAAAATATCAATTAAAACACAACACTAATCGATTTTTTTTACCTTTTAGGTATTTATAGTCGAGTGTTCCATTTAAAAATCCTTCGACTTCTTGCATGTAAGCGGTCCAGTCTATTTCTGTATACTTGACTCTTTCTATGATGATGAGGTTTAAAAATAATTCGAGCAGAAGAAGGAGCCAACAGGTGTACTTAATTTGACACGGATTCGTACATAAATCGATCAAAAAATTTTTATTTACATATTTTTTAACGATATTTAGGAGATTAAATTGCTTCTTTTTTGGAGACATCTCTCTTAACCACACTTTTTCCAAAATTACACCTTTAGTTACCTACAACTGGGATTGCATCACAAATAAGTTTATTATAGAACAAATTCTATTGTGAACTGTGCGGCTTCAAAACTCAGTTACTGGTATCAGAATAAATCCTACACTATTAAATTTGTTACATTTATAGGTTATGGGCCCCTCCTTCAAAGTCCAAAATAATTTAGGTTAGGTAGTAATATGTTTGGACCTTTGTCATTCAAAGACTCTCAAACACAGTCCAATGAGCTGGAAACACAATGTCTTTTGTGTCCTTTAAAATTTAATCTCAAAACTTGTTTGCCTTTCTTTTTAAAACATATATTCGACGACCATAGAATCGTTATCGAAGATGCCCAGCATATCAACAATATTCAACTGTGAGTATCGGTACAATCTTACTTTTTTTTTAACGTCAGTCTCTACTTAGTTATATATGTCATTGGAGGGAAAAGTTTGCGCAAAGACCTATAGAGGAATTGGTTCCGGCCGTAACAATTTCGTCTTCGGATTTGAAGTATTTTGTCCTATCTATGTTACTCAACGATGATAAACAACTACGTCACAAACTTAAACTGGATGCAATGCTCGAAAGGCAAGAATTCGAACGTACGGATACAGCATTCAAAACGGCTTGTCTATTTTGTAAATTATCATTTGAAGGTAAACACAATTATTTGGTTAACTTTAAAATCGTAATTATAATAATAAATAATACATAGGGATAAGGTACACGTGACACAGCAGACCAATAACATACTTCTTTGAATAGAAACACACTCTTATTCTGATTTTTACTAATAATGTCTTATTCTTTATGATTAAGGCTCCTTTTATACGAGCATACTATATGGTAGATGCTGTATCTGAGATACGTTGCTTGCGAAAAGTCTGTCGATCAGCTGACCACTAAAATTTGGTAGCCAGGAACTGTCTCTCAGAATTCGCTCGTATAAAGCATTACATACGCAACAATGTTGAAAGTATATGTGGCATACAGTATCCTCGTGTAAAAGGAGCCTTTTCATCATTTCATCTCATCATTTTTATTGTATTCCCTATTTTGCCAAAAATTAAGCTAATTTTTTTACAAAAGATTCCTATTCTTAACATAAACATAATTCTACGAACAACACTCACTCCCATGCGCTGCTCAACCCCTAACCCACCCCCCCACCTTTCCCTACACTCTTCCACCTTCATCCATCCTGTTCCGCCCCCCTAGGGGTAATCTTCAGTCCTTGGCCTTCAATGTTCGGGTGTCAGTTTTCAATTTGAAGCATTCAATCTTGCTTCAGTGTTCAAATTTCCATCTTCAAACTTTTGTTCAACATTTAATCTACAGCTTTCAATCATCTTTCTTTTTGTCTTGAAATCTTTTCTCTGAAATACGCTTAAAGTTTACTATTACGTTTTCAACATCCTCGTTTAGGTACTAAAAAACAAGTACCTACCCAATAATCAACATTGCACTACTTACATGATCAAAGGCAGAATTGTTCATTTGATGTTCTTCTTCTTCTACTCTTAGGAGGATTACTCTTTAAAACGTCAGTGTGGCATTCCGCCTCTCCCTTAATCCACGTTTTCCTATTTATTGTCGTAATTTTCATAGTGTATAGTTTTTCTTTTCTTTCTATTAGATCTAACCATTTTCTTCTACGTTCTCCTATTCGTGTATTTCTTGTATTTTCCATCATCTTCTTCGTATTAGCAAGAAAAAAAAGCTTTGTAGTAGAGAAAAAACACATACAACTATCTCGAAGGAAATAGAAATGTATATTTTAGGCATCTACAAGGACTAATTTTTGGAAATTAAAATTGTACTATTACTTTCATTCTCATCCACACAGTTAGTTAATTTTATGACGTAGCAAACCTTGTGAAAGTGTCTCCCACACTTGATTGTAATATGACAGCTCATTTTACAAAAATTTTAGGGAAACGATGCGATTACATAAGTCACCTGTCGAACGATCACAATGTTCGTCTCGGCAATCCGCACAATTTAGTATACGTCGACGATTTAATCGAACATATCGAAAAATTATTGAATAATTTGAAATGTTTATATTGCGAGAAAACGTTTACGGATCGTATTACATTGAAAGATCACATGCGTAAAAAACAGCATAAAAGAATAAATCCGACGAATACATTCTACGATAAATATTACGCTACCAATTATTTGGAGGAAGATTATCGATGGGATAGAAGCGGTGTTCACGACCTGACTAAATTAGGCGATAATTCGGATGAGGAGTACGCAGATTGGAAGGACGTCGAGGATACCATCACGTGTTTGTACTGCAATTTATCGGATAAGGACATTAATAAGCTTTGTTTACATATGAGCAGCAAACATCAGTTTAATTTCTATAACGTTACTAAACATTTAGACTTTTACCAAAGGGTGAAACTTGTCAATTATATACGAAGGCAAGTTCATCGCTTGCAATGTATTCTCTGCGATGCGTCTTTCGACAACGCGGACAAATTGGAGAGTCACATGCAAGAAGTGGGGCACTGTCGGATGCCTAACGTGAAGGTTTTCGACCAACCCGAGTAAGTAATTTCGTTTACGTATGAACAACTTGTGAGGTACTTTTTTAGGTTTTACTTCCCCACATTCGAGAATGACTCGTTCTTGCATTATTTAGAATCAATCGACGATTGAGGCTACATCGAAATAAAATTTTGTAAAACAAAGCTTGTAAAAAAATGAGGTCAATAAATTAATTTTTGGACGGGGTCAATTTTTCCCCTTCTCACTGTTGTTACCTTGATGTGATTGTGAAGTTTGAGTGACAGTCCCAGGTGAGTAAAGACCTCCCGTATCTTACACTCAATCCAAAGGCTCAACATTAGATGGAAAAGGTTCGAGTGAAGGGGCCGCTGAAAGGTAACTCAGGGTAGTGATAGATTCACTGATGGACCATCGCCCGTCTACCACCGCCAGACCTGGCAGCCAAAGTACGGGCACGGGCAGAGAGAAGAAGAGTTAATGATAGAATGGCAGAATGTCTGGGATGGAAGGGTCTCCCTGGACCAAGGGTTTTATACCATCCATCAGAGAATGGATGGAAAGGGCGGAGGGCGAGGTGGACTTTTTCATAACCCAATTTTTGACGGGGCACGGGGTGAATGCGGGGAGCTCCAGAAAATCCGAAGTGTGACCACGCATGCATCTCAAGAATCAACCTCAAGAGAGGCTGTTAGTTTTCATCATTGGGGAAGACTAAAATGCCAGAAGTGGCTGGTTAGGGTGTAGGGAAGCTACTTTTTGGCAATAAGGCAGGACATGGCACAAGAACAGGCGGAACGTGTGTTTAAAAAAGGCCTTCAGGGCAGTTTGGCACGTTTCTGCACAGCAACAAGGGACGAAGGAGAATTTGCGATTCATTGAACAAGAACATCCCCTGTATTTGTTCTACAGCACGTTCACGTATAGAGTCGGGCGACACCAATCAGGGAGCGAGACAGTATAGAGGCTCCGCGCATGTAGGCTCCGTTTTTGTAATTTTACAATGCAGTACATACTTAATCAATCATTCTTTTAATTAACTTTTCTCATTTTTTTAGGTTATATCGAAAAATGGAAGTGTCTCGCATACCCGCCTGGTTTGGTAAATATCCAAAACAAATAACCTCAACTTTGGAATTGACGTGTCAGCTGTCAAGTTAGGGTTTTTTTACCCTAAAGAAAAGTTAAAAATTTGTTAGATTTAAAATGTAATTTAAAGCAATCATGAGAATACACTGGCTTAGTCGTACTTCAAAAATAGTAGCACTATGCAGTGCTGCAAATTTTATAAACAGTGCAGATCGTGTACTGATGCCCATAGCAATTATACCTATGACCGATCAGTTTCATTGGTCATTACACGCACAAGGTTGGATATTGTCGGCTTTCGCGTGTGGCTACTTCACCAGTCAATTACTAGGTAAAACTGTACCGCAACGTTTTCCTCCCTCAAATTTTTATCTCTTTTGTAGGTAGCTTTTGGGTAAATAAAGTTGGTGCCAAAAATATACTAATATGCAGCGTACTACTGTGGAGTATCGCCACCTTGGTTACACCATTACTGGCGGAAAGTGTTAGCGCACTTATCAGCTGTAGAATTATATTGGGTTTCGCCGAAGGTTTAGGTTTACCGACAATTTTCCATTTATTTGCACATACGATACCCGTGGAAGAACGTAGCCGATCATTTGGTTATTTACTTGCGTCCGGTTCTGTCGGACAAACCGTTGCATCTGTGGTAATAGGAAATGTTACATTGTGTCGTAAAAATCGTCTCATAATCGATTTATAGGTGGCCCCCCATTTATCTTGGCAATTATGTTTTTATTGGTTTGGTTCGTTGGGATTCGTTTGGGTTGTTATGTGGTACATTTTCTATCCAGATAACAGATCAGGATTTGGACCTCAAGATACAATTCCTCTCCACATGCCTAAAGTAATTAAATTTTTGTATTTCTAGAGTAAGTCGTATGTTCAATGATATGTGAACATAATAAGAATATAATATATTCTATATATTATATAGACTCTGCCTAACACTCAGTGTACAGTTTACAAGGCATAGTGCAATGTAGATAATGTACAATTCGAAAAAATGTGCTTTAGTCGAACTATTAAAGAAGGAAAGATCATTTTGTTTAAATATGTTTAAATATGGAAACAATACAAATACTAATAAATAATCGAATGTGCATTCTATGAATGTTTCAAGTAATTAAAACTTATTATAAACAATATGTTAGATGAGTCAAACATGATATTTGTTACAAACAGGTACATCGGTATAAAATTGTTATTTGCTAAAGTCTGACCCTCTTCTTGGCTATAAATAGGCCTGTGCCGCAAATTGATAGTGAGACAGTATTATAGTCGATGTAACAGTCAGTAAAAAGGTTTGACAAACCTTAAACATTGATCTTAGAAACTTATCCGACAGCTTAGAATTTAAAACCTAAAGTACAGCTGCACCTAATTATAAACTTTGAAGATAGTTTAAGTTTAACTTTCTTCTAGCGTAATCAATCCCTGAATTTTAAACCTCTTATTAGAACCCGAAAAATCTACTGTTTTTGTTTGTTCTACAAACGTTGTTCAATATTGTGTTGATATCTCTATCTTTTGTAGACGTTCATTTGTAGCTTTTTTTGCTATATGTGTAGATAATTACTATTCTTTACTTTAAACTTGTATGGGATTACTGTATCGAGACAAGAAACTTACAACATTTGTTTTTAGGTGATCCGGAATATCAGATGGAGCGATTTCCTGATGTCGAAACCACTTTGGGCGATCTACTGTGCACATTTTGCCATGAACTGGTCCTCGTACATAATAATGCAATGGTTACCGACTTACTTATCGACAATGCTGGGTGCGAACGCGAAATCCATTAGTTTAACTGCAGTACCTTACATAGTTAACTCGGCGTTCGGTGTAGCAAGTGGTCACGTTGCCGATAGTCTATTGATGCGTAATAGCTGGTCAGTTTTAAATGTACGAAGATTAATGACCAGCATCGGCCTTATAGGTCCCGGCTTATTCTTGGCAATTTTTTGTGTAGTTAATGAATTGCCGTTAGCCGTAGTATTAGTTTCAATTTCTATGGGTTTACTTGCGTGCAATTCCGCAGGCCATTTATCAAATCATGTAGATATCGCACCTAATCATTCGGCAACCACGTTTGCGATTAGTAATACAATAGCGACCGTGCCTGGCATATTGTGCGGACCGATAACAGCCACGCTTGTAACTGCCGCTAATGGTAAATGGATGGCCGTATTTTTGGGTGCCACGATTATTAATTTAATGGGAGCATTTGTGTACTTTGCCAATAGCGTAGCTAATCAAGTACTGTAAATTTGTAACAAATGTAAGGAAGTAAATATCGTTAAGTTTTTATTAAAAAACTGCCTTCCTTTCACGTTATCCTGATACAAATTTTACTAAAGATGAACATTTAAACAGCAACCTAAATGTTGTTTCATAAAGGAACATTTTAGTTTCGATACATCCTTGCGTTCATGTGATCCTGATACAAATTTTGTCCAAAATGAAGTTTTAAACGGCTACCTAAAAGTAATGCTTATACAAATATTGCTCGACGAATTTTAAAGCGACTTAAAGGTCTATATTAAACAGCAATAACTTTGTTTCAGTATCTACTTATGCTCGTGTGATACCAATGTAAATTTTGTTACTTAAAAGTTTTTACGTTTATGTTATTCTGCTCAGTTTGAAAGTCTGCATTACACTGTAATTATACCTTTTTGCTTCTATCGGTCTCAAAAGTAGACCACTTGTTTGTGGGCTCTAATTTGGTGAATTTCCACTAGAAATGTACTCCGCCAATCAAAGACTGTGAACTTGTGAAAAATGTAAGGAAATAAATATCATTTAGTTTTTATAAATAATTTAATTTTTTTTTGTAACTGAATGTTTAAAATAACATTTCAATATAAATAATGACAGTGTATTGAAGGCGCGTTAGAAGCGCAACAGTGAGGACTTGTGGTGGTGAATGTTACCAACTATCGTAATACTAACCATCTTTCCGTTTGTAAAAAAAATTTTTTTAATCAAACTTTTGAGACGGAGCAATTTTTTACACCCTTCAAAATGGCAGTACCACAATTATGATGATGATGACAACAGCCAGCACTAGGCTATATTTTTGACAACACATTTGTTGAACTTATCAAAATCGATATCAATGTACTATCCAGACCAAATCTTTTTTTTTTTGTAAAACTTTTAGCCAATTAATAAATTAATATCGAAATAATGCCACGATCAAATTAGCGTCACCTTAAAACAATTACTCTAAAGGAAATCTCGCTGATCGTTTGCTCCAAAAATTTGTCATTTGAGTGGACAATACCTCACCCACGTCAATTTTGAACCGGATATAAACCTTCGCGTTTAGGGTAATTATTTCCAAGGCGACCTCGTCTAATATAACCGGAGCCCCACTGACAAATTTGCGGCAGCTTTTCTTTATTAAAACAAAACATTTGCGACTGGTTAACATGTTCCATATCCAAATTCCAATTGACGCAACTCATTTCATTTCCGATCGATTTGATTATAATTTTAAATGTATATCACAGTATGAGCACTTAATATAGTCATGCATGCCACAATGTGTTTTGATAAACGACAAACGTGAGCAAAAACCCCTTTGTGTCCAGCTCAATGAAGCATACCTATGTACTTACGACATCTATGAATCGTTAAAGAACACATCACCTTATCTAAGGCGGACGAACGCGAACATACCTTTTGACAACTCAACATCGATTGGAAAGGTCAGGTACGCAATCATCCCTTTAACATTCATCTCGTGCACAAATCCTATCGAAATGTACAAGAGACAAATTTTATTTCTAAATAATAAAATTCTAAGTAGTTTCCGTTACTGCAGATGAGATTTGCTTGTTTTATAAATAATAATAATAATAATATAATGCAGTAAAGGAAACTGCAACAGGTTTCCAACTGTTTTAGAGTTGCGCTTCGCATCACGTCGGAAACCGGAACATTAAACTAGTGCGTGTACTTAAAATGTCCAGCATAGTTGTTTTTTTTTTTGTTTAGTACAAGGGAAATTTAAAAACGTTCACCGAAAAATGGTAATAATTTTGTTTTTGCAACATTAATTTTAATAATTACTCACTAAAAGCTGTATGAAACGCATACGCGGCATGGCGCATAGACAGGCAAGGTCACGCACACGCTTCTGTTAAGATCATCGTTGACTAGGACTAAAAAAATAAAAATCTAAATTAACAAATAACATGTCAGAATTAATCAAAATTAACGTAGAAGCCGACGACAAGCTGCCGCCTTCCTCGTTTTACACACATATAAAAATGTTCGAGATTAACACCGTGTAACTTAGAAAAATAATTTAATAAGTTGTAATCACATACGTTTTTTTTTTGTAAGAATGTTAATGGTGTACTTGTCGAATTTCCGTTTACACGAAAAACACTTTTCGCCCCGCGTGATAATATATAGTATATAAATACAATCTGTCAGGTCACAAATTAATGCCATATACAATTACTATAGTAATAATAATAATAATAAATAATTTAGTAACTTGTAACATAGAATATAGAATATATCATCATCTAACATTTATAGTGTTTAGAACACTGCACAGAAACCAATCGACCAAAACAAGACCTGGGCTGCGGCGGCGGCTCCTTTCGATCCCCTAATTTTTTTCCAAAAAAAAAACCGGCGGTTTTTTTCTTCTGGAGGAACGGGAGCCGCGGCGACAATTTCTTATTCATACAATTAGTTTAATATGACCTAGAGACAGCCTAAAGAAGTTGCCAGCCTCATTTCATGCTAGAACTACCACCGCCGCCACCTCCTCCTCCCGACGAATCTTGTAAATGTTGCTGAGCTGTGTTGCTATTACTGCCTCCCTATAAGAAAAAAAAACATATATTGCCTACATGTTTGTTAAGTTAGCCCGTCCCAAATCACGTTGAGACCTGTTTCAAAATTAAGTCGCTAACGACCGGTTGCTACCGAAATTAGGGAGGAACTAACTGGACACTCCTGATTAAAAAATAAGTTAAATTGAAAAGCGTGACTTTGAAATTGAAAATTCCAATTTTCAAAAAATGAGAAAAAATGAGTGCCAATGTCAAAATTTCGTTTGGGAATAAGGAAGACTAAGATTTCAAGATTGGCAAAAGTATAATTTTAAATTTTAAGGCATTACACATTTTTGTTAATACAGGGTTCCCCATAATAGACTGCCCATTTTATTTTATTAATAAATTCCCTACGAGATAACTAAATAAGTTTTTCTCTGTGGGATTATCTTCTGTAGTCTTTGGGATTTAAGTTAATTACTAATCAAGTAGACGCCTGTCACAAATAAGTTTTAGGTTAATAATTTCGTGGAACGTCATTTTTCTACGAGAAGATTGTTAGTTTTCATCAATAATTATTTATTTTTTTTACTTTGAGGCATTATTGCAATATCCATTTGAACTTTCATGGATTACTCAGTCCAACAACGTGTGTTTTGTCAATAAAATAAAATAAAAGGAATAGACGAAGGTTTGCTACGCCGTGTAATGAACCACTTTTTATATTGAAAAATGTGTTGAAGTTGGTGGAGGTCATTTGGAAGACGTGATTTTTAAAAGTTAGAATTAAATTAGCCAAATATTTTATGTTATCATAAATCCCAAATAGTTAGCTGTATTTTAGTATAATAAAAAGTTTGTTTTGTTAACTGACAAAATTTTAATTCAAATATTAAAATGGGTAGTCTATTATGGGGAACCCTGTATAAGAAACTGAAACAAATTTAAAGTACTTATTTTGGAATAAGAAATTCTATTTGTTCAAAAGGATGGGAAATTGGTTTAATTTTAAAATAATTGTGGAATAAAGAATTTCATCTTTGTAAAAATATGGGAAACTGAGTTCTCAGGATTGAAGTTTGAAGCCTTACGTCTAACAGTCTGAAAATTAAAAGTGTGATAGCCAAAGGCTAAAGGTTGAAAGATGGCAAATGAACACTGAATATTAGAGATTGAACGTGTTGGAATTTGAATATTAAAGCTTGAACTTCATAGACTAAAACCTAAAGATTGAAAATGTGACAATGGAACACACCAAAGAAATACAAAGCTGGCTGCAATTTCAATTCGTACAGATTCAAATGACAAAGCAAAACTTTCAAGAAGGTAATAAAAAAAAACGGCTAACCGGGAGATGTCTTGCAAAAAATAACTGCAAACCAATTGGGCGGTCTCCTGCCGAACTGACTGCTTCACTAGAATTGACAGGAGATCATGTTAGGAGGTGAGCTCAAGATTTCAATTGTGAAAGAATTTTTGGATTGTTAGGTTGTGAACTTTGAGGAAGTGCTTCGGAGGAATCAGAGTAGCGATATTGTGCTAGGAAACAAAAAAAGTATGGAGATTAGCATACACCGACGATTTGGTGTTGGTGGTGATGAATGAAAAGGAGATGAGAGACATGTTAAGTGTGACAAAGAAACATATGAAGAAAAGAAGGCTGGAGGTAAATACAAAAAAAAGGCAAAGATGGTGGAGTTTCAAAAAAGAAGTAAAAAGAGAGAATGGAAGTGAGGGGATGAAGTTATAGAAAGTGTGGATGAAATTACGTGGAGCATGTCGAGGGGGGGGGGGGGGGTATTCAGAAAAGGAGGTGGCTGTTTTTTGATATGCCAGCTATTCTGAGATGCTGCTGGAACGAGGTGAAGAATAGGTGTTATGGGCAGGATGAAAGAAGGCGATATATGAAAGAGTGAGATACGAGGGAGGGAGGAAGTAGAGATGAGGAGGGTTTTGGGTTGGAAGGCAGCGGAGAATGAGGAAAGACGACGAGATTCAAATGCAAGAGAGGACCAAAATCAGGGAGATGGATGGTATACCAAAGTACTTGAGGGAAAAGGGTGGCATAGGGAGGAAGAAGACTATGGCAAGGTTCAGGGTGGAAAATGAGGAAAGGGACAATAAATACTGTTTAGACGAGAAGGAGAGTTTGTGAAGACAGTGCAGGGACGGTAATGAGAATATCGGACATACGGTGGAAGAATGTGAGGAGGTACGGCGGTAAGTGGAAAAGGGTGCTGGGAGAGGATAGATGGGGGTTGGGATGGTTGAGAGAGGTTTTAGAAATTAGAAAAGGTAACAATGGGGGTCATTAAGGGATGGGAAGTAGGGATATAGGCTCTGTTAGGTAGAGGGATTTAGTTTACATTATGATTTAGTTAAAACTTAGAGGTGTAATTTAGGTTACGAATAAGAATGTCCTGTATTCATAACAAATACAATAAATAATTGATTGACTATGGGTTGTTGGCAGACGAGTAATTAAATGGCTGAAAATGCACACTGAAATCGTGTAGAAATGAAATGAGAAGGTGGTGAACCTTTTGTAATAGAAAAAATGATTTCAAAATTGAGGAATTCCAACTGACAGAATCAATTTGAAAACATGAACATGAAATATTAATATACCGGAGATGTGAGCTGTACTCTATATAATGTGTCAGTGCAAGGCATACAACAGCTTACCACACACATTCTTTGGGGAAAGAATATTCCCCTAGGAAAATCGGGGAACCATCACTGGAAGAAAGAATCATAATAATATGAAGACTTGTGAGGAAAAAGACACACCACTTCACATGGGGTTATTCAAAAATAAGTTCCCAATATTAAAATGTCCATTGCTTTGCTGATTTGTGAGATTTTGAACAAATAAAAGCGCCATTTTGTTTGTAAAGAAATGGGGTTTCTTTTAACGCTTTCCCTCACATACACAATACTGTAAAAACACTATTAAGAAACAATTTTGGTGATCACATAATTAATAGACACTTTCTAAACGGATGGCCTCCTAGGTCACCAGATCTTAATCCCCAGCTGATCATTCGTTATGGAGATACCTCAAAGAAAGAGTGTTTCTTAGTATGTAGATCTATTACTCGTGAGGAATTGAAACAATTCATATCGCATATAATAATAATAATAATAATAAATTTATTTTATACATCTTCCCCTCTCCCCACATTACATTGACATAATTATCTAAGTAATTGCATAAAATAAAAGAAACCCACAAAAGCAACGCTTGTGCGTGGGGGCAACGCTTGTGCGTGGGGGCAACGCTTGTGCGTGGGGGCAACGCTTGTGCGTCATTGAAAACATTTCACTAAATGCACTTCACAGTGCAGTCCATAACATAGAAAAACGACTGTATCTCATTGAACGGAATAGAGGTGGTCAATTATTTCTCGTTTGGTCTTTATTAATAAACCGCGTTTCTTTACAAACAAAATAGTGTTTTTATTTTTTCCGAATCTCATAAATTAACAAGGCAATGGCCATTTCAAAGTGCGCATTTACTTTTGAATAACCCTATATATTACCTTGCAAAGGATATAATACCTTCAGTAACATTTTTTTTTGCAAAAAACCTTTTTCTCTGGAAGATTCTAAACTTTTTTTAGAGGCACAGTCATCTTAAGCGAGTGAATTAAAAACTGGAGGATACAATAGGTTCATGGCTCTAGTTACAGGTAGTTACATATCCGAGTAATGACTATAACAACTGTAGGGGTTGTGAGGAGGGGGAAGAAACACTGCTCCACATACAGTGTCATTGTAAGGTTCGTAAACACCTCAAGATGCAGGTTCTTTGAGGAAGATTTTCCAAAAAAGCTTACTTTAGGATGATCCTAAATTTTCTAAGTAATAATAATAACGTGGAAGGGTTGTAAGGAGGAGGCAAGTTCTTTTGGGGAAGAACATTCCCATGGAAAGATCGAAAACAAACTTCCGCAAGAAATAACAATAAGTAGGAGTTGTGAGAACGAGGACGAAACGCTCATTGCACATAGCCTGATAATGATCCTTACTTGTTAAGAGTTCTGTACTGGCTCACCCATTTACGAACATCGATTTATCTACGGGTTGCTTTTAAAATGAACAAAGAATTGACTAGTTGTAAAATTAAAAAAATGACAGATTCCCCTTTGCTACTACATCGATTTTTAAGTAAAGGTACGAACTTAAAATTTGTGTGATCAATTTTCTAATGGCTACACTTACCACTGTATGTGAATGATCGGCCGTAGCAGTAATAGATCCAATGGTACCGCTACCAGATTTGATCTTGTCACAATAATCGGCGAGTATATCACGAAAACGTGGCCAACTTTTCTCCGGAATCGTTATAGCCGCACGCGTGTTGGTCTTAACTTCCGATATACGCATATAAACGCCACGATTATTCTGTCCGATATCGAAATAAAAGTTTTTATTATCGACGTGTACGTGTCTACCTTCTGGAAGATCAGGTTTATATGCGTGCTCGTCGGCACTAAACTCGTCTAGTAAGTCGGTGAGCGCGTCACGAAATTCGATCATTCCCTGCGCCGGTATTGCGACCTGCGAACGTGGTCCGCCACGTGTAATCGTCTGCGATACACGTAAAAAACGGCCGCGCGAATTTTCCTTCAAATCTAAATAATATCGTCTGTTATCTTTTACCATCATTTCACTACGTAATTTGCCATCTTCGGGTACGTTGTCGGGATTTGGAGGTCCTAGTACAACAAAATAACTTTTGATTTCGGTAAACGTGCAACTTATCTACTTACCTAAAGAAGAATAAAAGTCGCTAAACGTCGACAAATGATCTCTAAATTCAGCTGCTGTAGATAGGGCTAAAAATATTTGCGAACGTCTACCGTCTGCGCCAATCTAAAAACGAGGGGTTCAATTTGAATAGTCGTTCGTTTACACAAAAAAAAACATTACGTACCTCGGCCACTTTAATAAATCTACCTCGACGATTCTGCTTCACGTCAAGATAAAAACGTTTACTTTGAATTTGCAACATTTTAGTCGCCAGCTCTTGTTCAACTGGTCCCTGCTGACCTAAAAGAGAAAACATTAATGAGAATTGTTAACGATTACCATCTGTAGCGTGATCAACAAACTTGCAGGATCGTGCCAGTATTGTATTTTTTGAAAAGTCCACTCAAACATTACTACTTGCAATGAAAATTTAAGAATGAAATGATTCACTACCCCCCTCTAATCATGATCTTATAGTAGTAGTTCTTGGAATAAAGTGAATCATGTCCCATTCAGTTCAGTAATACCTGGGTCATATTCAGCACTGCCCTGCTCCATCCCTGGGTGGTATTCTGGAAAGTATTTTGGAAATTAGCGCTGTTATAATTATTACGGGGGAGAAAATTGATCAGTTACGGACAGGAGTTTATCCGTAGGGGTCATTTTCGTTTAAAATTCGAGAGATGTACGCAAGCTAAAGGCTGTTGGCCAAGGTCATTATGGCTCTTAATCACAAAATTTTTAAAACGTACCGTTTAGGTGAAAGTGACCGTAACGGAAAAGTTGGACGCACAATTTTAAAAACGACAATCAGTCTATATTGAGCGTAATGCTCAATATTATTCAATACAGTTAGTATTGAGTGTGTCGATTACATGATGTACAAAGAAACCGACGCCATTTTGTTTTCCCTGTCAGTTATAACTCAATCAAAGTTCTTAATAGAAACATTCGTTAACGATGCAAGTAAGTAATTCGACTCGTCAAATGAGTCTCTTCTCTAACTTTTACTGATAGAAAAGATTAGTTTTTTCTTACTTTGTGAACTAGACCCCTCATCTCCACTTCCTAAATCCGACATCGCAACCACCACTCACAGACCCACAACTGTTGGGGGAAAAATTAAAAGTACCAAGTACAAAGGAATCACGTGTACACTGCCTACTGTAAAAAATTCTCGAGTTACGAACGTCTTTAGGGCGACACGAGGTTAGGGATTAATGTAAAATTATTTAAAAAATGCGAGCGGTCCTCTTTTAGCTTGTATCAATAGTTCATAAATTTCGACGAAAATGTAATTCGATGAATGCGGTTTTACGGCGGCGCGGCGCTTGCGTGATGAACTTTCGGCTCTTCTTAGTGCGCATGCTAGGTGGTTTCAATTTTGATTGTGACAGTTTACGCGCCGAAAAGTTTTCACGATCCATCAAAATATGGAAATACTTGTTAAGTTGCATAAAAGAATTAACCATTTTTAAATTTTTTACATCATGGAATTAACCTTAAATATTTATTTTCCATAACCAACTTTACAAAAATTAATGTAGAGCCTCCTTGTAACAATAATAATAATAATAATAGGTGTTTTCTTTTTGCACGTTGTGGTAGACCTAAGTCAGCTCTGTCAATAACACACCATTCGTTTTATAAAAATAATTTGACTCAGTTCTCAATAACCCTATTCGTTTTAAAAGCTTTATTTAAGTTTTAGGTTAACATGAGGCAGAAATGTCTACATGACGCAAGGCGCTTTAATCACGTGATGATTGTAACTTTACCTAACCCTGTGGCGATGCAAAAAGAAAACACCTAATAGGTGTTTTCTTTTTGCATTTTGTGGTGGACTTAAGTCAGCCTCGTCAATAACACACCATTCGTTTTATAAAAATAATTTTGACTCAGTTCTGTATAACCCTATTCGTTTTAAAAGCTTTATTTAAATTTTATATTAACCTGAGGCAGAAATGTCTTATGACGCAAGGCACTTCAATCACGTGATAATTGTGACTTTACCTAACCCTGTGGCGATGCAAAAAGAAAACACCTAATGATCCTTGAAGTTTATTATTACAAAAACAGAAAAAAACGATATAGTGAAAATGCTGGAAGGAGAAGCTACTCCAGTGTCTAGCCAGGATACCGCCAGAGATGGTCCTCTGAAAACCATGACGGTACAATCTAACAGAGTCGGTTCTGGACCATACACAACCTGTTTTGAGGCCAGTCGGGGTAACTCATCGTCGGCTTTCTCGTTGCCTTTCGTTCCAGCATGCCTCTTAACGTCTTGACCCATGTGGACGCACAAGAGCCTTGTATAGGAGTAGTGATAGTCTCCGGATTCTTGAAATTCCTGCTCGTTCGATAGATGAAACCACTCATTTGCCTCTTGCTACACTTAGATATCTAACTTCTTTTTTCCTTTCTAGAAGGGTTTGACCGATTCTGTGGGCAAATTGGATCCTGGTAGTTGTTTTGTTTACTGGTAACTGGTAACCAGGTATTTTCCTACGTTAAGTGATAGTTCATTGTCAAAGGCATAATCGTCGAGGTGGGAGAGCACTATCTAAAGAGTTTGGCCATCGCTTTCACTGTTAATATTTTTAATGATTTTGTGATCATCTGCAAATGTTGAGTTGTTAATGCCTTGAGCGACGTTAATAAGCTCTTAAAAACATTCACCGATCTGAACCCTTATGTCTTCTATCAGTAATGAAGAATGAAGAAATTGCAAAGAAAAAAAAGCAGGTGATTATGGAAAACGCGCGTCACAATATATTGACGGAAAGGGTTCCAGTTAGAACTAACTTTACCCTATTTTTATTATAAACAAATTCTTTGTTTGTTTAAGAATTTATATAATTAGCAATATTGATAAAAAAGGTCGAATAATGTAAAGGAATGTAAAAAGGTGTAAACGAACGTAATATTATTTCGTGTAGGTGTATTATATAGCACTGGCAACGCTGGCACTACTGCGAACACAAGCGGGACAAAGATGGCAACGATCGTCAGCCATTTTTTAAAGCGAGATAGATAGAAATGTTTTAATATTTTAAAAGTATATTTCGAAAATTTTGCCTAATAATTTAACAGTTTTCGGTTAAATACTTATTATAGTTTATAATTAAAGAGTTGAAAACGCTTCCGTGTCGTGTTAGTGTTTAATTTTGTAGTGAGAAGGTATCGGCGTCGCGATCATCCATTTCGAGTGAGAGCAAGGGTAAATGGCTTTCTTTGTTACTTTATATCCTTATTTCATTTCAATTTTATCAGCGTCTTTGTTGTAAAAAGAGATAAATTTGAGGAAGAGATGAAAAACTTTCAAATTCACACACGCATAAGAAGTTTTTTTTTGAAAATTTAGTTAAGGCCGCACCCTAAAATGTTGAAAGCTTTAATTGGAACTTTTTTGCAGTTGACGGCGTTACGATCATGTTCGATCCCAATACAATCACAACACAGCAGTCGCAGATCCAGTACCAAACCACACAACAAGACAAGGATAAAACCGTACAAGATACTGGCCAGAAAGAAACATTTCCTTCGTTTTGTTACGCAAATGTCAATATGATACATAAAATTGCCACCCCGAATACGGCTACGGTTGCTCAAAATCAGCATTCGACTGTTAACATGTCGCAATTATCTGATGACAAATGCTATATCACGCAACCGTTCTCTTATAATTATGCCCTCGTTAACCAAATGTCGCTGGCGCAAAATACGATATCGAACATAACTTTCAAATGTGAAGTTTGCGGCTTGATGTTCGCCCACTTAAGTTTACTTAATCACCATAAGCGTATACACCAAGGTGCCACACAAGGTACCGATCAAACACAGCAAGGACAGCAGATCACCGTCCAAGTCCAAGGCCAACCCCAACCGCAACCGGCACAAATACAAATAGTATCGGCCGATCGAATACGTTATTCGTGCGAGGAGTGCGGTCTCACCTTCAACACCCAAACAGATTTAAAATCGCATAAAATTCAATCGCATCAACCTCAACAGCAACACGTTCAGCAACAGCAGCAGTCACAACCGCAGAATACGCTAAAAATAAAAAATTGCGAGTCGTGTGGCGCCCCGTTACCGCAAGATACTAATAAGAAACGTGCCGTTATGAAGGTCAAATGTGAGACGTGCCTATCAGCGGAGGCGATTCAACCGCAAATATTTGTCGTGGCGACCGCACCCGATGCGACGTCTACGGTCAAATTTGAAGAATCGACCGGAACGCAAACTTCTTCAAATCTTGGTACGTATTCGTTTCTTCTTTCTTGGAGGGTCTTGGTTTTGGTCGGCAATAGATTGTTTGTTTCACTTCCAGTTCCGTGTGTCCCTAGATTCTTCTTCTTTCGACAGTTTTATTGTCTTGTTACCGATTGATTCTCTCAGTACCATCGCCATGGAGCTTATTTAACCCTCCAATTTGAAATCCAACAAACACCTTTTCTTCAATGTTTCTTTGTCTTATTTTTGTTTTCCTGCTAAGCTGGAATGATAGTCACATTTTCATCAGCTGTCCTGGCTTTTATGTATCTTTCTTTTCTTCTTCTGCGACATCCCATTGATTATGAGTTTGCTATTGCTTGTTATATATATTTTATCCGTTCTTCTTTCTTCCTTTGGTACCACTTTAAAATGATTGAGGGCTTTGGTATCTTGCGATCTCGGGTCCACTCGACCTCCAGAAAATAACCTAAGGAGCGTAGTCCTTGCCACACTGACCCCCACGAAATCTATCAAATAGAAATGAAGTGGCTCTAACACTTAGACCTATATAACATTCTCCTTGTACTTTACATCTTTTCTGTTCTCATTTGTTCCTTCTTGTTGTTTGCAGGAATCGTCTCACCGTACAAATTTTATCTCTTACGATTCCTGGATAGATACAGTCTTATCTTTTCGACAATACAGTGAAACATCTTCTCATCAGTGCCACCTTCTCTTACATGTACTTCATTTATCTATACAATTGTGCATCCCTTCATCATTTCTATTGACTGATCATTATTTATACCTTGACTTGACCGTGATCACATATTCTGTCTTGTTCCAATTAATGAGAGAGACCCAATTTTTTGTACTCCTCTATGCTTGTTGGTCTTGTATTAAAAAGGATTTGGTCATTGGCAAAGAGTAGGAAGTGTCTAATGTCTTCTCATCTATTTTTAATCCCATCTCCACTTATTTTCTGTACCAAAACTTAATAAAAGTCTGTATTTAAGTCCCTTGTTTATTTTTGTGGGCTGTGTGAGTCTTTTGTCCATTTTTATTCTTACAGCATTTGATACATTCTTTTTTCTATTCCTCTCTTGCCTATTTCCTTTACCTGTTGTTCATCTTCATTTTCGTCACACTACACATATCGCTATCAAAAACCCATCTTCATCTTTTATGGGAACACTTCTCTCTCATATAAAACTCCTTCTATTCCTCACTCATCTCTTTTAAAAATCCTTTTTTCTTTCTTCAACTTTCTCCATACAATCTTTCCTTTTTTTAGTAATACTTTACATTCCTCATCAAACCATTCTTTTTTTGGCTGTTCTGTGTCTTGTAATACTTTTATTTCATTTATTTTATTTTACTAATATATTTTTTTAATATTAAGAATATACCAGAGTCTTCTTTAATCTTCTTTAAGAAGTTCTGTTGTAATGTTGTTTTCCACTTGCTTTGTGATTCTTCAGTAGCTTGATTGTTTTCGAATTATGGACCTTTTTTCTTTTTTTGCAAGTCTCTATATCTCCATTATTTGTAGTCGGATTTCAAAAAATCAAAGTTTTGGAATCAACAGTTTAATCTACAACGTTTGTTCAAAACTTTTTTACAAAAAATATAGAATTGCAAAAATGGTGGTCATTTTAAATTATAATAGTAGAGTAGATTTTCTGCCATAGAGTCCTTTTCCCAGTTTATTCTCTTTTGTAGCACAGTTTTTGTTTCTTTTTGTATCCTGCTCAACACAGCAATCTGTCTTGGACATTTAGCAGTTTCCTTGGCCGACCACTTTCTGCATCTGTCGTTTTTCTGTGAGGAGATGCCCATTGATCTCTCTCACTATTCCTTTGGAAATCTGCTTAATAGAGTTGGAACGCTATTTCCTTGTAGAACAGTATCACCATTTTCTAGTCGTGTCTCACCGGAAATATTATTTCCATAATTTTGATATTACATTTGCTCCTTGTGTGGATTTACTTTGCTAAATCTTGTTCCAACTACAGTAGAGTTTCACCATTCCGAACCATGTTCTTTGAAAATCAGAAAAAATACGGATTTTTTAACTTTTAAAACATAGATTTGCATAAATACTATTTATAACTAATTTACACACATTTAAAAAGTAAAGTCAGTAATTTTTTTCTGACGAAGGACATTGAATCGTCATGTCGATGCAATGTTCCACCATCGCCGCACCTAATTTGTGCCTTAACAAGTCAATATGTTGATATTATTCGTGAAATCCGCCTATTCCGAATCCCCACTAAACCGAACAGTGTTCGGTCCCAATGAAGTAGTTCGGAATAGCGGAACTCACTATTGTTAATCTTTGTTCTGCTTCCTTTGGTTTTGTTTTGGGTTTGACATCATTTTCGTTGATATTTTTTTGTTTGCGTTATTCTTTGATTTTCGTTTCCTTTTGGTATATCTTATCTTATTGATCAGTAATAATAATAATAATAATATTTAATTATACTTTACATTACATTGCTTAATGCATGTATACGTCAATATCTTAGAGACTTAGAGTATAGAGGTCAGTATAAACAATAACTTTTGCACTAATCACTATCTGTGCTTGATTATCTCCATAAATTCGTGAATGGAGTAGCAGCAGTTCACCGAGAGTAATTTTTTTAGGGCGATTTTGAATTTGTTGTGGTTTAAGTCTTTCAGCTGTTTAGGGAGGGCATTGTACATGTTGATTCCACTATAGTATGGCGTTAATTTGTAGGACATGTAATGAAATTGTTGTAAATCCAAAAGATCACGAGATCTGGTACCGTATTGGTGACACTCCGCACGGGTTTTAAATACAGATATATTTTTGTGAGTGAAGCACAATATTTTTAATATATATATAGATGTTAACGGTAAGATGCCATATTTCTTGAAGTACGAGCGACACGATTCAAGTGGTTTTATCCCGAACATAAGTCTGATAATTCGTTTTTGGCACACAAATAGCGATTTGCATTCGTTGCTGTTTCCCCACACTATAATAGAGTAGCTAATGTGCGAGTACACCATTGCATAATAGAACTGTATTACTGCCTTCCTGTTGAAGCTGTGACGTAATGAAGCCATCAGAAAGTAAGATTTATTGAGTAAAGCTCGTAATTTTGTAATCTGCTGGGTCCAGCGCATATATTTATCTATAACAATTCCCAGATAAGAGACTTCACCACAGACCTTAATGGGGTGCTCGTCAATTTTAAAGAACAGATCACTAAAGTGTGTATGTTTGTGCCCAAACTGTATAAGTATCCTACGAATGCTTCCTTTATTGTTTTTGCATTACCGTAGGTACGCAAAACACGATTCCTCTGGCCGTTAAAAATGCTCATCCTGTAAAGCGGCGAGGAGTCGCATCCGTAACCAAGTGTACAAAATGCAACGGTAGCGGAATTATTTTTATCGGAGGATCGAAAAATCAACAGAATAACGTCGATAAACCTTTCCACTGTAACATTTGCAACGGTAAGTATTTTAAGTTCGTATCGTGATATTTTTAAAGTGTTCTCCTAGGGTCATTCAGTCGTTATTCGTCGCTGTGGTCGCACAAACGTTTGCATACAGGCGAGAAAAATTTCAAATGTAACATATGCGGACTCGCCTTCGCGAAAGCCGCCTATTTAAAGAATCACTCACGGATCCATACCGGCGAAAAACCGTACAGATGTAATGTATGCGGTATGCAGTTCTCCCAATCGCCCCATTTAAAGAATCACGAACGTATACATTCGGGTGAACGGCCATACGTATGCGAGGTGTGCGACAAATCGTTCGCACGCCACTCGACGCTGTGGAATCATCGTCGTATACATACGGGCGAAAAACCGTACAGATGCGATATATGCGGTTCGTGTTTTAATCAGGCGACGCATTTGAAAAATCACGCCAAGGTGCATTCGGGCGAGAAGCCGTTCAAGTGCGATATATGCAGCGTCGGATTTTCGGATCGTTTCGCACTAAAGCGACATCGTAATATTCACGAAAAGTACGGACGGACCAAACCGAACACGCCCCCAAAAACTGGTAACGGTAATGCAACCGATAGCGAACCCGTAGCCGCCTCATCCGGTATTACTAGCGAGGAGACGACTGAATCTGTCGTCGAAGAAATGCCGGAAACTAAATACGAAGAAGAATCTAAGTACGATATAACAAATGCTCAGTCGAGTATGACCGATGACATGACAACTGACATATCAGAATTAGAGGTTCAGTTGTCATAGATTTTTTTCGTGTTTGTAGCAGCTTTTTATACAGCATTTCCGTTAGCAAGTGTTTTATGTATATATTCTAATAATAACCCCACCTTAGATAATCAGTATGTAAAATCTGGTAATTTATTTATTTCGATTTCCTTTTAAGAATACGTATTTACTATTAAATATATAAATTACTATGAGACTATGCTTCTTGGAACACATTTAAACCTATTGTGTAAACGGTTGTTTGTTCCAGATCCAACCTTCTTGTCGTGTTGAAAAAGCATTTTTTAAAACTGCCTTGGAAAATTGTATTTTCTTTAATAAAATGAGTGAAGAAAGTTACATTTTCCTCGCTAGAAATGAAAGTAAACAGTATTGCAAATACCATTTATCTAATATTTGTTACTAAGTAGTGTGCAGCAAGGCAGCATACTTGTGTCCCTAATGGTTTTGGCAATACTTCCATCTCTTAGAGAAGAAAATGTAACTTTCTTCACTCATTTTATTAAAAAAAATACATATCGTTATTTCAGGATTTTCAAAACTGGTACCGGCTTCTCATAACTTCTGTTGCATCTATACATTGACATTCCACACACTCCCAGATACTAAGATACGAGTTAACTGGCTTCCCTACTGCATTTTTTTGTGCGAGACCGAGAAGGCAAAATCTTTGTTTTTCTCACAACTTGGTAGATCGATACTCTCCCTCTGTCTTGGTCTTTCTTTAACAAACTTTTTGTAAAGTTTCCAGCTCATCTTTTCTTGATTGTGAAGGAAAGGCCTCTCCATTTTATGTATGGCAAAGCAACCACGAAGGAAATTATAGCAAAGTTCATATTCTTGAGATGAATATTCATCTGGCATAAGCGTACTTAATGATTGAAAAATACCACAGGATAAGATTTAGCTAATGGTGTATTTCCAATGTTCGAATTGGAAGGTGGGATAATAAGTTTACCCCTAATATACAAGATATTCTCTGCAAATGCAATGTCTCATCACCAAGTGATTCTGCATACTTTGGTGTCGATCCTTCTCCACCCAGAAAACAGATGTGCTTGAAGTTATATAACAGAACAGAAGTCTTTGCTTTCCGATTGTTCGCTACTGCTTTTGCATATAGGTACTTGATGATATATTTATTTTCTTCAAATGTACACATACACACTGCTTATGGCACTTGGTATGCTTGTTAGGAAAAGAAGAAACAGTCCAAGAACGGGTGAAAGACGGGAAGAGAACACTGAGATAGGTACTTTTTTTATTACTATTAAATATACAAATTACTATAACACGATGTCTCTTGAAATTTATACATTTTTAACACATTTAAACCTAAAGTTTTGATTAGATTTAATAACGGTACTGTGTTAATAGAATCTAAAGGAGCTTCGTCCAAGAATACTTTAAATAAACTACAATTTTTATTTATATGTACGCAATATGAGAAGACGCTGGCCGATATTCCGGTGACAAGATTTGGAACATCTAATTTCGGATGGATACTTCTCATTTTGTAAGACAACTGTTTGATACCGGAAGGTAAATCGGATGCTGTTGTTAATATTATGACCTCGGCGGCACATTTAATCCATGGCGCAATTATTTCGGTAATCTAAAAATTTACATTCATTATTACGTACTTTGCAAGGAAAAATGTACGTTTCCACTAATCGTTTTAGGATCGTCGGAGGCGATAACGTAATTGTTGTCGCATATTTCATAAATTTTAAGATTAGTTTCGTTTAATTCATACTTCGGCTTCACATCGGATAAAATGCAAACCTTAAAAACGGACAGTAAGGGGGTTGTGTCAGTGATAAAAAGTTTTTTAACGGTCGTGGGTGTGCAAGGAGTTACCTTCCAAGACAGATCACATCTACAAGATATAGTTCTATATATTACAATTAATAATTAAAAAATACCCACATTTCACCATCATCATATTCATCGTTGCATAGTGCACGTGTACTTGGCTCTATTATTTCACCAAAAACCATGGTAAAAATGGAAAATAAGGAAATTGTAAGAGATTATATGTGAAAAATAGGGTTATGTTTGATTTTGAATTTTGATGCCTGAAAATAGTGAAGTTGGCAACAATTTATAAAATGGCAACATCGCATCTACCCCATTTCCCTGATGACGGTCCAATTTACTCCAGCTCAAAGAGGTAAAAGAAAGCTCGTTGCTCTAGCTACCCTACACGTGAGATATATTTGAGGACGGTAGCAGGGAAAGCGGCTCTAATCACGACCGTGCTCGACCAGGATTCCACCATCATATGGATCCTGTGCGTGACACTCACAATGTACTTATGTGGTGCGTCGTCTCATCGCTTGCGTATTGCGTAACACCCTCTACAGTCTACAGTCTACAAGCACAGTTTAATGCTTATAGATCTTTATACTGTGCTACAAGCTACGGTGATTCGACCAAGCCAAACGAAGGTTCTTTCGTGCGAGCAGAAGCGCTTCCAGACTGATTTAAAAGCCTCTATTTTAGTCTAGAATCCAGTTTCATTCAGCTTATGCCGGATTACCTAGCAGTTAGGTAGAGGTAGTCCCAAACGTGAAAGAGTGGCCTTTCTCAAATTTACTCACGCTTGCCCTTTTGACAATATTACAATTTCCTACCTGTTTTCTAGTACGAGTACGTTGTGACACTTAGAAACCGGCTTTGAGGTAATTTTGCAGTGACCAGTCCATAGTGCAGTTGCAAGTTCTTTGGAATAAATATATCAGTGTCTAATTCTTTTATTGTTTCATCAACTATAATTATATCAGTTTGAGGTGACACTTTCCCATCAACAAAATGTAGATTAAGTATAAATCCTCGCCATCATAAATTGTGTAACGAGGGAACCCTATTCCTCCTTTAGTAAAACGCCAACCCTTCCACATAAGTAAGACTAAGAAGTGCTATTGTCGTGGAGAGTTTGGTTCTCAGCCCAAGACCATTAATTTTTTTAATACAGACTTTAGAGAATGAATGCAGAAAGGTATTGTATCTAAATTGTTTATGTATAATAACCAGCTAATAACAGACTTTAGAATGGCTCTTGTAAGATTATTCTATGTAAAATTTGATTAGGATCATACAAAAGCAAGATACTAGAATATCCTATGTGAAATTTTGATTAGGATCATACAAAAGCAAGATACTAATTTGTTATGTATAACACAGACAGTCCGAATTTACGTTACACCCTGTAGTTTCGGGTAACCTATAACTTCTTATACATATTAAAACTAAAGCTAGAACACTACAAGAACGTTTATTTTTATCCCCCTAAAAATCAAAAGCTAATTTCATCCCCTTGCTTTATATTCAAAAATTCAACTTTCGCGCTTAAACTCTCGCCGCCGATTGGTTAAAATACGGAAAGTATTTTAAATTTTTAGTAAACAAAATAATTGTATAAAAAGTCCCTATTTTTAGTGATTTTTGCTTCCCCTTTTCTTACCCTACAAATCAATGTTGGTAGCGCGCAATGCATTTTGGGTAGATAATTAAGATGGCGTTAGCGTGTTTTATTCAAGTTGTTAATTACAATTTTTGAAAGGTTCTCTCTATTTAATATGTTGTAAGTGAATTATTTAAATAAACTGAATAAGTTAATAGAAATATTTCTAGTTATAATTGTACGGTTGTCAAATTTCTCAGTACAGAAAAAATAGGTAGAAGGTGAATTTTTTTTATTTACTTGTGAGTGAAAATTTTTTTTCTTTTTTTTAATTTTTCTTAACTATCCTTCGGTTTAGTTAAGAAATTGATTTATTACTTCAATTGGTGAGTAAATCTAAGAATTTCAATTAAAAATTGTTGCGTAATTCTTTCTTTTTTTTACCGTAATGCTTTGTTAAAAATTCATAACCCCAAAAATGTAAAAAAACATTTTCTGCTCTTGTACCTTTACTATTCTTTCAAGTATCGTAATTAGCTGTAATGCGGTCTTGGGCGTTGGTTAACGCCATATTTGTTGAAATTGTTGAAAAAATAAAAACTTATCTTCGAATGTAGTTTAAGGCATTGATGATGGACGACAATCTAAACGAATCATCAGGTTCCGATTTTGATGATGACGAAGATCCAGATAAAATCCAAGTGCCAGGTAAGATTTGTAATTATCGTATAGATGTTTGTGTGATTACGGTCTCGATAACAGGTGGCGGAAAGGATTTGGCTGCCGCTGCCGGTATTTTCGATACGAGGGAGTTGCGCACTAACGATGTCAAGGAGGAAGTGGACAAGGCCAAGAACAGCAAACCATCGACTATGAATGTTCCCGCGAATAGTAAATTTTCTGCTTTCAATCCCGGCTACGATATGATGCGTAATGCGACCAGTTAGTATTTTTCGTTGTATTTTTTAATTTGTGATACGTACAGATTTTAATGGAATTCATATTTCGCAGTGGGTGCACCACCTTCCCCTTACGGTGGTATGAACAGTATGGCTGCTATGGCAAGCATGCTTAGCAGTTTAGGTGCCCCTCTTAATATGGGGGGTATGTTTCCCTCAAGTGCGGGTTTCAACGCTGCACAACTTTTGCAGCAGAGTAAGTCCATTTGAAGCTCGCATGTAGATCTTTCTATTGACACGTCTTTTTAGTATTCTAAATTTCCACTGGCATGAAAAGCACTAATAAAATATACCGGCTACCCTTTGCGTAACGAAACTAATTATAACTTAATGTTTTAGTGGAAATGGCTGTGATGGGTATGAATAATCCTTACATACAAAATCCGTTCTTGCAAAACCTATCGTCACTCATGTACGGTAATCCGACCGGTCACTCTTGGGCACCGCAATTGAGCAACAAGGCGGTTATGTCGATGTGGATGAACGCAGACGCCAAGCAGATGCAACAACCGCACGAAGAAGAGGAGGTTGACGACGAGGAACTCGGTGTCGCCGAAACCTATGCGGACTATATGCCTGCCAAACTCAAATTGGGACGTAAACATCCAGATCCCGTAGTCGAAACTGCGTCGTTATCATCGGTGGCGCCCGCAGACGTCTGGTATAAACTATCCATTCCCGACGAATCGATCAAAACTGGCCAGTTATCCGCCTTACAACTGGAAAGTATAACCTACGCTTCTCAGCAACATGAACATATCTTACCGGACGGATCCAGGGCCGGATTTCTAATAGGCAAGTAGTCCGATCAACGAAGGGCCAGAATTGAAATTTTTTGTTTATCTCTACCATTTGTGTGGATATTTCGATTTACCAAACAAAATCTCTTCGCTCCGTATGTTCTACAAATATCGGTTTACTGTTGTTCGATGCCTTATACTAAATCACTTTTTTTGCTACTTATTTTACTTAAAATTTGCATTTTATATCCTCTTGTTACCAAACTTATTCTCAATGTGCTATTAAACTAAGAAAGAATTCGTGTTAAATAAACACAATTTTGGAAGTAAAACTTCTTCACACTTTCTGTTATCTTGATAACAATTTGCACTTGAGAAACAATTGAAGACTTGATACCATCATCTCCTGATAATAATAATACATTTTTACAAAAATCGAAAATTATACCAAACCTGGTTGAATTACGTGTTCTCCCATTACCAAATTCCCTATGAGTAATGTTTTAAATACAATTTACCCGCAAGACTTAGATCTATATCTTGAGTTGTACCCGATAACTCCCTATTACATTTTAGTTTTGCCATATTTGTATTTGTGGGTCTATTTCTGTGGAAAAGTTGTGATCGTATGCCTGATGGGCACGAATCAATTTATAAGGTTTAACTATGTTAATCTTGGTTTGCTTTCATGTCCAAAATTTTGGGGACAGTCGTGCCTACAGAATCTTTATTTATTTGCCCAGGATCGCGTGTTCATTGAAAGATCCAAAGAACTTGTTGTTGAAAAAAAGTTGTAATTAAGCTTCAGATTATCCTAATTTCATACTCGATCTTCACACTCAATATAAAATGAAAATTTCGTAATAACTAGTAGTTGAACTATCAAAAAATACCAACAAAATGAACATTACTTCTCCTGCTTTATGTTCTGATAATAATATTCTCTTTATGGAGCATTAAATAATTGAATAATTATTCGTATTCAATATGTTAACAGTTTGAGACCTTTTTGATCATTATATTCTTCTGATACTAATTTATTCACTATTTGTTGTTCTATCCTATCGAGATATGTTTTCTATTGAAAATTAAGTTATTGGAAATATTCGTACTCGATATTTATAGAGCTCTTATTTTTATGTTCTCCTAATACAAATGTGGTAATGATGACCAAACGATTAAAAAATACTCGCCAGGTACATAAGGCTTGACCTCGGTACCATTTTTGTTCTCCTGATATTAATTTGCTCACTAGTTGTTGGTATAATAATAATAATAGTAATTTATTTTTGGTATGTTCATTTACATTGTTATAGGTCGTAGAGTGGGTAATTGACAATATATTTACATGAGGACCTTTGTCCTTAACGTAGTAACAATTTATTAAAATTATAAAAAAAAGAAGAATTGAATAAATCAAAACAAGATACAGTTTTAAAGTGTTTAGAGTGGTACTGGCTTTTGGTTACTTTGCATAATTTATAATCACGTTCAGAGGTGTATTTAGTAGTTCTTGCTTTAAATTTGTTGTGGACACCTATTGTTGTAAATTTGTGCTGCTGTATAATCGTAACATTTCCTTTCTATGTTCTTCATGCACTTTTCCCTCTTGTACATGGTTCTTCCGAATTGTTTTGGTCGAATAAATCATTTTGTGCACAATATAGTGTTGCTTTTATATAATACAATTTCGTGATCTCTAATATGCTCACCGCTTTGTGTAAGTCCGCCTTTAAGTACATTTTATTTTTAAAAAACATCTTAATGAAGAATGATAGGTCATTAGCATATGAGGAGTAGTGGCCCCGGTATCGAACTCTGAGGTGCTACACAATTAGTCGTAAGGGGAATGCTGATGACCAAGTCAAGTTTTTGACTTCTGCGCAAATTCAAAGCTACACCGAGGGCGGGTAATTAAAAAAATTCGATTTTGGGCCCTCGTTCACGGGATCGAAGCTCGAATTCCGTCACACTATTTTACTTACTGAAGTTTTCTAGGCGACGGCGCCGGCGTTGGAAAGGGCCGTACGATCGGCGGCATTATTTTAGAGAATTATTTGAAGAATCGTAAACGTGCGATTTGGATATCTGTCTCGAACGATTTGAAGTACGACGCCGAACGCGATCTGCGCGATATCGGCGCCGGTAAAATCGAAGTGCATCCCTTAAATAAATTTAAATATGCGAAAATATCGTCGGCGATTAACGGGAATGTCAAGAAGGGTGTCATATTTTCGACGTATTCTGCCCTGATCGGCGAATCGAATACCGCCGGTGGTAAATATAAGTCGCGCTTGAAGCAGTTGCTGCAGTGGTGCGGACCGGATTTCGACGGTTTAATAATATTCGACGAATGTCATCGGGCGAAGAATTTATGTCCTGTAGGGTCGTCGAAGCCGACGAAAACTGGTAAGTGGTTGTCTCGTCACGCGTATAGCGGAGGATTAATTTGAAAGGGTTGCAGGTCTAACCGTGCTCGAGTTACAAAATAAGCTGCCCAAGGCGAGAGTTGTGTATGCGTCTGCGACGGGCGCGTCGGAACCGCGTAATATGGCTTACATGGTACGTCTAGGTATGTGGGGCGAAGGTACGCCGTTCGGCGAATTTGCCGATTTTATATCGGCGGTAGAAAAACGTGGAGTCGGTGCTATGGAAATTGTAGCTATGGATATGAAATTACGTGGCATGTATATAGCGAGACAATTAAGTTTTCATGGTGTAGCTTTTAAAATTGAAGAAGTTCCTTTATCCGATGATTTTGTAAAAATTTACGATGCGAGTGTAAAGTTGTGGGTGGAGGCGATGCAGAAATTTCAGGAAGCCGCCGAGCTTGTCGATGCCGAAAACCGTATGCGAAAGACCATGTGGGGACAGTTTTGGTCCTCCCACCAACGATTTTTTAAATATTTATGTATTGCGGCCAAAGTTCCGCACGCAGTTGTTACGGCCCACGAATCCATTAAGTGTGGTAAGTTAAAGTTGGCAAAGCTTCCACCGGGATAATCGTAATTCCTCGTAGGTAAATGTGTGGTGATCGGCTTACAAAGTACGGGCGAGGCGCGGACGCTCGAACAGTTAGAACGTGACGACGGTGAGCTGACCGATTTTGTTTCAACTGCGAAAGGGGTATTTCAGACTCTAGTTGAAAAGCATTTTCCCGCTCCCGATCGTAATCGAATACATCGATTGCTCGGATTAGAACCGCCTTCCAATTCAAAGAACTCTCTAAACGGAGACCAGGGTGCCAGTTCAACGGGAAAGCGTAAGCCAAGTAAGCAAATTGTCTTTTTTAATTTATTAGAAGAATGTACCTGCGTGACCCAAACTGCTGAAAATAATCAAAATAATCTATCCTATAGGTATATTATAAACTACATAGACAATTATCCCCAAGTATATCAAAGACTTGGATAACTTATTTCATCAAATATTGAGTTTTGATAAACTTAAGGGATGCTTTTCTGTGTATTAGATGAAGGTTGAAGTTTTGGTCGCTAAATTTGCACTGGAACACTTGCAGCACCTCAAACAACGAAAACCGCAGTAATATAAAATGTTATTAAAATGTGCGCGTTTCAAAAACAAGGTTGTCGTCATCGTTGTCGTGAAGGTCTTATGCCACCACGCCACTGACGAATACGTAACGACGGGTCTAATTGTCGAATGTATATCCATCTTTGGAGGTAGGCCCCACTTGCTCCCGAACGCTCCTCCCGAGTTTCCTTTCGGCCTGTCGGTTTCCACGGCCGGGTTAATAGGGTTAAACATAAGTTTTTACTTTTTACAGTAGCCTAGTTTAGTTATACCATGCGATGCGCGACTGATGCTGTTGAATCGCGTACAATTAGATAATAAAATATTATTGTGGTTTTTACTGTTTGTCGTATCGAATCTCTGCTAATTACGTAATCCTTAGCTCGGCAGGCAGCTGTAAAGGCAATCAAACGGAATAAATGGTCGACATCAGATAGTGACAAAAGCGATTCGGATCATACATCCGGTTCCGAGTACAAAATGTCCGACATTGAATCGGAGATTTCCGAAGAACATTCCGATTCAAACGTTAGTAGCGATTTTAACCCTTTCAATTCGGACAGTGACTCGGATAACGATCCGTGGAGCAGAAAGAAAAAAGGGAAACAAACCAAGAAAAGCGGTACAAAGAAAAAGACGTCCACCCAAGATAAAATTTCACTCTTGCTGTCCAAAAAGGGCACGAATAAAGTGAAACCGAACGGCGGCGCCTCCACGGTTTTAGATTCGAAACCTTACGCGCCTCCGAAAGACGCAATCGAGCGAGCTTGTAATATGAAGGAGGATCTGTTGCACAAGATAGAGCGATTAGGCGAGAGATTACCGCCGAATACTCTCGATCAGCTTATAGACGAGTTGGGCGGGCCCGAAAATGTCGCCGAAATGACCGGACGTAAAGGAAGGGTAGTTCAGACCGAGGACGGTATACAGTACGAAAGTCGTTCCGAAGTCGACGTGCCTTTGGAAACGTTAAACTTGACGGAAAAGCAACGCTTTATGGATGGTGAGAAGGACGTCGCGATTATATCGGAGGCGGCGTCGAGCGGTATTTCTTTACAAAGTGATCGAAGGGCTCGAAATCAACGGCGGCGCGTTCACATTACGTTAGAGTTACCGTGGTCCGCGGATAGGGCTATTCAGCAATTTGGACGTACACATCGAAGTAATCAAGTTAATGCACCCGAATACATATTTCTGATATCCGATCTTGCGGGCGAACGACGTTTCGCCTCCATAGTTGCGAAACGGCTCGAGAGCTTAGGTGCGCTAACGCACGGCGATCGAAGAGCTACCGAAACGAGAGATTTAAGTCAATTTAATATCGACAACAAGTACGGTAGAACGGCACTGGAAGCGACTATGAAAACCGTTATGGGATACGAGGTAAAACTTAATATCATTCGTTTCCTTAATTATTCATTTTGTAAATAATTTAGTCTCCCTTGGTGCCTCCTCCGCAAGACTATAAAGGTGATTTTTTCAAAGATGTTGCTGATGCCCTCGTAGGTGTAGGATTAATTGTGAATAGTGAAAATATGCCGGGCGTCCTATCTTTGGATAAAGACTATAATAATATGTCAAAGTTCCTAAATCGCATTCTCGGAATGCCGGTAGATTTACAAAATCGCTTATTTAGGTAAGTCAGTTGATAACATTGAAGATCTTTCACACGAAACATTTTACAGATATTTTACCGATACTCTAGCCGCAATTATAACGCAGGCGAAGAGATCGGGACGTTTCGATTTAGGTATACTCGATCTCGGCGCCGGAGGTGAACTCGTTAAACGAGTACGAACGTGGACATTCCTTAGAAAACATGCGACCGGAAAGGCGCCGACCGAACTTCATACCGTACACGTCGAACGCGGCATGTCGTGGGACGAGGCGATGGAAAAATGGGCCGCCCTCACCGGCAACAAGGAGGGCTTTTACTTGTCGCATCAAATCAGAAATAGTAAACACACCGCAATTTTGACCGTCGAATTTGATACGGGAATTAAGAAGAAATCCGAACTGAAAAAGGATCAGATGTATTACGTTTATCGACCAAACACGGGTCTACAGTTTCGTCAGGAAAGTCTCGCAGAACTGGAGAAGAAATATAAGAAGGTAAAATTTTGCTACCTCTCCCCTCCTAATTCCTTGTAGATACACCTCTTACAAGTTCCGATTCTGTCGTCTGTCGATCCTTGCCACTTTTTAAATTAAATTCATAACTGAAATTATTGACGGTAACATTGCAAACCATTTCGAATGGTAAAATTTCTTACCTACTTACAGTAATTGCACAAATCGCCACCAGAAGATAAAATGTCGAATTCCATAAATTTTGCCCTATATTAATTTTAATCTCATCTCTCACATTTTTGCATTCTCTTATCTTTTATGTTACAGTATTCCCTATACCTAAGGTTGATAGTTTCAAAAATATTCCGAGATCAGTTTTTTCAATCCGAGTTACAAGATATAATTGTGACATGTGTACATCTATGACAAATTTTTCAGCAAAGGAAATTTTTCCGTATATCCTAGAAAAAGAAATAGCGGGAAAAAACGTTTATTTTAGAGGAATCACGATTACATGAAGATTTTCTGTCTCCCAAACTTGTACATTGTGACGATTAACCTTTTTAGACACATTAATAGTGACTTCAACACTGAAGACAAGCAAACCGATCTTTCTTCCTTTCACCATTCTTCTATTGTAGTTGGTAGCTCTTCATAATAACATGTGCAGTCACAACTTCACCAAAGCTTCTAGCAGTGTATCACTTGCGAAATTAGAAGCTTTCCACCACGTTATTTTACCTTTACCAGTTTCTGTTACTTCATCTTACATCAGCTCCTGAAAGTGCGTGTAATCCAAGGAGTGCAGAAGCTTTAAGAGGTACAAGTCTGTCAATTGAACCTAACTGAACGAATTTTTTCATGCCATGTCCGAGGAAAAATGCCAAATGTTTCAAAAATTGAGGATATCACCTTAGTGCTAAAATCGGGATATCAGTATTGGGGGAGACGCACGAATAGTTTTAATTCCTTTCTGTGTTAAATAAGCTGGATGTAATATGATCTCCTCTTGCGAAATTGCAATGTGATGAAGCTGCTGTGTCCCTCTTTTGCCGAATCTCTCGCATCGCTTTGTTCAATGAGTTTTTTTTGTAAGAGGCAAAAACTGGAATGGACCTCACTGTAATTACTGAATTTTTGTCCTATTCATTGCCTGAAGCTTACACCAAGGTCACTACATGTCTTCACTGTGTTAGGCTTGTGGTAGTGGTAGATATGAATCCACTATCACATATTATGCGCTTGCAAGACATTCATTTTTATTTTTGAAAAATATAAAAGCAGTTTTTATGAGAAAAAATGATACATAATACACATTATCTGCGTAGCTACATTTTTTGTTTCAAACTTTTTTTCGTAATCCCACCAGTTACTGATATAAATAGGAAAATAGTTAATAGATTAACAGAGTAGCGTAACCTCAGCGCCCAACGGCCATGTTTACTCCTTTTCGCGCATTAGTCCCTACACGCTCAATGCGTGACAATTTTTCGGAATATAATCAAAGAAATTCATATAAAAAATATATTGTAAGATACTGTGGATTTACATAATAAATTATGTACTTCTACCTTATGCACATGGAGTAAACATGGCCGCCAGGGCAGCATTTGCTGGTTAAAGGCTTTCGCTACTCTATTAATCTACTGGCTCTGCCGTTCCCATTCGTTGGGCGCCCTCTAAATATGTAAATTACCACCTCCTTTTTTTGTTAACTTATCTTCTCAGTAGCCCATTCTGGATCCACACCTCTCGGTGCTAGATTTTGATTTAAACTAGGAGATGTTTCCCTCTGCTTCCTGTTGGTGGAGGTCTAACAAACTCAAAACGATGTAAAGCCAAAATCTTCATTTTGAAGATCCACTCAGTTCTTCAATTACTTAACGCCCTTTATCTCTTTCCTACAAGGCACATTTTATGATGTTTTTCACCGTTACTTTGGGCCCCTTATCTTTTTGTCCTTGTTAATCTGTCCCGGTGATTTCATTCCATCCAATTGTAATGGCAGGCAAATAGATTTCAATTAATCGCTCTTCTTGTAACAGGTACAATCGGAAGAAGCTCAAGAGGCGTGGGCACAACAGTACGATTCTTCGCTGACGACCTGCTCGCACGCGTACTGGCGAGGGAACTGTCGAAACGTAAATCTTGGACACGATTGCGAGGTGGGCCTACGAAGACGAACTTACAATGTTGTCTCCGGTTCCGTTTTATCGGTGTGGAGTCGGGTGGAGGGCGTTCTCGCGAGTAAAGTGGGCTCGCACAATAACAAAATGCAAGTGATTAGATTAAAAACCGACGACGGTCTTAAAGTAGTTGGTAAGTCTCCGTCCGTTTTATTCAAACTTTCGTCAACTTAATAAATGTCGTTATTGCAGGAACGTTGATACCAAAAAATTGTGTCGAATCTCTCATAGAGGCGTTATCTTCAGATGCGGAAAAGACGGAGGAGAAAACATTTTAAATAACTTTATTTAGCAAATTTTAGTTCTTATATACAATTAACATTTTTTCATTTGTACGCCGGATGAATTTGTACCGTAATTAAAGTTCGATTGCGGTTCGAAAGATCATCTGGCGTAATGTAATCATCAGCACAGAATTGTGAGTAGTTTTTGTTACTTAGTCATAATGTAATTTATAATTATGTAAGTAATCGGCTTTTTTTTTATTGTTGTCTTTACTAGTACTCGACTGATAATATTGAAGTATTAAATATAGCATCTCGGCTTTTTAAGCTGACGATTTTATGTTTTTTACCTTGGCACCTTTAAGAATAGTCGCCAACCTTTTTTTTTATAGTTACTTTTTGTGTGATATATGTAAAATGTATATTTCCCCATGTCAGAGTCTAAAACGAAAACAATTTCAAAATTAAACATTCGACTTATCATTTTAGATCTTAATTTTCTTTGTGCAATTTTCGTTCAGCTGAAACAATAAACGACTTTGAACACCTTAATCATTTTCTTCGTCGATTACGTCGTAATCTTTTGTCTTCACGTCCTGATCTTCACCGAATTGTAGTATATTATCGATTGTAAGCAAGATGTCGGACAAATTCTCCTCGTCGTTAAGATTGAGCGGTAAGAAACGTACTAGCGAATGATCCTCGACTAACTGTCCGATGGCGTCCGTTAATCTTTTGTATTTATCGTTAAACCACGAGTGATTTAATTCGATATCGCCTAATAAAGCGTGCGAATCCGGTTCTAAAAAACGATCCAACTGTTTTTTCGTACTTTTACTTATTAAATCCATTTTAGTTAATAAGTTGACGTGCGGCAATTCTAGATTGACCATGACGCTTAAGGCAGACATTGTGCCCGACACAAATTTTGCACCGTCCGTCATAAACTGAACGTCCAATAAATAAACGCAGCACAAATTAAAGTTCCAACTTTGTAAAAGAGCAATTAGCTTCCGAAACGTCGTTAAATGAGTGTATAATTCTATTTGTCCGGGACAATCGAACAAAATGTAATCGTCTTCTTGCGTACCTAATTGTCCTTGTAACCAATCCGCGTTTTTTATTAAATAATCCATGCAGTACAGTAAACCGCCGTTCGGACCGAATTGCAAATCTTCATCTTCCATCGTATCTTGTACATGTATCAGATTACGTATGTCGATGAATGGTTCGTAGCTAAAGTATTCTGCTGCGGGATCTAGATTTACAATGTTAATTTCCCGTTTTGTATTAAAACCGTGTTGGACAAGTGCGTTGCAGTACGTTGACTAAAAGAATTGTGATTTTATGTCGTTTCACATTGTGATATTTTACCTTTCCGCTTCCAGCCGGCCCTGTAACTAACTGTGCGTAACGCATTTTAGAAGATTCAAACGATAATAATTATGGTATACATTCATTCGGAACGAACGCAAAATGCTTAGTGCAATTGTAACCTCAAAACCTGAACCACAGTCAGTTAAGTGTGGTTAAGATATGTTCTAAGGGTTAAGTCGACTAATGGTAGGTTGCACTACCAGAAGTAGATCAATTTAAGCAGCAAACAAAGGACCTGAATAATGAATATACGAGGTGCGTAAATATATTAAGTAATGACACTGGCGAGACTTGGTAGAGGGACACGTGATACACCTTCAGTACGAGTTTCAATTCGCTAGTCATTTGGTTGTCCGTATCGATTTTTTTCGTGAAAGTTTTTTCTAAAATGAATGACATGAATTTCGAGTAACGGTGTGTGCTATTAGGTTTTGTTTCAGACTTGGGCACAGTGCAACGGAAACTTTTGCAAAACTTCAGCAGGCCTACAAATAGAGTGTTTTGTAGAGGGTCCAGATTTTTCGGTGATTTTGACCAATGAATTGGGGATGAGAAAATTCTGCACAAAAATTGTTCCAAAAAACCTTTCGCCAGACCAAAGGGGCATAAGGAGGGAAAGGTGTCTCGATTGAAAATGATCCACATTTTCTGGAACGCGTCATTACTAGTGACGAGTCTTGCTCTTGCTGTATGTGAATATAACTAGCACTTTAATAAACTTGTTTATCTCGGTCACAAATAATTCACTTTAATTTTTGCTCTCGGTGAGAGGGGCCAAATGATGCTTGATGCTACTGAATTGCCAGAGGTGGGTAAATATTTGAAATAAATCTATTTGAAATGCCTATTTAAAATAGAAAATAGCATTTTGTATTTTATATTTCAAATACTTTCTTGTAAAAGTATTTTATATTTATTATTTGAAATAGAAGACAAAGGTATTTTCTATTTGAAATATATTTTTTCGATTATAGTGTACCTATTGAGCATCTGTTGTATATAATAATTACCACCTATTACTGAAACTTTAAGATCTACTGCAAGGTTCAAGGCATGCATACATACAGGAAAAAGTATACACTGCGACCAGGACTCGAACCTGGGGCCTTCGTGTATTATGGAGAGCTTCTTCCACATTTAATTCGCTTACATAAAATTTTAAAAACTTTTGAATTAGGTAAAATATTTAAAATTTTGCTCTGTTCTTGTGACAACATTATTAAACAGCTTGCAAAATAGGGTTTAAAGATTATCTATCACTCTCATCGGCAGTTAATGATGCTTTTTTAAATTGCGTTTGGTTTCACAAGACAATAAAAATACATGAAAAGCATTTTTTATTTAAAAACTTATTTGAAATACCTATTTTTCATTTTGTATTTTAAATAACAACGGTCAATTCTATTTCTATTTTGTATTTTAAATATGTAGAACTAACCTATCTTATATTTTCCATCTTAAATGCTTTTTGAAAACCATTTTACCCACCTCTGTGAATTGCTAACAGACGTTTGCTTATGCTCGTAAAATGTTGTGGTGGCATCACGTATTACGATTTACTTGAACGCGCTTGCTTTTTGTTTACTACAATGGCCACGGCATTCCGCCATTTTCTATGTACGATTGTTTACAAAATAGTAAAGGAATCTTGAATTATTACGATATTTTTCAATCATCCACGGTTGAATTAAAGTGAAAGGTGTAAAATACGGTTGAATATGTCAATTGGCGTACCTATTAAAGTGCTCCACGAAGCGGAAGGCCATATCGTAACATGCGAAACCATAACCGGCGAAATTTACCGGGGGAAGCTAATAGAAGCGGAGGATAATATGAATTGCCAAATGACACAAATTACGGTTACTTACAGGGATGGTAGAGTAACGCAATTGGAAAATGTTTACATACGTGGTTCAAAAATACGATTTCTCATACTGCCGGATATGTTGAAAAACGCGCCGATGTTTAAAAAACAAACCAAGAGCGGTACTGCGGGAAGAGGAAAGTCCGCAATCCTTAGAGCGCAAGGTTGGTCTAGTTTTATTGGCGACTTTTTTTTGTTTAAAGTACATGTTTTTAGCTGCCCGTGGTAGAGGACGAGGTATTACGCCTCCGGTACGTGGACGTTCAACTTGGCAAGGAGGTCCACCACAACAAGGATCAATACCCGGCCGAGGTCGATAACTTTATTTATATAATGTATATATAAACATTTTACAATTTAAATGCGGAATGAATTGCAACAATGCCCGATGATAAATTTTCATATACAACTTGTCTGAAGCCCGATCGTTCTATAATAGATTTAAAGTGATCCTAAAAATGTGTTTTATTAAATACAGTTGAACGACGATAATTGAAATTACGTACTTGATTGGGGAAACGTCTGATACTCTCGACTAGGTATTGGTAAGGATGCCATTGTCCGACAACCAGTTGTCCCAAGAGCGGTATCACTTGAAAGCTGTATTGGTCGTAAATCCTACAAATTCAGTTTATTACAATCATTTATTTGTTACTGTTACATAAACTTGAACAGCAAATAATAAAGGAAATATAAGGTTAGAGACCCATAACTACAGTTATGGCAAATTAAAAATTTTATCCGAGAGAATCTACTCTATCATTAACGAAAACCCCATTCCCAAAAAATTCTATAGTTCCTTATTTCCGATTTTGCTAAACTCGTTAAGTTATGGGAATTCATTCACTTCACCATTACGCATTGTAGTGTTGACATGTTTATGGTTGTTAATATATTTAACGGTTGTAATACTTCCTTACAGTGTAAACTGCTATTATTATCAACACAATAGTGTTTACCTTCCATCATCTGTTTGCATGAATTATGCACGTACTCGCTACTTGGATACCTATATAGCCACATACCTAATGCCTAAAAATCCCCTCTAACTATATACTGTAATAATAAACTACTTAGATAATACCAAAACAGACATCTGCGAAGATACTTAGACCCCAAAATAGCCAGATACATGTCTGGTACCAATATATTCAGATAACAGCATACTTATATAGGCGGATATTCGTAGACACCCACTTACAAAAATAACAAAAAAAAAAATGTTATACTTGCCACTGTAAGGTGGTATTGCTAACTTCACTGAATTCCATACAAAGGAACCGTCCTCCCGGTTTCAAGACACGATAGGCTTCATCAACAACCTTTTCGATACGGGTACAGTTTCTTATTCCGAACACAATCGTGTACGCATCGAACAAATCGTTCTCGTAAGGTAACTCTTCGGCGTTACCTTCTCGAAATGTTATAAGAGAGGGATCGTGACCTAACGCGTCGCATCTGTACTTTCCAACATCGAGCATTGTTTTATTTATGTCGAGTACGGTGACGTGACTGTTAGGATCAGGTTGTTTCAATTTGAGATAGTTTAGGTATCGGAATGCAATATCACCTAAAATTGGTAACGGTAACTACAACCGTGAATGTTGATAAATCTCACCCGTTCCGCCGGCGACATCTAACAACTTCGTACCAGGAGGCGGTGCTAAACGGTCTACGAATATATCTTTCCATACGCGGTGTATACCAAATGACATCAAATCATTCATTAGATCGTAAGACTGAGCAACTTCGTCGAAAACCTTGTTGACTAATGTGTATACATACTTTATAATTTTGTAAATAGTTACAAGGCTATACATACCACGTTGTTGTTTTTCGTAATCCTTAACAGTTGCAAACCCAAAATGAGTGTAACCGGCTTGTTGGTGCGAAAAACGTGTAGCAATGATTAAAAATCTAAGATTCAAAATTTTATTTGCGTTATATACATGCAAACGACTACAGAATGTAAGTAATTTACTTATGGCTACACGGTTTCCACGGTTCAATCTTCTGCTTCGTCGTACTGTACGGTACATACTGCCGAGGTGTACCGCTCAAATTCTCAGTATGATCGAGCATCCATTTATATTTCGGTCTACCGGGGTCTTGGTCGGGTGTCAAGTCCGTCTTGTAATGTAACCAACCGAACCACTCGGCGGGTACTTGACTACCATCGTACTCCAAACCTTAAAAGATTGATTAACTGAGCGGAAATGATAACATTATACGTACGATAGTACGGTGCGTATTCAATCCATCGATTCCGCGCAAAGAAGAAACGATTGTTTTCGTAGTACTTATTGCCGTACTTGTCGGTACCCATAAGAGTTCCTACCTTCAGTTCGTCCATTCTGAAAATGACTTTTCGTACCTCCTTGTTACATAATAAAAGTGTTACCTGAACATTTTATAAAGGGACGCCCTGAGTCCTCCGCTCTTTTTAATAATACCAAATACACTGAAAAGCTTACTTAAACCTGTAAAATTCATTTTTGATTTACAATTAATTTGTTTATCGTGTGAAGGTGAATGATTATTTTTGGATTTTTAGGGATTTTAGTGAACTGAGACTCACTGTTCCCACTCGCACGAACTTATCAACGATAATAATTCTACTATCAAACTTGAGCGGCAAATGCACGAGTACGATTACAAAAACAACACATGTTAGTGATAGAGCTCCACCAAGCTTACAAAAGCCCCGGAAAATATGCGAACTAATTTTTGAAAGACAAAGCCCAACAATATTTCAACCAATAACAAACATTGTTAGTTAAACGTGGTTAAACGTACATTCGTGCGAACAAGTATTACAGCAACATTCACGTTTTGTATTTTCCGCTGCAGTTGTTAAATTTACTTGGTTTTTCTACATTTTTCTGGCAATAGTGCTAAATTGTACTTTTCAGTACACCTTTTGATCATCTCAGCGTATTTCTGGTAAGAAAAGAAATTTTTTTTTGAGGTTATGTCTTATGTTATTTTTACCTTTTAGAACTACAATCGGTTTATCATGTCGGGTAAATCAAGGAAGATTGTTCATTCTGAAGCAAGGAATATTATCCGGAACGTTATCGAATTTTTCGATAAACAAAAATTGTCGGGCCGATGGACATTTCCATTAGACAAAGCTACTGAATTAGCTGCTGCAGCTACAGGAAAGTCTACAAGCGTTATAAAAACTATCCGGAAAGAAAGTTTGGCAGCGGGAAACAGTTTGTTACGGTCTCCAAAGAAGAAAAGAAAATCTGGTGCTGTAAATCATGTTGTTGTGGACGCTTTCGATCAGGGTGTTATAAGACGAACTGTGCACGAGATTTACACAGTGGACCATAAAGTTCCTACTTTAAAAGTATTATTAGAGAAGCTAAGGGAGAAAATAAATTTCTCAGGAGCACGTGAAACTTTACGGAAACAGTTACTGTCCCTTGGATTTAAATACAAAAAGTGCCACGATAAAAGAAAGTTGTTGATGGAACGAAGTGATGTCGTAGCCTGGCGGTCTCGGTATCTTAGAAAGTTGCTCGAGAATGAAAAACTAGGACACCAAAAGAAGCCAGTGACTTATTTAGATGAAACCTACATACACCCTTCATATACTGTTGGCAAGTGTTGGCAATCAGAAGAGGAACCTGGCGTGTATCGAAGTGATAGAAGTGGTCAAAGGCACATAATAGTTCATGCAGGTGGTTTAAATGGCTTCATCCCAAATGGATTGCTGATTTTTAAGTCAAAATGTAAATCAGGTGATTATCATGATGATATGAACCACACAAACTTTATGCAGTGGCTTGGAAAGCAACTTATACCTAATTTACCTCCAAATGGCATAGTTGTCATGGACAATGCTTCCTACCACAGTGTACAGATAAATAAACCACCTACACAAGCAAACCGTAAAGAAGAACTACGCACATGGTTAGAAAACAATGGTGTTTCAACAACTGATGACATGCGAAAAGCTGAGCTACTTACTATGACAAAGAAGTTTGCAGTGACAAAAACTTATTACGTTGATGAACTACTAAAACAACATGGACATCTTGTCTTACGCTTACCTCCGTACCATTGTGAATTAAACCCAATCGAACAAATTTGGAGCCTCATGAAGCATAAAGTTGCCAGTGACAATGTTCAACAAAGCACTGCCAATATTGAACAACTGGTACGAAAGGCGTGTTACGAAATAACTGCGACAGATTGGACGAAGCACTGCATTCATGTGAAGCATGTAGCAGACGAAATGTGGAAGAATGACGGTTTAATGGACGATACTGTTGAAACCTTAACTTTCAGTGTCAATACAGGCTCTTCAGATGAAGACAGTGATGCACTTTCTGAATGTGCAAGTAGCGATACAGACTAGTTGTGCATTTTTTACTCAAATTAAATAAGTAAAGAAATCTATTTATTTCAATAAAACCTGTTGTTACATACCTATTTAATGCGATACGCAAATGACATTTTATTAACACATAGTTACCATATACTGTACTTTGTAAAATGTAAACAGTATACAAATAATTCAAAAGGCTTTTTCAATAAAAATGTAAAAAAAGAAGTTAGAAATTTGTTTCTGTAGTTTCAATTTAAGAACACATCCTGTTACGAAGAATTGCCAGTCATTCATGGACCTACTTTCTGCTAGTAAATAATAATAAACGGCAACAAATAACATTGTATCGTTTTGTATAAAATTAAAAACATTGTTTAAGCTAAGCTGCGATTCGAAGATCCATTAGGATTATAGAATGCTTATGCAGTAAGATCATCTCACCATTTATAACTACATTATAAAAATCTGAAAACGATTTATTAGAACCCATACCAATTATTATTTAAAAACTTACAGTTGGTTAGGCCTCAAATTGAGTAAAAATATTATATTTAATACTTCATTGACAAATTCTGTTGAATAACTGTTAATATTATAATTCCCAAACGTAACGTCTTTTGTTCAATCAATAATTCAAGGTAGGCAATTGCAATTTTAATGTTATAACACAGTAAATTGTAAATATATAAATAATAACATAACCACAAAAAGTTATCAACTTAATTTCAGGATAAACAAAAACCCTGTTGCCATTTTTTCGTCTGTTGACGGCAACTTATTATTTCCAATATTTGGATTCTTAAATTGAATTATTGGCATTTTGAAAAAATACCATAGTGACTATTAATTATTGTCAGTTTTAATATACATAATATATTAGTATTATCGTATTTATGCAAATTTCATTTGAGCACATTATTTCTTGATCGGTGTAATTGTACAACTGGCAACGCTCCTTTCTTCACATTTCTCTACAATATTTTATTTTTGGACTTTTGTGAATTATATCATTTTCGTGTATTTAAATTAGATTTAATACGTAATTTTAATAATATGCATATGCTGGAAGAGTTCAAATATGATAATATTGAACACAAATAGTAAATACATTATTTAAAATTGACACTTAAAACTTTTTCTTTTTATTGTACGCGAAAGAGCGGTTGTAGCGCCGTACACGCCCATTTTCAACTTTGTAAGCTTGGTGGACCTATAGTTAAAATTATCCACTTCAATTGTTGAGCAATGTATGTCAAAGATATACTCATTTTCAAAAAAAAATTCCATTTCATAAGTGCTTTTAAATGGGTTCTTTATTCTTTGTGTAATCGTAATGTCTATTTGCCGCTCGATATTGATTGTGGATTAGAAACAATCGTTGCCAAGTTCACAGGAGTTACAAATCTAACCACAAAGTTTCATGTTTGTATTGTACATCTGTCCAATTTTGAATTCTGTGTAATTTTTAAGAGATTTTAACTATTCCTGGTGAGTAAAAGTACTTTATTTACGCTTACATTGGTTAACAGCAACTTCAAATGTTACAATTTGTAATTAACAATATAAAAAAACCTCGATAATTGTTAGATTAGCTTTAATTTATTATTAAGCAATTTAGCCCAATTCTGCTAAGACCGAATCCAGTTCTTGTTGCAAAGAGCTCGATTCCTCCTTCTGTTTGTTCAAATCGTCTTGTAATCGTTCGACGTTTGTTTTTAACATATAATTCGCTTTTTTGAGTGCAGTTAATCGTCCCTCGTATCTCTTCGTCCGTTTAGTTAAGTTGGTCCTCTTCTTTTCGACTGGTGCATCCTCGGCTTCGCTGAAGCTCTTTTCACCTTCACTTTCGGTTTCGCTTTCGCTCGTTTCGCTTTCACTTTCCGACTGTGTTTCTTCCTCCTCTTCTTCTTCCTCTTCGGCCTCGTCACTGTCATCCGCATCTCTTAATAGCGCCGCCATTTTGTGCACCTCTTTTTTGAGACCGTGATATTTTCTTCTTTCGTCCTTAATCGCCTGTTGTAGTCGTTTACCCTGCGTTTTGAGAGCGATACGCTCCTTTTTGGCGTTATCCTCTTTGTTTTTGTAACTGCGAAGTTTGTTACGGAGTTGTTTTACCTCCTTTTGTAGTTTACGTTCTTTTTTCTCATCGTCCTCGTCGTCTCCGTCCGAGTCGTGTACTTCTTCCGGCTCGCTTTCCGAATCCTTGCGAATGCTATCCTGACGTTCCGATATTGAGATCCGTTTGCCAGACAGTGTTTCGTGAAGTTTTTTCTCGAGAACTTGCTTCTGTTTACGTACTTCTTCCAGTTCACTTTTGGTGTTGTCGAGTTGATTGGAAGCCTCGTGGTATTTTTTCTGGAGGTCTTCGGCCGTTTTTCGTGCATCTGCCGCTTCTGATTTAAGGCTTGTTAACATCTGAAATATACAACACTAGTATATTTACCCGATTCTATGTAATATGTAATTTTTGATGCTCACATCCTGAATGTAAATGACCAAAAAAGAATGTGGAGAAAATATAATAAAAGGAAATGGAACAAAAACAAACATTCTAAGCATAGCTAGAGTAGAAGAATGAACCAAAGAAAGTAAATAACAGAGAGAGCGAGATATCAATAAGAAATGGACCAGGACTTTAGAAATCTAGAGGAATCAAACCAAAATTGCAACCTAGAAGAAATATGGAACAAGATATGCAAACGGTATGGAATAAGTAGAAGCAGGAACCAGCCAATGGAATACTGAAACACACAACATAAAACATATGATAAAAGAAGCAAGGCAAGGGAAGTGAGAAGCACATATGTCACCAATAACTGAATATTCTGGAATAAAGTTAGCTAGCTCCTTGGGAAGAACAATATAAGAGGAATAAAAATTACCACAGAAGAATTACTAGAAACTTGTAGAGAATGTCTGCTATGAAGATCAATTTAAAATGGAATAAGACAGGAAATAAAACAAAAACCATGGTCATTGCAAAACAAACAAGAGAGAGACTGTAACAACTCGGAAAGTATACTATCGAGGGAGCTATAATTAACTAAAGTAATAAAATAAATGCAACAACTGAGATAACAGGTAGACTCTTCAAGGCAATAACATCAACATGTATGGCATAAAAGGGACATCTTAGAATAAATGAAAGAACACCAAACCTTGCCTTGGATTCCTGCCATGAATGCAAGAGAGAAGATTAACCAGAACAGTATTTGGGATGAAGTGATGAAGATAATGGAAAGAAGAGTAGACTGACATGGGCAGATGACATTAAGGCCACCTTAAGCTCTGGGCAGGGAAGAGTGGAAGGAAACAAACTTAACTCAAGTAGCCTTTAAGTAAGTAAAAAACATATATGTAGTGAGGATACTGTATTTTTTATTTGTAGTTATATTTACCTTGTCATCGTTTTCGGCAGGTTCAACCACCTTTCTGTTTATGAGCTCCTTATCCAGTTCTGATTCGAGTTGAGCTAGACGTGTTTGTAGTCTCTTATTTTCTCGCGCCAGTGATTCCTTGTTACGAAGCTCGATGGCAAGCATTTGCTTCGTACTTTGTAAATCATCGCGAACTTTATCAATATCGTCCAATTCATCTGTTTCATCTGCAATTTCCTCCTGTAGATGGTGAATAATTTGATGGGGGGGGAGTAAAGTGAGAATTGTGAAAACTTACCGGAGGTATGCTAGCCATCGACTGAGATTTAATAATTTGTTCTTCAATGGTCATTTGCCTTCGGAATTTACGCAAACCTTCCAGTATAGGCTTACTACGATCGTTGGTTTTAACTTTTTTTAAAGATACACCTCCTTGGATCTGAAAGTATCGATCGATTAATGTGAACCTAAACTGAGATTAGTATTACTTCTTTGAGTAGCTGGTTATGTGAGTCGTCTTTCTCGGTTCGTTCGCTTTCGTAAATGAATTGTGACTTATCGCTGTCTTTCACTTTCGGTAGTAGAGGTTTCGAACGATCATTACATTGTACGTGTTTTAACTTGGGTCCGCTTTCGACTTCTTTAAGCATCGCAGTCCAATCGGGTCTTACTTTGGGGCGCGCTCTGTATGATTGCGATTAAGAAATGCAGCTGTATTCGGTTCTGGTGATTTCAGAATGCTTTTCTTGTGTTGGTAGGGTTACTAATTGTATAAGGAAAAGAGAAACAAAAGAGCAATTTAAACGGAAGAGTGAGAAAAGAAAATGAAGGGATCGAACATATAATGTATAACGAAGGAGAGGAGGTGGGAAGAATAATTAAAATGTATGTGGATGACCTAATAATAATGAAGAAGAAGCAGAAATGAAAAATAAGGAGCATCTAAAGGATGTGAGACTATACAAACAAGTCGAAATAGGGAGCGATCGCCATTTATTAAGAATGGATCTAAAAATACAGAAAGAGAACATCCAAGATAAACAGCAAACAACACAGTGGTGACAATAGACGGTGTCGCTGTTGATTGGCTGCGCAAATCACGTGGTCCGAAAAGCCATGATGAGGCTAATATGTTGATTGTTTACATTGTCTGTTGTTTTCCAGTGTTTTAGGAAGAAATTTGTTTATAAAATTCCATATGTATAGACAGCATACTGATTCTTATTTGAATTTGCCACAACATGGCTATGGGGGCGGGGCTTACGTTCTAATTGTCACCATTGTCTCTTATAAAGCCACTGTAGCTAGAGAGATACATTTATACTTTATAAATCAAGGCTAGAACGGGTTTTTGGAAAATGGAACAGATAAAGTTTGCAGAACTATTATTGTGAATGATGTGGTAATAAAGCAGACGTGGAACATTAATATAAGTACTGCAAGAAGAACTGGGTAAGAAAAATATGAAAATTAACGTAATTAAATCAAAAGGCATCTATGTCGCATCAAAACAACACATACAAGGATAAAAAGTAGATCAAATCAAGAAATTTAAATAATTGTGAGCATACATCTAATACTCACAAGGAATAGACAAGGCAATAAGCAAGAGAAGTATGCAGATAGTGACACCCGCTCTTATATATGGAAGCGAATCCTGTTTACTAAACACAAGAAATAAGAGCCGATTAAATGGAGCAGGAGTGCGGTTTCTTAAGAAAATAGAAGGAAGAACCACAACTAGGGATGGTTGGGACGTATATACAGAATGCCAGAAGAAAGGCTGACCAAACCAAAAGGAAGAAACTAAAACGGCATGACAAAGTAAGGAAAACAGGAGAGATGGGAAGAAATGAAAATCTTAGCAACAAAAGAATGGGAGTGGGTTCAATTCCCAGCCCCGACATGGGGTGCAAGTAAAATAAATCATCAGAAACGAATACAGCTTGTGTGATAGACTTACTTCAAGGATTCAATCGCCGTCTTTTGTTTATCAGTGAGTGGTTTTAAATCTGATGCTTTCGGAAATTTTGGAGCAGGGGGTGGCATCGGAGGTGCTTTGGGAGCCACCACCTTTTTCAAACTGTCCTGTCGTGGAATAGGATAGTGCTGCTGTACGGTCTGAAAGTCAATCGCGTATAATATTCAATACAGGTATAATCGTTTTAGTTACCTTATCTAGATTTTGCTCTTCGTTCTGTTGAAGTGACGACCTCGGCTCCGGGTAATTCATCGATCTATCAGCTGTACTGTTGAGTTTAATTGGCACCTTGACCTCTTTCGATTGTAACTTTGTTGGATCTTTCGGTGGTACCGGTTTTAGTTGGGGTCGTACGAATGGTGCACCGTTTTCGGCGTTCTCGCTTACCTTTTTGGCGGCTACAAAGTTGTGCACTCTATTACGTAGCTGATGTCACTTATTGTGTCTTACCTTCGGCCTTTTGGGCCGCCGCATCTTTACTCATTTGTTTCGATTTCGTGAGAAAATCGGAAGGTTTGGGTCGCAAGTCGTCCGGACCCTCTTTAACCCATGGCGGTCTGAAAGTTTCACGTTTCACTGTATTGCTACCGCGTCGATCGTCCCCATTTGCGCCCTTTCCGATTGGCATGTTACTAATTTTTTTATCTTGTTACAGGTGTTCCGGGCGGAACTGGACATTAGTGGTGAGTAGGTGTGTTAATTATTTGCTGGCGATTGTTTACTTACTTTGTGATCGATCGCGTGTTGCACAAAATCACTAGGATTTTTTTAATTAACTTTAAATTGTGTGTTAACGAACGAGAACGTTGCACACAATTATGAACTAAATATTTTCATAATGGAGCCGATTCTAAAATAGCAAAGAGTCTATTTTAGCTGCGTGACGTCTTCAATGTTTAGACGTTTCCATTTCAACGCAAAACAAATCGCGTTTACGTACTTATTAATAAATTTATGGAGTGCAATTTTTTTTGCGTCGATTTGGCCAAGTGGAGTCAGTTTCGCGTTTCTTCTTACCATCACACGATTATTTTTGTCGCTTCAACCCTTTTTTTGTTTCGCATAAATCGTCTATTTTCGAAATTTAAAAATAGAGCGCACGTGCCGCCATCTATTATATTAAAAAAAAATCAAATCGTTTATTAAATAATAATTAGGAATTTTTATACAAGATAAAATATAACAAAATCGACCTATGATTCTAATTTTTTCGGAACCCAAACGAAAGGTGGGTCAGTCGAAAAGTGATTCCACGATGAGATTTCTTCAAACAATCGGTCACCGGGACATTCGGTTCCCATTCGTACCTGCTTGTGTCCAAACAGCCTGTAATCGGGTTTAATTTTTTCCATTTCTATTCCACACCGAATCAGATTGTGTACCGCGTCCAATTGCCGTGATGGAGGTAACTCACCTACGGGACAATTTAAAAATGTTCGCTAAATATTTAGGTTACTCACTTCTCCAATCTCCGATCAAGGAGATACCGATACTTTGATTGTTATAGCTGGGTGAATGTGCTCCGACTGTTGACCATCCTCGGCCAACGTACACCTTCCCATCTCCACCGACCACAAAGCTGTAACCGATATCGTTCCATTTATTCTGTAACTAAATACGAGGGGGTAAGTTTTCTCTTTCAAATCAATTTCTACCTGGTGTAAATCTTGCATCCACTGCATTGCTTTTATACACTCTTCGGTCGACGAACAAGCCGGTGGCTGGTAGGTGTGGTGGATTATCACGTAGGGCACAGGATTCGCCATACTCTCCGTTGATTTTGGGGGGCGCGCTCCCCATTCTTCCCTCGAGACCAACTCAAAATCGCACATTTCTGACACATTACCAAGAACAGCAGAAGCGAAAAGGTACATAAGCATGTTATACATTTTGCAATGTTTGTATAAATGAGTGAACAAATTTATCAAAGATCTGATGACATGGTGTTATCTTGTATTTTTTGTCAGTTATTTGCTAATACTTGAAATTTGAACTTGACATTTTGTGAATGAATTCGCAATAGGGGGCGGGGTGGGGAAGGCTAAAAAAACTGGTCCACTCACTTACCCATTCTTTAACGCGAACGTACGCTAACTGAGCAGGTAGCAAATGGGTGATGACGCGCGATTTTAATTATTCGGTGTTTCCCCTCTGTATATTTTAATAAAATCACCGTGTTTAGATTATTTATCGTTTATCTTATCGTTTAGTGGAATACGGTTTTTTAACAGGAACCCCCTGTTTATTTTCCGCTATTTGCATACATAATTAATTCCAATACTGGCCCCGTTCACTATCTTGCTTAATATAGTCGATACATTTACGAAAGCGCTAAAGGGCCACAGCTGATATTTTTTGTGTATACACTTATTATCAAAGAAATGGGGGGCGTCCTAGGACTGAGCAGCTATTAAAGACTTCCGTTATGGTTAGAAGGACACAAAACGACGACCGCGCAACAACTGGGCGTCCAACAGCACATTGTCTTTGGTATAAACGGATCCTAAACAAGCGCTGGGTGGGGCCGAATTGGGCCATGGGAATCGACGAGGAATATAGTATTAATTCCACATGAAACGAAGCACCGTGTGTAGCTTTGTTTATAATATATTTTTACAATAATTATAATTGGCCAATACCTATGAACGATTTGGAAATCACAAATTACGATAAGTAAGTAAGTGGTGCCATCTATTAACTGCTGTAAATGTGGAAATCTTGCACCATACCTGCTGCTGCTGAAGAACTTCTTCAATTATTGTAACAAGCATCCTGTTAAACTGTCATACATACAGCATCCGCACTAATGCAACAATATTTGTTTCGAACCTTCCTGTTTTTTTTCTTTATTAAACATGTAACCTACAATATTTTAAACACACATCAGTGTATCACAACTCCCTTTCACCAACTGGCATGTTAGCCTTATAGTTATTTACATAAGAGTGAGGAAGGTACAACTTTCGTTCACACGAATTGTGTGTGGACGATGCAATTCAAGTGAACAAATGTTACCTTACTCTCGAGTTATGCATTTGATTTTGTTCGATACCTCTTTGGAAAGTTACTCCGTAACTTTGTATTACAATAATTGGAATTATTTTATTTAAAAAAACCACACAGTCGTGACGATCCGTTGCTATGAAGCAAATGTAATTGCAAGTGACGTAAATACTTTCAAATATGCGTGAGTGAAAAATGCGTGAACGAAAGTAAAACCTTCGCCCACTCGTAACCATAGAGTTAGGTATACGGTTCACTTTTCTAAGGAGGTATCGAACAATAGGTAGGTATATCTCACAGTGTTGAGGGAAGGGACATAACTTCGCCCTTTTTAATTATGTGCACTCAAACGTTAGGTATTAGCTCACTTACTATTTAATGTATGTGATTGAATAAATGGAATTGTTGTTATTATGATTATTATTATTAATAATATCCCCTGTGGCTGTAACAGCGCTTTCGTATAAATTGATCATATCCGACGTAATTTTGCTTTTCAATTCACTTTACCTGAAACAACCCAAACAATTCAAATATCTTGCAGATGTCATCTAGAGCTTCTGGTTGGTCTTCTGCGAGACTAAACCCCGAAACTCGTATGGTGAAACGTCGTGAGCGAGAGCACGATCATCAAGTGAAATGGAACAATCAAGTTCGCTACTACAAGTCGTGGGAGAAAGCCAATAATAAATTTGAGGAGTGGACGTCACCGCGATACTACCAAGATGCGAATGACAAACTTGCCACTATTAAGAAGTGTAGGGAGCGTAAAGAAAATCTGGAAAAACGACGCGAAAAACTAAAAAAACTTTTCGACGACGAAGAACGCAGTCACCAAGTAGAATTGATGGTAAAAACTCGTAATAAACTCAGAAATCGATCTGATATCTCAAACGAGTTACTTAAAAACGTGCATTCCGCCGTCGCTTTGGCTAACGAAGACAAACGGCGTCGCGAAGCCGAGTTAGCTTTATACCACCATTGGAAAAACAACAATCCCAGTGTTCGCCTTCACGAACGCGCACGTGATCTAAAGGAGATAAAGCTAAGCTGGCTAGATCAACAGATAAAAAAACGCATCGATAAGGAACGGGAGGAAGAAGAGTGTCGAAAGTTGCTAGCTGAACGTCAAAAGTGGCTCGAAGAAGAAAAGGAGAGGGATGAGCGGGTACAACGAGAAATTTCCGAAAAGAATAAGAAAATGCGCGCCGAATTGGAGAAACAAATCGAAAACCTTCACCTGAAACAAGAAGAGAGCGAAAAACTTCAAAAAGAGGAGGAGGAGGACGTGCTAAAACAATCGGCGTTAAAACTCCTCGACCAAAAACGTATCGATCTCGACAGTAAGAAACGACAGCGCGAGTTAGCCTTGGAAAATCTAAAATTGTACAAACTTAAGCTTAAACAAAACGCGACGGACGTGAGCGAAAATTTACAGCGAGAAAAGGAATTTGTAAAGAATCTCATTGACTTGGAAATGGCCGATCGGATAGAAAACAAAAGAAAAAGGACGAGGTAAAGAGAACGATGGACGAGTTGCTAAGGTACGCACGCGATCAGCAAGAGTTGGAACGCAAACGCCTACAGCATTTCGATTTTATCTTCGATTCGGAGGCGAAACTCATCTACGAGCGGCAAAAGGAGATATGGTTGGAGGAGGATAAGGCGCGTTCGGCGCTTTTACGCGACGTCTTCGATACGGTCAGGGAGCAGATTGAGGAAAACTTGCGCAGGAATAAGGACGAGCAGAGGCGGGTGCTCGAAGAGCGACAGAGCACGCTCAAGTTAGTCGAGGAGTACGATAGCGACGTTCGGAAAACGAACGAGGAGGAGGAGTTGAGGAGACGACAGTGGAAGAAGGAGGTCGAGTTACAATTGAATGAGAAAAAGATGCTAGAGGCCGAAGCGAAAAAGCGGGTAGAAAGCGAGGCGGAAGTGGCGCTTGAAAATGCGCGGAAGGAAGAGGAACGTTTGAGGCAGGAGATAATACAACTGCAACGTAGACAAGGGCCAATACGCCACTCTAGAAGTAGAATATTATTTTAATTGTATTACATTAATTATTAATCGTTTAATAAATTAAACTGGACTAGATGCTTGATCCAGCTGCTTTTTCATGTTTTCCAATTTCGCGAGGTCATCAAACGATGTATCGCATCGATGGGCGACTAAAGAGTGATAGAAGTGTACGGCAAAAAGTACAAAAATGATTAATACTGGTATTACGATCACAGTTGCCGCAATTGCGGCAGTAAACGAGTAGTCCCAAAACTTCACCCAGCACAGTATCGCCACTTCGACCAAAAATAAAAACAATCCTACAATAATATCAATGGGTTAGTTGAGGTGGCGTGGATGGATCTGTACGTACCTAAAATTGTGGAGAATGCCCATGCCAACTGTATGAATCCTTTCATACGTTCGTGTGGGCTTTCGCCGACGAGCTCGCTTACGTCCAGTTTTGAAATGGCGTCAATGTTTGGTAATATATAGGTCGAAATCATGAGGGCAAAAATGTGTACGGCCACTAGCACGGTTGTGCAAACCGAAAACATAACGAAAAGCCATTCGGGAACTGACGTACCTTCGTTAATTTGTAATTCTACCATTGCTATCATTGCAAAACCGGAAAGTAATTCCGACGTTGTAGATGTCACTTTTAGTTTTGCTCTCGACATATGTAACCTTCTCCACGATAGACTTTCGGCACTCGGTGCCTGCTTCTTCTGGTGATCATCGATCTCCTGGTAACACTTACAGCTGGCGATGCTATTCGAACGTTCCGATTCTTGGTACGGAAACGGCGATGGTACTTGAAGGAACTGCGTTTGGTTGCACACGCTCGAGCTTGACGAATATGGCGACGAACGGTCACGCGATATCACACTCAACATTAATTCCCCGCCGGCGCCGGTAAAATTTGGCGTCGTTGTTTCGATGTTAAAGAATTTCGAACGTGAAGTCGTTTCGTTGTGTAAGTTCAACGATTTCGGCCGTCGCGGCGTTATTTTTATTTGGGGAATATTCGGCGTTCCTCTAACGTCCGATGTTGTATGATGTCGTTGTAACGTTTTACGCGAATATTTCGAAATTCTTGGAAAACTGACTTGTGTCGATCGATCCATCTGTAATAATAATAGAACTCGAATCAAATAATCGTGTAACCTTTATTACGTGTTCTCTTTGACGTAGGATAGTGTCGAATTGAATATGATTACTGTAATTTCTCGAATATTACCGTTGTCACTTCCGCTTGTACAATTAATTTGTCGGATTCGTACGTAAATCTGTTCATTTATCTAAATGACTTTAATCTTCTCGCTTGGTGACAATGGATTGACGTCGAAAAATTCAAATTACTAATTAAGTGCAAACAAATATCAAAGATGTACTCACTACAAGTCCCAGGTTGCATTCGTTCGAAGAGTGCAAAGATTTGAACTTGTTTGATATACGTAACCTTGTACGTGCATGATTTATGTTACAATCGAATTGAGTAATATTAATTAATCATCGGTATTTCCCAATTACGTGGAGTTAGCAAAGATTTGGAAGCACTAACGTTATCTTTTAAGATTTCGATTAGTGCCTTTTCGTCCTTCAAATAATTGTCACAAAAACTATAAAATAGTCGCATCTCAGAGATTGACGCTAGCCTAATATTTCGCAAGAGATGAAATCCAACTATTGGTACTTCGTTAGTGCCTCTTAGTGCTTCAACGTCGTTTATAACGACGAAATATACGACGTAGTATGTTTCGTCGTAACTTTACGCTAGCAAAAACAGTTATCGATGGGACATAAAGTTTCACTTTTGGTGAGGGGTTCGTTAATGCCCCTTCATCTTTCTTTCTTTGTTGGCCTGTTTTGGCTCACTTTTTGGATGCGAACCTGCCTTAATGATCTCTATTTTGTGCTGCTTGTACTCATTTAAACCCACCTATCCTTTTGAAGCAATAAAAGGCATTGGCTAGTGCCTCTTAGTGCTTCATTTTTTATACATACTTACATAGTTGATTAATTCTTCGTTTCTGCCCTTTAGTGCATTCATTTGCTAACTCACCGTCGGAGCTTGGTACGGTTAATTTCGTAACAGCAGAATCAAATCTATACCTAGTTGTATTTTTAGATAGTGCTTTGTTAGTGTTCCTTGATGCTTCAATAAATTCAATATAACCTTCGCTAATTACACACAAAAGTTTGTAAAACGCTTATGGATTATGTTTTTTGTTACCTACTATTTTCTTAGTGCTTAATAAATTACTGATAAAAGCGATATAAAAAACGATATAAAGATGACGTTCTGCTCTTTTAGGTCCACTTATAAATTAATAAAGGTTGATCTCCTAACGCAAGGAATTCTATGGTAATTTTCCATACATTACGCAATATAAGTGATTGTAGTACCTACAACAGATATTAACATAGCGATGCTTTTTTTTTTAATTCAATCTATCCAGATACTGATCTACACCACATTTCTATATAATAGTATTTTAAATTAGGTGTACAAAAGTGATGAAATCATTATGGAAATTACATCGAAATCATATGAAATCGCTTAGAAATCATATTGAAATTCCTTGAAATCACACCTTTTTCTGGAGTGAAGATATTGTGTATACCTACATTTCTTCGTTATGAATGAGTGAATGGAAAATATGTTGGGTAAATAAATGTATTGTTGTTATTATCAAAATGTTGGAATTAGTAAGTAATGAGAATATATAGCAAACTATTTGAAGCACTAACAAAGCACTAGTTAAAAGTAAAAGTTAGCCCTTACAACTTTCTCCCATCTATCACAGTAAAAATAACTGTTTGTTTTAACAGGTGAAATGTCCAGCAATCGTAAAATTGTTTTGAGCAAATACTTTGATGAAAACGTCCAATTAGTAGCTGGAATGTGCTCGAATTGCCACAAGGAAGCCGAAGTAAAAATTACCGCCGTCAATAGGGCATTCCTCAAACGATTCAAATCGAGAGACGTTCCGCCCGAAAACGACAAACCCAACTTATCGAAACTTCTCCACGTCGCACACAAAGCAAAAGACAACCCATGGATTCCGCCACGTTCGCCGCACAATCTAATCGAGGAGTCCCTACATCAAAACCCTTGGTCCCTTCTGGTCGCAACGATATTTTTAAATAAAACTTCGTGTAAGGCTGCCAAACCCAACTTGGATACATTTTTGGAAGATTTTCATAATCCGCACGATGTCATACGAAAAAAACCGTCCGATTTGGAATTATATTTCACAAATATTGGCCTATCGAAAAGACGCGCTAATCAAGTGTGGCATATGTCGCACGATTACATACATAAACGTTGGCGTCACGTACACGAACTGTACGGTATAGGTAAATACGGTGAGGATGCGTATCGAATGTTTGTACTTGGTGATCTAGATATCGAACCTACAGATCGATTTTTACGAGTGTATCGTGACTGGGTGAAAATGCATTTGAAAGAGCAAGGTAGGTGGCTGTCAGTATGTCAGTTACTAAAAGTAGATTTGCCGTCGCTCTCTTATACTAGTAAGTGAATTTTTACATAAATTCTCTTATCCATTGTAGTCGATTCATTGTCTTAATTAAAATTAACATCCGTAAGTTTATATTGCACGAAACCTTGAGAATGATGGTAATTAAAGTTACGCAATTTAACCTTCCTAATGCAGAGAGTTAATTGTCGCGAGTTAATGTTACATTATGTTTTAGTATCAGTTATTGAGAAAACTGAAAATGTGATTTATTCATATTTTTAAAATTCTCACAAAAGATGCGGTCGGAATTATACTCATAAATTATAACGTAAATAACAATAATGGCAATATCTTGGCTACGTCAACAATCATTGTGTTACTCCCATGTGTGTGCTGTCTTCTTTTTAATCGCACTCCTACACACTACATTACACGCTCGCTTAAACTAACAAAATTACATTTTTGCTGAAATAAAATAAAGAGATTTTTAAGTATTGTAGCTGACTGAAATTCCTAATATGTATCTGTGTTTTATGCCAGCCCTCTATTAGGTCGGAACTTTTAAATACCTTTCTTCAAACTTTCTTTGATTTGGTCATTGTACGTTTTCCATATTCTTCCATTTTTCGATCTACACAAATCATTTTTCTTTCTTTATCTTTGCTTCTATCGAATTTATCCCATCTTTATAATCCCATTTTATCAATAGTTTTCGTAGATTTAAAAACAGCATTTGATAGAGTGTGTGAATAGGGGAAGACTGTGGGACTTCTTGAAAAAGAAAAAAGTAACGGAAAGGCGGGTAAAAAGAATAGAGGAAATGAGGAATAGGGTAAAAGTGAATGGAGAGAGTAGTGAGGAATGTATAACAAAGAAAAGCCTGAGGCAGGAAAGCTGCCTTTTTATTCGCGTTGTATATAGCGGAACTAAAACATTCATTAAGAGGGCAGTAAGGCGGGTGCGATGGTGGTTGGGAAGGGAAAAAGTTTGGTCACTAACCTACGTGGATGATATAGTGCTGGTGGCGAAAGAAGGAAATGATTGAAACGTAGGTAAAGGTTTTTAGAAGGTATGGGGGAAGAAGAAAAAAAGAAGAATAAATGTGGAGATGAAGAAGTCCAGCAAGTGAAAGAGTTTACGTACCTGGGCAGGACAACAAGGAAGGGGAACATATAAAGGAAAGAATAAGAAAAGGGAACCAAGTGATAGCATAGGGCAAGTGTGGAGTGTGGGGGAAAGACTTTTCGGAATTTCTCTAGGGAAAATTATCTATTACCAACATGATGGAGTCCTATTACCATGATCGAGTGCGTCGGTTTTTAGAAAATTGGGATAGGTTACTATGGTCGCATTGCTTGGTCTGCAAGGTCACCTGATCTCACTCCCTTTCTGTGGCGATAGATGAAACAGAAGGTGCGTAGAGATTTGTTTTTTAAAGTATTCGAAGAGGCACTCTTCAAAATGTCAAGGCAACCTTTACTAGATGGTTTGCTGCAAGTGGAAACATTGTTGAACATTTAATATCAAATTTATAATTCATTGTGTTCTTTTATTCCATTTTAAAATTTATAGTCGTGTTGTAGGAGTAGTTATGTAGTCCAAAAATGTAGTGTTACAAAATCTGTAGCTTCACACTTGTCTTGCAACTAGCATTGTTTCATTTTTATTTCTCTCTCAATTATGATGTTGTATTAAGTCATTCAAACAATCATGCATTTAAACGCCAAGTGTATAAGGATCTTTTTAATAGCCAAGTAGCCTGAGTTTTTCCCTTTATTTTGTGACATACCCCGCATTGGTTGAGCTAGCTGCTGCATATTTTTTTTTCTTCTAGTTTAAGATTTATAGTTTTAAGATTTTGATTCCATCTGCTCCGTGTTGAGATTTTGTTTTAAGCTCAAATGTTAATAAGTAGTTTAGGTTAACCCTTAACCACCGTAGTGCGGTCATGGTGACCGCAGCAGGTATTAATTTCTGTAATATCTTTCTACCACTTTAATATAACCACCCTACCTTCTCGCTACCTTCAATTGAACATATTCTCAGTTCTACTAAAAGTTGGCGATAGCACATGTATCGGTTTGCGAAATAATAACGGTTAAAGTTACGGAGCGGTGTCAGTGACCAAGCAGGAGATATTAGTGACCAAACAAACGAATCTGAAATTGGCAATTTTTTTATGGAAATAGTTACAAGTGGTCTTCTCAAAGTTTCGTTTCTCGTTCCAGAACCCAGAAGCATAATATTATAACGCAACTTCCGGGGTTGCGTTTGTCGACCAAATCTAGAAGTAATCTTTCTTTCACGTTTTTTGTTATTCATAAATAAATTATGATAAAAGTTATATGTTGCTTTTTGTTAGATATTATTTCAGACCTTATTCTATTCTACAAGAGAAGTTCCAGCATGAAAAATGTATTATTTTTGATAATTAGGGCTCTTAGTAGTGCGCGGTCACTGAGACCGCACTACGGTGACAACGTTACACTTTTTGCACTACGGTGGTTAAGGGTTAAGTTGAAAAACAGTTCCATCAAGCGAACTGAACTTCGCCTTCTGTGGATATTTTCATATTTTTCCTTTATTTTTATTTATTTATTAATAATTTTTTTTATTTATCTGCAATAAAGTCCTATTATTATTATTATTATTAATTTATTTTATAGGCCCTATTGCGACAAATTAAAAAAACTAACAAAATGTTACAGTTTTCAACTTTATCACTAAATAATGCAAAAACGCTTAGGAATAGGTAGTGCAAAGTCAGTACCTATTGAAAGCTCTCAGAAAATGCTACTCAAATCTGTAATAAAATACATTGTGTGTGTCATTTACAAAAAATGAGAAAAAAACATTGAGCAAAACAGACCACCCTGTAAAAATATGTAAGGTGTTTTATTTAAAAAAAACAGTTTTAATAATAGAATTCATAGTATTCGAAAATGGGCGATCCCGTATATACAAAAATATTTTTACAATATAATATGCTCCTTGTCTACAATAATCTATTACAAGAATTTCTAATCTTCCCCTGATTGTTGAGACACAATACACAATAGGTGTTTTCTTTTTGCATTTTGTGGTACACTTAAGGCACCTCTGTCAATACACACCATTCGTTTTATAAAAATAATTTGACTCGGTTCTCAATACCCTATTCGTTTTAAAAGCTTTATTTAAGTTGAATATTAACCTGAGGCAGAAATGTCTTCTGACGCAAGGCACTTCAATTACATTATTATTGTGGCTTTACCTAACCCTGTGGCGGTGCAAAAAGAAAACACCTAATAACAATCGTAATTTATTGTTGACAAGTTCATTTACATTTTGTAGGGAGAGCGTTTTAGAATCACCCTGTATTAGAAAGGTTAAATGTAATTTACGCCTGATGGTTATGCAAGACATCGTGCATTTCCCTCGTGAATTTTCACCTGCGTCCTTTGTCGGAGTCTCTCTTTATACGTTATTATGGTCGGAAGAATTTATTGACGTGCAGACGGTTTTAAAAAAGATCAATGTTAGCTTTGACTCGTACGACCTTCTTTAGTCCTCTCGGTCTCCATTACGTTAATTACGTATCGTGGTTTACTTTTAGCGTAAGTAATAATTTGTTAGTAAGAAATATTGTAATTTTGCAGCCATTTAGATCCAGTCCCAATGACTACATACTTTAATTACCCGCCTCCGGCTCTTCAAGATGAACTTCGAAAAATTGCAAATGCAATCGTTGCACCCGGTAAAGGAATTCTTGCCGCCGATGAATCTGTTAACACAATGGGTAAACGTCTATCCGATATCGGTTTAGAGAATACCGACGATAATAGAAGGAAGTACCGGCAGCTACTCTTCACTACCGATAAAAGTATAGGCGATTACATCTCCGGCGTCATTCTCTTTCACGAAACCTTATATCAGAAAGCCGATGACGGAACCCCCTTCGTCGAGTTGCTAAAGCAACGCGGAATTATTCCCGGAATAAAGGTCGATACAGGAGTAGTCACCCTATTTGGATCCGAAGATGAATGTACAACACAAGGTACTGTTACACACCCGCTTTTCTCAGACATACATTTCGTACCTTTTTAGGATTGGACGATTTAGGGAAACGTTGCGCACAATACAAAAAGGACGGGTGCCACTTTGCGAAATGGCGATGCGTATTAAAAATTGGTAAAAACACGCCGTCTTACCAGGCAATTTTAGAAAACGCTAACGTACTTGCACGTTACGCTTCCATTTGTCAAGCCAATCGTATAGTACCCATTGTCGAACCGGAAATTTTACCCGACGGTGACCACGACATCGAACGCTGCCAGAAGGTTAGCGAAACCGTCCTGGCGGCCGTTTACAAGGCGCTCAACGATCATCACGTCTACTTGGAAGGCACGCTGTTAAAACCGAACATGGTTACACCTGGCCAATCGCACGCAAACAGAGCTACACCCGAAGAAATCGCCATGGGTACTGTGACCGCTCTATCGAGAACGGTACCCCCCGCGGTTCCGGGTATCACCTTCCTATCGGGTGGCCAAAGTGAAGAGGAGGCGTCCGTAAACTTAAATGCAATTAATAGGTTAGTGTTTCGATCGATTAGAACATTAATAAAGGGAAAATTGTAGCATTCAAATGAAGAAACCTTGGGCTCTTACGTTTAGCTATGGACGTGCGTTGCAGGCGTCCGTATTACGGGCATGGAGCGGCAAAGATGAAAATTTCGCCGCCGGCCAGACGGAATTATTGAAACGTGCGAAAGCAAATAGCGAGGCGTCGCTTGGAAAGTATGATGCAGGAAGCATTCAGGGAACGGCCGGTGACCAGGGTCTCTTCATCAAAGCTCACGCTTATTAATTTTGTTTCTGCACGTAGGTTTTTATTTATTTCTGAAATTAGATTGATGTTCTATTTAATCACTTAGCAACAAATAGAGGAAAAGTATTATATTTGCTGTGTTGAGAATGTTACTATGCATGTTTATTAAAGATGTTAACTTGTTTAAAAGGTCGGTTGTTCATTGTATCCTTGTATTGTTAATAAAGTTCTCTATAGAAATGCCGAAGAATTGAATTTACACATCTCAAAGTTCGCCCTCCCTGAATAAAATTTTTGTGACAATTGTACTAAACTCGTGAATATGAAAGTAACAACCAAATTGGTTCTGTTTAATACAGACTAAGCGTCTTTTAAAACATCATCTTTTGGTATCACACGAATGCAAGGAGGTATCGAAATTAAGTTTTTACAGTGTAATACAAGCTGTAGAGTAACTTTTACATCCATGTTTAACAAAGTTTGCATCAGGATCGCATAAATGAAAGGAAGTATCGAAATGGTAAACAGCCTTTTGTCTTTTAAAGGAAGAAAGAAACACTTGTCGTGTAATTTGTTTCTGCTTAATTAAATAAATAAATAAATAAAAAGTTATACTTATAACAGACTAAGATAAAGACATCACTGTAATGTTTCAACTGTGTACAACACATTCATTTTCACTGTATTTGATGTTTGTTATGTTTCCAACAAATTTCAATTGTTTGGAATTCGAAGCGGACGTTACAACAACGTGCCTCAACTGTGGTTTTGTAGATGTACGAAATACAAAATAAAGGAGTCGCTAGCTTGGTAAATGTTTGGTATTTACGTAATAGGACAAAAAAAATTGAGCTATGTATGTACATTTTGTTAAAAACCTAAACTTAAACACAAAATTAATAGTTTACGATTCAAAATTCTTAGAGGCTCCTCGATCGTTCTTCAAATCTTTAAGAGAAGACACGTTCAGTTTGGAAAACTCCCAAGAACCTGCGCCATCAAATTTTAAAATATGGCTATGAAATTTCCTAAAATTATAGAAAATGTTTATTATTACGCATTTAAATATTTTCGCTTTAATTACCATAGTGTTGGACGATGGGTGATGGTCAGAAGAGTGATGCCGAGATTAATTGCGGCCTGATAAATTTCTCCTTCAACGTCGATCGAAATTGCGGACGTACATTCATCCAGAAGCGCATATTTTGGTCTACAAGAAACGCTGTGTTACTTAAACAAAGCATCAAAAAAATGGAAACTTGTTGTTTACTGATTGCCTTACTCTTTTTTTTTGGGATTTTTAGTGCTGTGAGCACAAACCTAAAAACCCACAAATACTAACAGCCTTTTGCTGTTGAAATGCATTTGTGGCCTTAAAGGTCACAGTGCGACCATGCAACTTAAAGCCAAGATCTTACCGATGATAGAATAATCGTGCGACAGCCATTCTTTGTTTTTCGCCTCCCGAAAGAATGTCGGTCCAGTCCCTTACGGTATAAAATGAATCTCGTTCGACGATATGATCCAAATGAACCATATGCATAATTTTTCGTAAATCCTCCTCGCTAACTTGTTTATTAATCATATCCGTATGCGTGTCCGGATAAATTATTTGATCGCGTAAATTTCCTATGACCATATAAGGACGTTGCGGAATATAAAACATCGAATTTTTCGGTGTATGTAATTCGCCCGCATAAATCGGCCATAAACCCGCTAGTATGCGGAACAAACTCGATTTTCCACAACCGTTTGGACCAGTTATTAGCAAGTGCTGTCCGGGTGACAAAACTAGGTTTAACGAAGCGCAAATTACGTCACAATTCGGTGTTATAATTGGAACATTTCGTACGATAATCTCATCGGTGGAATGGATTAGTTTGCCTTTCGGGATGGGTTGATTTTTGTCGTATTCGAATACGAATCCGTGAGTGTTGTCCTTTTTTTCGACGAGAGTTTTCTCGTACACTCCTTCGCTTACCTCCTCCAAGACCGTAAACATGTTGGCGACACGGGCGGTATGTCCGGCCAGTTCGACGATGTCCTTGTAACTCGACATTAGGCGTTCCACCGCGTTACCGCCCGTCAACATTAGGTTTTTGGCCGTCGTGAAATACTGCGTACGTTCGCCCACATTGTCGATGGTTGTCGAATAACTCGAATTGAACTCGCTCGACTGTGCTAAGAGTGGAAGACTCGAGTTTTCACGGAAAACCTCCTTCTTCTTTAGAAGAATCGGTAGACTGACGACGATCAGCCCCGTACCCGACCATACGTATTTCATAAGAAATTGTTCGAGCATCACAAACCACAGCTTCACGCCGAACATATGCCTCATATGTTGTACAAGTAAACGATAGGCGCCCCGAAGATGCGACAACTCCACCTTGTGCCCCCCGTAAAACGCGATTTCTTCCGAATTCGTAACCAAGCGCGAATGAATAAAACGTAAGTAACCCTTCTTTTCCGCCTCCTGTGCGACCAACGATCCGAATTTCGGCGAACCCAATTTCAAAATAAACGCCGACAGTCCTACTACCGTTGTTACGATAATGGGACCGGTTACGATGTTGGCGTTACGCGATTTCGTCAAATTCGCCAAGGCGATCACCATGAGTAGGATATCGAAGAGCGGTTTCGTAATTTGCGAGTACAAGTGCGATACCATATTGGCGACGGTTTCGATATCGTCGGTGAGACGTTGCGAACAGTTTTCTAGCCGACCGTCCAGGACGGTAACACGATAATAACTTTGATTTTTGAAATACAACTTGTAGCTGTGCTCGACCAATCTAGTTCGTAGACTGAGAGCGATACGACTTTCCAAATATTTAATTGTGCTATTTATGAACGTGGCGGGTATCGCGATCGCGAACCACTTCAATATTTGTCGAATAAAGTTACTAGGTTCGTTACGTACTACGTATTTAACGATCGCGCCTTCCAAATTTGCTATGTATATACTAAGAAAAGTACGTAAGAAGAGGAAAAAGGTGTGACCGGATAATAAAACGGTTTCGATACCGAAAACACTGGGAATCATTATACGAAATAACTTATAGAATTGAAATACGAACTGGACATTTAAACCGGGCACTAGACGTAGTAAATACTCAATTTGGGAACATACAGTCGTCTGTTTTTCATTTTTAACCGTCACAGCTCTCGGATTCGTCGTCACCAACAGATTATTATTAACACTATCCTGCTGTGCGTTTCCCTTATTGATGAGATTTTCGACTACCGGATAACAAATCTTATAGCCGTAGGCGAGTAAACAAACGGCCAGAATACCACCGTGTACGTAACATCGTGGTATATTCAAATACCGTCTGGTTTCTTCGGTTTTTGCCAGAAACTTTGAGATAACGGTAGACATGATGATGATGTCGATGATGTATTTAAGTGAGACAATTAAATCTGAAACCAAATTAAAGATTTTAATGACCTTAAATCTCTAATAAACAACCTACCGTTTAGTGATCTTAATTAAATCCATAATTTTCCACTGTATTAATGCGATACAACCTTCGTAGAGATGAAGAGTGAAGAAAGTGTTAACGTGAGAGGAAAGGGGGGCCGATGATCAATCTTCCGCACAACCACAACCCATCGTGACGCAACAAACTTTTTATTCCGATATACATAATTAATAATTCGTACGCTTCCGTTAACAAAGACGGGCCTCACTTATCTTTACGATGCGGTAATTTTTAATTAGTATAGTATAAATAATATGCGCACCATAACCCTGAAAAAACAAACAAAGGATGACGTCACCATCAATCAAAGGTTAACCTCAATCCTCAATTTATAACCAAACTAACGTAACAGAGAAAGTATTTTTTTTCTCCCAAAGAAAGTATTTATTACACAATTAAAAAGGTTCATCGACTTCGTTGCGATTATAGTATAAATTTGGGAACTTTGTAAGTTTTGAAAGTAGCACTTTTCGAAATAAAAAATGGGAGAGAATTGGTGTACTTATTGCCCTTTGGAAATATACTCGATTCACAATTAATCTGTTTATTTCATGCGAACTGTACTTTGTACCAAGATACAATTGGTGTTGACTGAACATTATATCTATAAGTATTTTAATACAAGCCTTTTAGTTGATCATGTGAAACCTTGCTGTAACGTATGATTTCAAACACGAATTTTGTTATAGACTGTTCTTACGAGAGATTAATACACTGAAATTAAAGAGCTTACTGTCATTATCTTCGTTATCACAACTTCCTTCAAAAAACAAAAACCATCATAACAGTATGATAATAACCCATTAAATATCTTTATTAGTCAAATAAATATTTACTCGGTTTACCTAATTCGTAATAACAAGGTAATATAATATTATAATACATTCCTTGTGGTACCTTATAACCTATACTGAATCAATGTACGTACTTATGAACTTTCCTCATACCTACCTTTCCCATTTCCTCACATTTTCTTAAGTTTAGTTTTTTACGATCTTCCTATCCTGTTCTATTCCACCGGTGAAGCCTCCCAATTTCTTTTCCTTCTTCATTCTGTGCATCACATTCCTAAATTCTCTCTTGTATCTTACTTCTTACTACAAAGTCCAAGAACTTAATAACTTTACGGCTTGTAATCTTTAATTTGTTACCCAATTTTTAACTAGTAATTTACCAACGTCGTTTTCTTTATTATAATAATAGTAATTTATTCTTGGTAATAAGTTCATTTACATTTTTATAGGTATATATGTATAAACAAGGGTAAGTATTACATATGTAGAGTAGGTAATTGACGATATATCTACATGAGGACCTAGTAACAATAAACGATAAAAAAAAAGAAATAAACATAAATAAAATAAATCTACCTTTTATTCCAATATTTACTTTGTCTTCATTCCCTCCTTTTTTGTTAATTATCCTAGTCTTTTATACGGTTTTCTTCGTTCTTGTATATTGCTTTAACTTCGTTTCTCTAGGCTTCTGTTCTTCATCGCATCATAGCCTGGTATAGGTACTTCATTCTTGGTCAATTCCTCTTCCAACTCCAATCTGTGACTCTTGAGATCAGGTGCCCTTCTGACAATGTTCCCTTCATTCTCGTAACCCTGTTATTAATCCATTCTTTGAGTGGCTCAGATCTTCATCCTGATCATGCACCCACGGCCTAAGTTGATTTCAGTATTGTTTCTAAAATAATATATTCAAAACGTAGAGCCCTATTGAATGTTTTAAACTGTTGCCCATGTTTATTTTTATTTCTATAGTGTTTTCTGCGCACAAGTTTTTAGTAGATGTTATTAAGCTATGGAGAGTGTTTAGTTCAGTTTTTTTAGTAGATATTCTACATTTATTGCATTCTCATCACATCATTCGTATGCATACAGATTTTTTGTTGTTGTTGGCGAATAAGAATGTCATCATGCTCTCTATAAACATTTAGTTTGTAGCTATGAATTTCTTCATTGTTGCTTGGGCATTCTCATCGCTTCATTAATTAGGAACAAGGCATTATTAGGTACCTACATACTAAGTGGCTTGACAATTTATTACATGTTCATGCAGTATTGTTTGTTTCAGTTTATATGCTTAAAATTACTTCAATCTTTCATATTTTAAGTGTCAACTGTCAACCACTTCTTGAAGTCAAAGAGACATGAATTGCACACATTTTTCGATTGCTATGGCTGCGGATTTGTTCTTATATTGTAAAGTTGTGTTCCTCTTAGGTTTTTCTCTATGAGTCAATATCAGATACACAATAAGTAAAAACAATTGAAATATTAGTCATCTTTATCATAATTTCCTCGAAAGAACAAAAGGCAGCGTATCAATATTTTCATTGTGACTCGTCCAATATCACTATTAGTACAATGAATATTTACTTGTTTACTCTAAACGACAAAAACATAAGATAATAATATATAATCTTACTTTGTGGAGGTGCCTACAAACATGCTCTATTTGTTTTCCATTTCTAGACATTTATCTACTTTAGTAACATAATATGTTACTAAAGTATTTAAATAAATATTCTCTTTTCTCTCTATTATCTCAGACTTCATCTTGTCAACTGCCTTATAATAAGAGTATCTATGGAAAAGTACTTCACTTCCAAGAGCTTTATGTTTGGTCCGTAGCAGCAAGGTTCTCATGAGCTCCTTGGTTTATATCTACATACAGTACAGCATGCAAGTTCTTGACAATGGCCAAACTTTTTATTAAGGTTTTTAACCATAGGTTTTGAGCTGCCATACATTCACTCTCAATTATTGAAGGTATCATACTGTATAAGTGTATAGTACTTGATGTTTTCTATTTACCCACAAAACAGCTGCTCCATTCTTCAACAAAACATAAACAGTGACCGATCAGATGATATCTAAAGTGTATTCAAATCCAACGCAAACCAAAACAAAAACCGACAGAACGTGTAATCAGTCGTTTGCATATGGACAGCTCAGTTCTTATTGGTTGATTCTGGTGTTTACATTTAGTTCGCCTTGTATTTAAATACACTTTAGACACTTTTCACTTTGATGGATTGTACAGTCTGTAATGCTTTTACATACGCTGGGAATAGTTTTTTTATCCAGCTTCTACGATTATCACCTTTAGAAATATGGCCATACACCTTACACCCAAACATACGCAACTTCTGTAGCTTTGGTTTTACATTACTCAAGGTCTCTTTTAGTGTCTCATTATCTAGACAATTTGTAGATGACCTGCTCAAGAAATAAATGGACGCATTAACAGCTTTTGCCTACAAATGATTGGTAGCTCAGAATCGATTAGCAGAAATTTCGTTATTTTGTTGAGCAGTACATAGGACGGTAAGCTGATGTAAAATATATCAGTCTTTTACGAAGTTCCGAAATGTGACACCGTCATAAAGATAATTCCCAATTTATGTGGACATGGCTTAATGTATAGTGTAGTGTTGCCACATACTAATTTTCCGCAATGAAGGTTATCGAGGTTATGTTTACAAAATGGCAGCATCTCTTTTGAATAACCTTAAATTATTAACACAAAAAACAGCAATTTTAGCTTCGAAAACCTCTCTAAATGCAATTATTCCAGGTAGGGGTATCAAACGATGGGTGGCACCAACCCTACGAGAGTTAGAGAAACGAAGAAAGAGAATGGGTCCCCAACAGCCCAATCCGAGATCTTCTTTCTTGGAATGGAATTACGATGCCGAACTGTATTCGTTCGGTAAACGTCTCGGTGAAGAATTTAAAACGAATTTACTTCAAAAGGCGTTCACTCATCGTTCCTACGTAATACAGCGGGAATTGACTGGAAATTTGACAGGTTAATATAGTTACAAACGTGTCTGTATCATAAGTAATATCTTTTAGAAACGTTTGAAGATAATAGCGACCTTATTACCGAAGGCGATTCCGTAATTTTAAAATCAATTCGACAACAATATGTCCGTTATCCCGAAGAAATCGTGGACGCAGTGTGTAATTATTTAATGACCAATAAGATGTTGGCGCACGTCGCTTTCTATTTAGGCACCAAAGATATCGTACTAACAGCTGTATGTTTGACCAATTTCCTAACTTATTTTATAAGCTAACATTTTAGGAATTTCCCGCAGAGGAAGAGACACTAGCAAATACTTTTAAAGCAATTGTCGGCGCTTTAAATCGATCTACGTCTGAAGATCGAGCGCATGTTTTCGTCAGCGACTTTTTAATATGTCAATTGAATGGTAAAGACATTTACGAAGTGTGGGACCCGAAAAATCCGTACGACATTTTAAAACAATTAGTCGGACGAGAGATAGAACCACGATTGTGTAACGAATCCGCTTCAAATACGATATTGGCAAATTACCAAGTGGGGTTGTACGATAACAGACAATTATTAGGTATCGGTAAGTATCGCGGTACGGTTTTGACGTAATTGCAATTGTATCATTTTAGGATGGGGCGAGTCGGTTGAAATTGCGAAAGAGACTGCGGCGATGCACGCAATAAAAAAATTGTATAATTTCTAACTTTAATAAAGAAAAATTAATGCGAATCCATCACAAGTTTTCCGTGTTTATCTTTTAAACGAATACGTCCACTGGAATATCTCGTTTCCTGCGTCCCATCCGGATATAATATCTTAACCGTACCGTCCGGATATTCCCTTCGCTTAAATATATTTCGTTAACGTTAATGGTACCGACGACATTCTACTAACCTTATGTTCGCTTGTATGTACTTCTTTCTGTCCATTAGGCAACGTCATTATTTGCTCGTCTTTGTTTATATTAACAATCGTACCGTCCGGAAAATACACTTCTTCCACACTGTTGGGATGGGTTTTCCTTTTAATACCGTCGGGATATTCTATCTCGCACATGCCGTCTTGAAAACGTCGTTCCGTTTGGCCACTAAAATATTACGTTACAGTATAATTGTCAATTTAGGAACGTTAATGCGAGTACTCGGCGAATTGAATCAGTTCTGTACCGTCCGGATAAGTCGTATGATTTACTTTATTTTCGAAATGATGATAACGTATCGTACCCTCTAATAGATTGGTCTCTTTAATATCGCCATTAAAATACTGAAATATGATGACATTACCATCGGGCGAAATCGTTTTAATATTACCGTTGTTATACTTGATTTGTTTCGAGCCGTCACTTAATGTTAGCTCGAGGCGATCTACGAATAAGAACAAACATTTGTTATTTGTAAAATAGAAAATATTGTGAGTTTGCGACTGTATAAAAAGGTAGTATTTTGTTTGTAGTTTTACAATGTAATAATACCTCCGCTGAAGCTTAACAAATACAGTAAAATTTCGCTATTCTGAACTAATTGGGATCAAACCCTACTCGGTTTAGTGGGAATTCGGAATACATATTGATGGCGCAATGGCGAAACATTGCACCCTCAAGTCGATTCAATGCCCTTCATCAGAAAAAAATGACTGACTTTACTTTTAAATGCGTGTAAATTAGTTATAATAATATGTATGTTTCACTAAAGTTAAGTTAAAAAAATCTATTTTTTCTGAGTTCTGTTTGGAATAGGCGAATTTTTGGAATAGCGGGGTTGTACTGTATACATTTCAATATCTACAGTTGAAAATGTTTAAACTTGAAGTTTTGAATGTTCAAAAAGATAATTTTTTTAAACAGTACAATTTCTTGCATTTTTGATTGTTTTTAGTTTAGTAGTTTAGGGCCGGTGGGGTTGAGTCCAGCATTCTTTCCTAACTTGTGTTAGGTTTCGTACTTCTACCCTTCCAAATCCTTTCATTCCTACTTCTTTTCTGATTTTCTCTTCCCTTAACTTCATAACCATTTATTCCTCTTGTATTTTAGTCCCTAAAATTGATACTTTATACTCTGAATACAATACAAAAATATGTTAAGAAAAGACAGGCTGTCCTCCACCTCGATCCTATACAATAGCAACATTCTCAATGTTACATCTCTTATTTCCACGCTAGTTGCATGTACTATTTCCAACGACAGAAAAAACAATATATAAATTATCGATATAAAACCAGACGAGCAATAAACAGACACCTTGATGTACCTTTTCGTATATTTTATAGAAATCAAAAATGTGGCTTGGTCCCAAAATATATATAATAAGTTGCCTCTGTATATGCGGTAAACAAAAAATAAGAAAACTTCTTCAATTCTGTGTAAAGCTTTCATCCATGAAAACTACAAAACTGTTAATTAACTATTATAAAATAAGAAAAAACAAATATAGCCTTTAATTTAGATCTCAATTACTTGTCACATGAACAAAAGAATGATAGAAAAGTGTCGAAGAACGTACTTTTAAGTGACTGCATGAATATTAATATACATTCTTCTTGAAAAATTAAACTACAAACGAAAAACTTTTGTACCGCATAAACCTACAACTGAAATACTACTTTTTTATGCAGAATCATAATGTTTTTATTGAAAGTTGGATACCAAGTGCACGTACCATTTTTGTCTCGATCAGTTGAAACGGGAACAGACTCTGTCGAATGTTTCTGTGTCAATTCCGATAAATTTTTATTAATCTCGTGTAATATTTTCGTGCCGGACGGCTTACGCTGTTTCATTCTTTCCGATACCATAACTTTCGCATGTTGCCGATTTAAATCTTCGATTTCCGTTTTTAAATTTGCGTTCTCCTTCTCCAAATTTTTTATTTGATTACGTAATCGGGCCTGCGTCGTTCCGTGTTTGCTTTCCTTCAATTTTAACATTTCCTGTAACGTCGCCACTTCCATTTTTAAAGCCGTTATTTCCTCACGTTCTTTTCTGGACGGCTTGTTTTGTTGGTCCTTAACGTACCTTAAAACAAAAAATTACCGTTAAAGAAACGTTACGGAAGATCCAAAAATAGTACCTTTCGAAAACCATTCTTTCCTTGGCCAATTTTTTCCGTTCCTCTTCGAGTGCGGTAGTAGTTTTCAATTTCTCATCCTCGGCGTGCTTTAAAATCTCTTTCTTATACCTCTCGAATTCTTTCGTTTGCTGTTCGTATTTTTCCTTTATTTTCTTCGCGTTAATGTTCTCCGTTCGTAAAAGTTTTAGTTCAGATTCTAAACTCTCGGCTTTGTCTTCTTTTATAAAATCGGTCATAGTTTCGACGCTTTGTGTCGACGGTACCATTTCCGATATACTAGAATTCGCGGTCGTCTGTATTTCCACTTCCGTCCATTGATTTTCGTCATTATAAGTATCAACTGGTAGATTATCGTCGGCGATCGAACTTAAACTAGAATTTGAACTAACGTACTTCTTAAACTCGAAAGCTTTCTCTATTAAATTGAAATAATCTTTTTGTATTTGTTCTTCGTATTCGTTAATTGCGTCATTCTCGTTACAACTAGTTTCGTTTATGATCGATAGCTTTTGAGGTGTACTCGCTAATAAATTTATAATACTAGTATTCGTCGAGGAGAAACTGTTATGCGTAGCACGCTCTTCTAATACTTCAAATACTCGGAGCTCTCGATCTGTATCGGTCGTATCAAAACCGTCGGGCGAAGCCCATACTGCCTTCGGAACGATAACGTCGTTTGGTTTTTTAAGTGGTGCGGGAGCCCGTGGAGTAGTCGGTTTCGAAACGTTTAGAAACGGTTTAAATTGTTCACCAGGTGACATACGAAAACGTGATAAACCGGCTCCTCGTTTAAGGTACGTCTGTTTCGGTTTCACCTGGGTGCAATTTTTTGGTGTAGGTGGCTCTAAAGATGAATTCGATTTTTGGAGAAAGGGTTTGTTTTGATTTAAAAGGCGTTCCTGTTGCTGTTGTTGCCATTTCTTTAATTCATCTAGTTTTGTTAAAATACTTGCCGCCGATAAGGCCATTTAAAAAATATAAATTCAGGCACATTTATATAAATTGTTTAAGGAGGGAACGTATTTGTAGGGGGAGCGTTTTGCAAAAATCTCTAATCAATTGCACTACTCACAACTGTCATTTATCAATGTTCCTATGAACTAAAATATTACAATACAACTACTTCTGTTTCGTATTCCCAGCCCACTGAATCAAACCAGATAAATTAAATTAAATTGTTAGTTCTTGTTTACTAATTTAATTTATCTGATTTGATCCAGGTTATCAAAGATGTTTTACCAATTTTCTATTTCCCCTTAAGGGAATTGTGATTTTTATTAATTATTTTGTAATTGTTTTTGTTTTTTCCCCTTCAGAACGTTTTTATGTAAACTATGACTATGCCATTTATTCCCAATTTTTAACTAATTTTTTAACCGTTTAAATTTAAATTTCATTAATCACCACTTCGATTGAGACGACCAGACACAGCAGGCTGAGTAGGCTATCATTGGATAAGCTGTGTCAGCCACTGAACTCTAATTATACGAGTTCAATGGTGTCAGCGCTCAACATTTTACTCCTGACGTTTTGCATTGGCGTCCGTTTCAGTACCTCGGTACTTATTATTAAAAAAGAGAACGAGAAGTGAGAGTCGCAAGGTGCGGATCGTAGTTCAGTTAAGTGTTAACCTGTGTAAATAAGGTAGCTATACTTAGTTAGTTTGATTACGAACGTACCTACATAATAAAAGCAGAATACAGTTTATCAAAAATTTATTGCACGCACGGGCATATGGCCCGTGCGACATATCAATTCTTACAAACGCCAGTTATTGATTAAAAATGCACAAAAATAAACTCACCTTAAACAGTGATATTAATTATACTACTTTATCAAGTTCAGATGATGAACCTTTAGAAAAAATTGCAGAATTGTCAGGTGCTACAGGCACAGAAGCCAACACAGATATGAATTCGCAATGGCAAGTAAGTCAAAATAGAAATAAACGGCTTTTATCACCCTCCGAGGAGGACGCAAATAATAACGCAAAGAAGTACTCGTTTGATCCTAATCATTTAGTTACTACAAATCGTTATTACCTTCCGGATAAGGAAATATCAGTAATAAATCAACCAGCTACGTCAGTTAGTGACAATGATAGCAGTAATAATACTACCGCACAAACAAAAGTTCCACCTATATTTATTCATGATGCTCAAAATTACCAAGAAATAATCAAAGATATCAAGCGGGTAATTAAAAACGATTTCAGTACAATACTGAAGGGCAAAATGCTACGAATTAATTTAACTAATATTCAAGATTTTAGAACCTTGACAAAGTTTTACGATGAACAGAAAAATGTACCGTACCATACATTTCGAAATAATGATGATAAAAATCTAGAAATAATAATAAGAAACTTACCTATCTCGTTAACAGAAGATGAAATAGTTACTGAACTAATGTCGCTAGGATATCCAATTTTAAAAGTTACCCGCCTATATAATAGAGATAAACATCCTATACCGATATGCGCGGCTGAATTAAGTAATACCGTAGACGCCATGAACATTTATAAACTTGTTAAACTGAACCACTGTATAGTCGTAGTTGAAAAAAGAAACAAAAGTAAAGATGTTCCCCAATGTACAAATTGCCAAAGATACGGTCATACCAAAAATTATTGTCGATTACAACCCCGATGTGTTAAATGCACAGGTTCGCATCATTATAAGGCATGCAAAATGCAGAATACTCAAAAACCTCAATGTGTCAATTGTCAACTTGAACATACCGCGAATTACAAAGGATGCGAGTACTTTAAAAAAATGAACTCAAAAACGAGCGCAGTAATGAACACGAACATCAGGAGAGCAAATTATATAACACCCAATAGGCTAGCAAGCGAGGTAGTTAGCAATAATAACAATAATAATAAAAATGCAACGGGCTCAGCGCAAAATAATGGAGAAAGCCAACATGTTCTAAACAATCAAATGAAGGAAATAGTTAAGGCCATTGAGAATATGTTAATGCAACAAATGGAGCAATTTAAAACACTCTTTACATCATTAATGACGTCAATATTACAAAATGGCGATGCACGCAAATAACAGTATTATAAAAAATCTCGTTATCAGTAATTGGAATGCCAATGGTGTTAAAAGTCAAAAGTCCATAATGTGTCAGTTTCTCGGCAGACACAACGTCGATATCATGTGCATAACAGAGACTCACTTAGCCTGCACAGATGTTTTTAAAATAACAGGCTATCGAGTGTACCGCTGCGATCGTAGCGCTCGGAAAGCTTCCGGAGGCGTAGCAATTATAATTAAAAATAAGATTGTCTCTTCACAAATTGAATATGTTGCCACCACACTAGAAGTGGTGGCAGTGAATATAGGTCTTGCTAACGGCACAACGATGAATATCATAAGTGGTTACAAACCTCCAAACAAACGACTTGCTGAGGAGGATATACTCAATATTTTCGATACAAATACGCCAACTCTACTGCTCGGGGACCTTAACTGCAAAAATGAAATCTGGGGATGTCTAAAAAATAACCCAGATGGCATGAGGCTCTACACACTTATGAGCTTGCATGGAATTCAAGTTTCCGCTCCTAATGATGCTACATACGTGCCGTTTAGAACTGATCATAGACCGGACATCCTGGACATAGTGCTACACAAATATGTTAGTTGTCCTATTTATCAGACGGTTCTTCATGAGCTAGATTCTGACCACCTACCTGTGTTACTTACGTTTCAACAACGACCATCCTATATCGCAAAGATACCTAAATTAATTAACGGATTCGTGAACTGGGATACGTTTCAAGCAGAACTTACCAAAGGATTACAGTACCACACTAAAGCAAATGCAAAAAATGCAAAAATTGGAATAGAAGAAAACATAGAGCATTTCACAAAAGCTATTACAGCGGCAATTCAAAAAGCATGTGCTATACAACAGACCAAATATAGAAATGATCAATATAATCATCCTCCCGCTGATATATTAGATTTAATTAAGGCAAAGCATAGAATGAGAAGACAGTGGTCACGAACGAGAGATCCATTTATTAAAAACTCACTTAATCAAATCATGCGTGAAATTAAAACGAAACTAGATAGTTGGAGGTATAATAAATACAGAGAGTACATCGAAGAGTTAAACCCGAAAGATCATACAATGTGGAGAGCCACAAAGCGTATTCTTCAGCAACCACAAACAATTCCATCCCTAAATGTTAATGGAGTCGACTACATTACAGACAAAGAAAAATGCGAAATCTTCTCAGAAAAATTATACAATATATTTACAACAGACACGCATAAGGATAATACCGAATTCGAAGAAGAGGTTCAGACATTTGTTGACAATAATACACCAAAGGCGTTTACATTAACAGATCCCACCTCGCCTAAGGAGATAAAAGATATAGTTATGCAGCTACCAAACAAAAAATCCCCAGGACACGATAAAATAACTAATATAATACTAAAAAAATTAACAAACAAAGCATTCGTGCACCTAGCTTCAATATTTAACTCATGTCTAGCAGTCGGGTATTTTCCTGAAATATGGAAACATGCTCATATACTAATGTTCCCTAAGGCAGGGAAAAATCACAAAGATCCAGGAGAGTATAGACCCATTAGTTTATTACCTACCTTGGCAAAAGTACTCGAGAAAGTAATTCAACGACGATTAAATAAATTCATAGATTCCTCAAATGTCATACCACCCTTTCAATATGGATTCAGAAGTTCTTTCTCTACTACCTTACAGTTATCACGCATAGTAGAGATGGTTGAGAAAGGGTTTGATAAGAAGTTACATACGACAGCCGCATTCCTTGATATCACAAAGGCGTTCGACAAACTCTGGCACTATGGCCTATTATACAAATTACTGAGAATCAACGTACCGCAATATTTGTACGCGATAATCAGATCATTTATGAAAGATCGCACATTCGAAGTTCGAGTTAATGCTACACTGTCAACAATAAAATCCATAAGAGCAGGAGTTCCACAAGGGTCAATATTAGGTCCCATTTTATACAATATTTACATGCACGATATTCCAGTATCACAAGAAGCAACAATTGCAATGTATGCCGATGATACAGCAATTATCACACAAGACAAAGACATTAATATTGCAGCACAGAGCCTACAATCATGCATTACTACGTTACAAGGATGGATGCAAAGATGGAATATAGTTCTAAATACTAACAAATCGCAAATGATGATTTTTACATTACGAAGACCAACAAATCCGAACCCTATTACAATTAACGCCGAAGCAGTAAACTGGAATAATAAAGACCAGGCAATTAAATACCTGGGCGTTTATTTAGATCGTAAACTAACGTGGGGATATCATATCAACAAGAAATTAAACGAATGCCACGCAAGACTAGCTTTATTGTACCCAATCTTTAATCGTAAATCGTCACTGAAACTGGAATGCAGCTTATTATTATACAAATCCATACTTAGACCAATACTTACTTATGCAGCACCAATCTGGGGGGCAGCATCCAAAACTCAAATAATCAAGATCCAGAGAATGCAAAATAAAATTCTTAGAATTGCTACCGACGCTCCATGGTATATGAGAAATACGCAAATACATCGAGAAACTCAAATTCCTACCATAGAACAATTTATTAAAAATCTGTCTGTGAAATACTTTGACAATATGTGCAAGTGCTCAAGTGCGGCTTTATACAAAACGGGATGCAAAAATATACACCATAGACTTAAAAGACGTTTACCACAAGATATTTACTTAACTCATTAATTTTTAATTTAGACTGTAGGCATAGGTAATAGATACGGAAACGCGCTTTTGCGTTAACCGATAGTTAAGATAGTGTATAGTAGTTAATTAAAATGAAAACAACTATGTATAGTACTAAAAAGTACTGATCTAGTTAATGCTAAATAAAAAAAAAAAAAAAAAAAAAATTATTAAAAAACATTAACCTTCATTTTCGTCCATCGTCATCACCTCTATTCCAAAATATATACTGTTTTTAAGGGGTGGCGAGGCCTTCTTTGTTATATGTTCGAAGGGCGAGGCTGTGAGTTTTTCTGTTATTTATTTAATCGATATACTAGTCCAACTTCATGCACTTCAAACCTTATACTATCCGTTTTTTATATAATTTTCATCCCCTCTTATGCGATCACTGTGTAGCGTAATTGGGGTGTGCGCTACTCACGTACAAGGGTTGAAGTAAATTTCAGTCTTAACGAGATAACAAACAAACTATATTTAATTACTAATAAAACATATGTACAAAACTGTTATGCAGTTTACTCGAAAGAGGTGTTGTTTCAAATACGTACGAAAACAGAATGATGAATATTGATGATGAAGCGACGAGCTTCCGCTTGACGCTAACTTCATTTTAGTGAGGTAGCAGTGTTGCCACAACTGTAATGGGGAAAAGCCATATACGTAACAACGTATATGGGAAAAGCATTTGACCCATCGACATATAGAAATGGACTGCGCGTGGTTATGCTAAGCCAGGATACTGCAGGTGAGAGAGAGGGTAAACGTGGAGGCCTAGTTCTAGCTTTATCTGTCACGTATCTATTGGTCGCTGCTATAGCCCCTAGCCCCTAGAAACACATAGTACCGACAACGTTTGATCTTGCCGACTGGATCAAAATTGGTTGGTAACAATGGTAACACTAAAAAATTCCCTAAGCGGATGAAGTGCGTGAATAGAAAGCGATGAGAAAGCGCAACAGCGCAAGCGCCACATGTGTTTTTTCGCTTTTATTGTTTTCTCTATTTGTTTACATTGCAATCTTTCCATCTGAAAATTTCCGTAAATAACATGTAAATTGTAAATTATTATAAGTGCGAGGTTGCTTTACAAGAGGTTGCATCAGCAGTGGCAAAAACGGACAAAGTTTATTTAGAATCCCTGCGAACCTTAGTAGGACAAAAACATGGTTAACCTCACTTTCCCCTTATAAACAAAAATATACTTACAGTAATTTAGGTAATTAAATTAAATGCATCCTTTAAAGTAATGTGAATTGCTCGCATTGAAATTGTATAATTTGCAATTTATAAGTTATTTGTGTAACGACAGGCCGTGAAGTTGAACTATTGAGGCTGTAACAAAAGGTAATGAGAGGGCCCGATTAGTCTGAAAACGGCTGTTAAGACATTTTTCATAAATTTTCTAGTTTTAATTATTGAATTAACATTCCATGAATGGTTCAATTAATCACATTAGTTATGAAAATTTAACCTCAAATAATAAATCATAACATTTGAAATTAGCGTCGATTGCCTTCATAGGTCATTGAACTGTACGCTATACGCAACTGGAAAGGAAACGTCCTAAGCGGCACTGAAGCCACAGCAAAGTTAGGCAACCCTCAACGACTGGGCATTTCTGTCTCTTTCTTTCGCACGCAACGTCATATCTATAAACGATAACACGGGGAATAAAATGTAAGTAAATCAGGTAAAAATACGTTGATGGTTATCTCTTTCACCAGTCATACATCCATTGTGATCCAGGTCAATAAAACGTTTACCTACAATAAAATAAATCAATGTTTTATTATGAGAATACTTACAATTTTTGTGACGCTATACTTGTTATGCATATTGCGAATACAAACGCGTTTACAAAACAAATTAATTCAGTTATTTCGTTTGTAGTAAAAAAGTTATATAAAATTTGGTGCTATTTTCTACTAATTGTTATGAACTATTAAATTGTTAAATTGACTTATTCACCCTAAAGCCTGAGTGACATTATACTTTTTTGTGTCAAGAAACTTTGACAAGTTTCGAAACTAGATTCTAAACTAGTTATCAATCTTAAGTACGTCCCTAGATGTCTCTATAATTTTACGTTTTGCGCATATACAATATCATTGCCAACTTTCTATTTTATTTGTTTGCATACAATAAAGATAATAATGTTTTCAATTTCTAAACGTCGCAAACTGGGAAAGTTGAAGAGAATTTTAAAAATCGTGAAGACGTATGAACTGTGTCAGCAAAAAAAGCGAAAACTCAAGCCAAAAGTGGTTATTACGTCGTGATGCTCTAAATTTAGGTGCATGTTCTTTTGTTGAGAATGAACTTCTACAAGAAGACATTGACTCATATAAAAATTGGTTGAGGATGGACAATGAGTTATTTATGAAATTACACAGCTTCATTGAAGAAAGCATAAAGAAGCTGCAGGACACACAATTTCGACAGCGCTTGGTATTTGGTAGCTGCAAAGGTTGGTATCCGCCGAAATTCGTGTCTTAAATCATCAATGCGCAAGTCTAGTATTGAAACTTGGAAGGAAAATTGGTCCGGCTCTAGTTTATAAAATAGTTTCTAGGGTTCTGAATTACACTATCCAAGTTTCTACAAGTGCGTCTAGTTTGCAAACTTGTCAAAGTTTCTTGAAAAAAAAAGTATAATGTCACTCAGGCTTTAGATCATTGGAGTATACAGGGTCCTGCACCTCACCTCCCGTCTTCTGTACCGCAGTTATTAATTAAGTTAGGTTTTTGATATTTTGCAGACGTTTCCTGTACCTCAGATTATATTTCAGGAAAATATTTTTGATTATACAGGGTGTCCCAACAAAGTGTGGCGCCATAATGATATATTTTTTTAAATTACATGCTTTACTTTTTTTTACTTATTTGGTCGTCTTTTATGTTTGCCTACATATTCCTAAAATTCTGTTGGAATCGGTTGGATGGAACCAGCGAAAAAAAATAAAAACGGAAAAATGTCGGTTTTGCATCACTGGTTTTAAAAATTAATAAAAAACGCAAATAGTACCTGGTTAATGAAATTTTACAACACCCTCATTAAATAAAGTCTAGTAGTCTCGTTTACCAAGTTTCATTGATCCAAATTATACAGGGTGATCAAAATCTAGTGTCAAACTTCTCAAATTTTAAAGCACTTTATCTGTCTTATTTTAAATTGCAACCCCTACATATTTTGATGTCATTCGATGCGGAATTGAAAAACAAAATTTTTTTCTAATACAACTCTATGGCAATTCCTAATAATGTAAAAGTTATTCAAGAAAAAGTCATTTTATCAATTATTGCAATAGCCATTTTAATTGATAAAAATCGAAGGCGCCTTTGAAAGACAATTTATTAACATAACATGTTTTGTGATCACAATTATCTCTAGTCTTAAGGTTACCTACTAGAATTTACGTTCGATATGTCTTCCGTTTCCTTCAAGGCACAAACGAAGAGGAGTATGAAATGATGTTGCCAATCTTTTTAATAGGTCGGGTGTAATGCTTTGAAATGCGTTCAGGATTCTTTGCTCCATGTTTTCTGGTGTGATGGGAGGTTCTTGATAAACGATTTCCTTAACGTAACCCCGCAAAAAGAATTCTAATTAAATTAAGTCGGGTGATCGAGGAGGCCAAGCAATTGATCCTCCTCTTCTAATCCACTGATTGGGGAAGGTTGTGTTAAGATGATCCATGATTTCTAATGAATAGTGTTACTGGAGCTCCATCGTGTTGCAGACACTCACAGCTATTGGTAAATTTTGAAATAAATTTGGCAATTGATTTTGAAAAAATCCAGATACATATTGGTCCATTCAAATGTCCGTTAAAAAAGTGAGGACCAATAACATGTTCACCAATAATCCCCCCCCCCCCCCCACAAATTGTTTTTCAAAGGCGCCTTCGATTTTTATCAATTACTATGGCTATTGCAATAATTAATTGATAAAATGACTTTTTCTTGAATAACTTTTACAATATTAGGAATTGCCATAGAGATGTATTAGAAAAAAAATTTTGTTTTTCAATTCCGCATCGAATGACATCAAAATATGTAGGGGTTGCAATTTAAAATAACAAAGATAAAGTGCTTTAAAGTTTGAGAAGTTTGACACTAAATTTTGATCACCCTGTATAATTTGGATCAATGAAACTTGGTAAACGAGACTACTAGACTTTATTTAATGAGCGTGTTGTAAAATTTCATTAACCAGGTACTATTTGCGTTTTTTATTAATTTTTAAAACCAGTGATGCAAAACCGACATTTTTTCGTTTTTATTTTTTTTCGCTGGTTCCATCCAACCGATTTCAATAGAATTTTAGGAATATGTAGGCAAGCATAAAAGACGACCAAATAAGTAAAAAAAAGTAAAGCATGTAATTTAAAAAAATATATCATTATGGCGCCACACTTTGTTGGGACACCCTGTATAATCAAAAATATTTTCCTGAAATATAATCTGGGGTACAGGAAACGTCTGCAAAATATCAAAAACCTAACTTAATTAATAACTGAGCTACAGAAGACGGGAGATGAGGTGCAGGACCCTGTATAATGATCTAAGAGTTCACCAGACAAAAATTATGCAATTTCTACATTGCTTGTCTTTGAAAATACAGTAGAACCTCACTATTCCGAAAATCCGCCTATTCTGAACATAACTAAAAACACGCGCACTTATATTTCTCTTCATTTCATTCCTGGGCCTTTTATTGGGCACGGAGAAATTACACGTTACGTTATTTATTAAAAACAAATCGTATAAGTTGCGTTGACAACGATAGCAAATAACGTTAGATAAAATTTGTATTAACAAGACTTATTCACCCATGAAATTGTTTAATACTGCGTTTATCGGCTAAATTAGGACATCCGTATGCAACACAACAATTCACCATCGTGATTTGATTTAATAAATTTCACAATCACTTTCAAATATTATTTTACACCTTTCAAACTATGGGAAATACGCGGTTAAGAGATATCTGCCCTACTAACGCAACAAGTAAGAAAGCGACAGAAATACCCAGTCGACATCTGTGCGTGTCAGGCAAGCATGGCTTCAACGCCTACAATGCATTAGAATAGGCCGTATCCCTTCCAGTTGCGTATAGCGTATAGTTCAATGTCATAGGTAAACTATGTTTTGTGATTGCCTTAGGGAGTTTTCGTATTTCAATGTTGATGTCAGGTTTGCTCCAGCTTGTCGGTACCACAGAAGACATAATACAGAAGCGACACTCGTTTGATGTTCGTTTGACAAATCCTGGTGACCTTCGCCATTTTGTTGTTAGTTTCTTTACGTGGGAAATTTAAAAACACTTTAGTTTTCAGCATTAATCTACTTCTCTGGATGGCAACGATATTTCGCAAATGTTAACTTAATCTTTAATACATTTGCGAAATATCGTTGCCATCCAGAGAAGTAGATTAATGCTGAAAACTAAAGTGTTTTTACATTTCCCACGTAAAGAAACTAACAACAAAATGGCGAAGGTCACCAGGATTTGTCAAACGAACATCAAACGAGTGTCGCTTCTGTATTATGTCTTCTGTGTCGGTACTATGTGTTTCTAGGGGCTGTCGCTGCATTCCCCTAACTGTATCTGTCGCGTATCTATTGGTCGTTGCATTCCCATTAAAATGCAGCAACCAATAGATACGCGACAAATAAAGCTAGAGCTAGGCCTCCACGTTTACCCTCTTTCTCACCTGCAGTATCCGGGCTTAGTATAACCACGCGCAGTCCATTTCTATATGTCGATGATTTGACCATATAAGAACTTATATGCATTTGACTTGACAGTTGACACCACCATAACCTATAATTTTTCTAAAAACACTTAACCTCAATAAATTACGTTGCAATGGAAGAAGCGTTAAAAGAAATTGTTTCTTTTTTATCAAACGAAACAAGACCCGATCTACAAATTTTAGCTTTGGATAACATTTTAGGTGAGCGTTTTATTTTAGAGATTGACGTAAGGTAACTCTGGTCAATTAGCGGTGACCGGTACTTCCGAAGGAGTTGAGTTAATACTGCAAGACATCTCTATAGTGAAGATTCTCTCCAACTTATTACAATATAACCATTCAACAATAAAACGTACAAGTGCTTTGGTACTCGTTAATTTGTCCGCACACGAAAACGGTCCGAAAATCTTGCTGCAAGCCGAACCAAACCTACCTACAATACTTACGAATAATGTAACAGATCCGAATTGTGATGTTGCCGATTTACATTGCATGATTCTATCGAACGTATCTCGACCCTCGGATTGTGCAAGTGTAGTAATTGATTCGATCAAAGATTTGGACCTGCTCTTCGATATCGTTACCAAGGTTAAATATAATAATAAAGATAATAATTTGTACTATTTAGGTGTGGTATTATCGAATTTGTCTCGACACAAGATCGTTCGCGATTTTATTTTGGATAATTCGAAATTTATATTTCAACAATTATTACCTTTTACCGAATTTAAGGAGTCGATAATTAAACGAGGCGGAATTGTCGGTACCATACGTAATTGCTGTTTCGATATCGAACATCACCGCAGGCTTTTGAGCGATCAAGTCGACATTCTTCCTAGATTACTTTTACCTTTGGCCGACGGTACGGAATTTAGCGACGAAGAGTACGAAAATTTACCACTCGAGTTGCAATATTTACCGAACGATAAAAAACGAGAAAGTGATCCGGATTTGCGGTAAAAGCCAAATTTATAAGTGCGATTAACAAAGGATCTTGTAGATGTATGTTGTTGGAATCTATCACCCAACTGTGTACGTTAAGGGTTAACCGAGAGTACGTTCGTAATCACAATACTTATCTAATTTTACGCGAACTTCATAAATGGGAAAAGGATCGTAAAGCACTTCTCGCTTGCGAAAATTTGGTAGACATACTTATTAGGTAAGTTTCATTTTACGTAATTTCTCTATTGATGCCGAATATCTTTTTAGAAACGAGACCGAAATCGGTAAAGATAATATAAAGGAGGCGGAAGTACCCGAAGATTTGACTAAAATGTTTAATAAAATGGACAACGATTTCTTAGATAGTAGTTGACATTTTAATTTGTATTTGTAAAATGCAAAATTAAATTTTTCCTACAGATTGTACTGTAAGATTGTGATGTATAATAATTGGCAAACTTTAGCGCAATTTCATTCTTACGCGACTTACAAAGCATAAGCAGCCACTCTCTAACTGTTTAGCAAACAGCCAAAAATAAGTTCCTTCAATGTAAAGACTCTTATTCTTAACATAAACATAATTCCACGAACAACAAACAACACTCTCGCCCATACCCTACTCATCCCCTAATTGACTCAGCCACCACGTTGTACAGGGACCTATCAGTTTTAAAGAACCTTTATAAACTTACAGTTTTACTGAAAGTTCATAAGAGCAGGGAGGTTTTGGGGGTGTTAGAGTATGAAGGGTTACCTTTGAATCTTGATCAGTTTTATATACTTCTATATGGTTTAAACTCCAAATTTCATTTTTCTATTATACAGAAGATACAAAGTATCTGTAAATACAACACATTCGGTAGATGTGTGTATATAAAATGACTAAAATGTACCTCTATAATTGTAAGTAAATAATAGGACAAACGAAATTGGTGAAAAATTTTACTTTTAAATTATTGTTACAAGTTTTGCTCATTATCAATGGGCCCTTTTACGTTTGGAGTAACCGTCATCATCGTCATCCGCCAGCAAAGCTAATTTTCTTATAATCAACTTAAGCCTTTCAGATAAAAATGTATCGACTTGACCCAAAATATTTACAAACTGCAACATTCTTTGGAAGTTTCGATTTAATTTCTCAGATTTAGCCTGTATATCGTTATCTTTTTGCTTTAACAATTCGTCTATATCGAAGTTTGCCTTTGTTATCGATATAAACAGTACCTTAAATTAATTATTTAATAGAATTTATTTTTTTGAAGTTATACTTACAAGCAAAAGACATCCGATAACGAACGGCTTCATTTTTTCAATTCTGAATATTACCTAGATAAAAATGCTAAAGATAGCACATTGGTCGTTCAACTCCGTGATAATCGCCTACTTACATTTTTAATGACAAAGGAATATATTGCAGACTGCGCTTTTATTTATTAATGTTATTAATTGCAACGGTAGCGGGAAATTTTATCTCAGATTTGGAGTTTGTTGAAAGATGTAACGAAACATCGCTCATCACTTTAGGTAAAATTTCGTTTATTTACTAAGCAATCCGTTGTTAATTTTCAGATGCACTTCATAAACTGGTCGTGCACTGAATAGTAAACGACGATACGAGTGTTACGTGTTTCATTTACCGTTTGTTAGTAAGATACAAGTTGATGGACGGAGACGGCGGGTTTTTGATACATAACATTAAAGACTCGTTAAAGGAGAAAACGATGCCGTACTTAAATTACGTACTATACGAGTGTACAGCAATAAATGTAACAAATAGTTGCGAACGATCGAGTATTTTCGTCGAATGCGTTTGGGAGCAACAAGTAAGTCGAAATAAGTTTCTGCTTGATCTGTAATTAATTGTAGAAGCTGAATGGACAATTATACGAAACAATCGAACATTAATTACGGAAATAATATGGAAATTAGATCGATCAATCCGCTTTGGTTAACGTTAATTAATCCGTCGGTTGCAGAATTTTCATTAGTCGGTCCACAATTATACATTTTTCTTAACTTGAGTAGATCTTTTTCGCTAAAACCCTCCCTCTGACCTATTTCTTCATCGGACCTCAGTACCGTGATCGTCGGATTACCGTTCGACGAAAACGCCTTCGCCGAGTAATGCATAACGGAACGATAATCATAGTCGGTTTCGAAAATCGTGATCGTTTCATTATCCACCTTTCTGAAGTTGCTCTTCTTGTCTAAATGAAAAGGGTGGTTATTAGGTTTGGCTAAATATACCCAAATATCATATAAAAATAATAAATATAAAATAAATATCATATCAAAATTTAAATTACTTTATAAAAAAAGCATTGGACTCACTACAATAATAGAAGATTTAAAGTGCCATAATCGGACACAATTGGGGCTATTACTAGAGGGGAGGAACTGAACAATGAGTTAGTCGATTGTGAAGTGCATCGGAATAGATGGGCTACCTTGGAATGGTGGTAGTAAGAGAACGAGAGCGACCTGTGAGTCCTTGTGACACACTTCCCCAAGATAAATGATGATGAAGATCTGCATGCCACGGATAAGTTTAAATATCTGCTACAATCGATGGTTAGTAGAACTCGAGTGTATGATATCGTGAAGGGATATCCTATTACAACAGCAAACCACACAAAGGCGGTGGAAAAGGTGAAGAACACATATGGCAAGGAAAGTATCCTAATCAAAGTATACGTACGACAGTTATTGAACATGGCTCTTAAATATCTCACTGTTGGTAAGAAGATCCCACAGTATAAAGTTGTCGATCAATGAGAGACTAATCTTCGAACGTTGGAATCACTAGAGGTGAAGTCAGATAAGTACACCTCCATGTTATACCCAATAGTAGAGGCAAGTTTAAGCGAGGATCTATTACGAGCGTGGAAGAGGTCACCACTCTTTGGATGTATGGAGAAAAACGATGATGTGAAAAAATCCCATTTAGCATTCCTTGGGTTTCCTTTGTTCGGAAGTTCAAAACGAGGAAGGGATTTCTTTAGCCAGGAGTGGATTTGGGTTAACAGAAAAGAAAAATAATAAGTTTGAAAATAAGAACCAACCATCCACAACCGCGTTTCTTCAGTCAGGATAGGGTGCGTGTGTGTATTTTTTGCTCAAAACAACACACAAGTTAACTGATATTAAAATCATTCGAAGGGGAAAGTTGTGTGTTATTTCACCCGACACAAGTTAAGATTGTTTCAAGGTGACGATGTCTTTACTGGAAAAAAAGAATGCATGCAAAGCGAGTAAAAAATTTGTAACAAGAAGCAAGTGACATTGATGTGTCCACAAGATGAAGTCAAAAAGATTATGGATCATAAAGAGCAAGAAGCAACTACAGCAATGCCCACTGAACGAAAAAATTATTTCTGGAATGATCCCTAATATTCCACGAGGCTCTTGGATTAAAGAACTTTCTATTTACAACATTTATGACTAGTACGGTAAAATGATGACAGGCAAGATGGTTTGATAGCCATCGAGACAGTATTAGGTTGGACTGTAAAGTGGAGCAGTTCCTTCAGCAGCGCCCTCATCATCAATACTTTTAGTCAAGGATCTAGATATGGCGGATCTTTGGAAATTGGAAACTATTGGTATAGTATATCTCAAAATATATCGTCCTGAAATTTACCTTATTAAAGGATTTATTTTCTAAGCTGCATTGTTAGTTTGCTATGTTAACATTTTTACCTGTAGTCCACCTCTGATGCGCTTTCATTAAAATACCTTGAAGTCCCCTTTCTTATAACATAACAATCAGGTAGGCATTTAAAAGGTGTTTATCTACTAACAATGCAGCTTAGAAAATAAATCCTTTAATGAGGTAAATTTCAGGACGATATATTTTGAGATATAAGTACTATACTAATGATCCTAGAGAAGGAACATTAAGAAAAGCGACAAAGCTGAAAACAGTAACACATGCTGAAGATGGTCGCTAATGCGTGTCCTTACCTTGGATTGATGGACAAAGACGGATATTCGATAACAGAAAAATCGCTGAGAAAAGAATACTTGGTATCACTGAGAAATTAAAATGTTCGAAAAATATAATGTTGTTTTTGAGAAATGGTTGGGCGAAGGAATCATTGAGGAAGTTGATGAGAGTGATGATTCGGAACCAACTATCTACCGTCCTCACAGAAAGTTTTACGACGCCTGTTCGTCCGGTGTTTCATGCGTTGTGTAAGGGACAGGGTACACCATCTCTTAACGAGCTTTTACACAAAGGACCTAACTTGTTGGAACAAATTTGAATAATTTTTCATCAGTTATGGATAGGTTAAATTGGAATAGTTTCTGACATCCGGAAAGCTTTTGTCCCGAGGGAAGTTGTATAGTCGTAGTTTTATAGTTAATTTCGTAACAAATACAAAGACATAAGCGAAGGATTCAAGCTACTGAAATTAAAGTCTTGAGGAAGAAAGCGAGAGTAAAGGAATAGATAACAAAAGGTTCGGTCAGTAAAAAAGTGCTACAAAATAAAAAAATTAAACCAGTTTGGACATATAGTGAAAATGCAGCAGAGGAAGAGCTCAGTATTGATAAATGAATGATAATGACGATGAATATACTCACTTTCGTCAATATTTTCCCAGTTTATTTGGACATATAGATCACGATCGTAGCGATTTTGTTCGTGATAAAAACCACAAGCATGTAAGAGTTCGTGTATTACAGTTCCAATCTTTGCGAGACAACCTGGACTTTGTAAATTGACGATTTGTTTACCGCCGATTTTACCTACACTCGACCAACAACCGGAATTACTACTCGTTAATGAAATCCAATCCTTATCGCCTTTATTTCGTGGACGAAATCTAGATTTTCATCATTTAAATGAACGATAACGTCTACGAATACTACTAACCTTATACACGTGTTTTTGTGATAATCTCCCATCGCCTTTGCAATTATTTCTCGTTCTTTCGAGCCGAAAAGGCCTACAATTTCGTACGGAATGACGGCATCCGTCCATCGAAGGGTCTCATTTATAAGACCGTTTTTGGAAAGCTCCGTCGGTAGTATGTCGCCCTCAAGATACTCGCCTACCTCTTCGGGGTTCACTCCGGACTCCTCGCGCCATTCTTTTAGGTTCGCACCCGATTTCGCATAGAGATCCGAAGGTGCACAGGAAATACTTGAAACTAACATGTTAACTAGTAAATACGCGAACATTATACTTACCCCTAACGAAAGTAACCATTTTCGTGTTTATATACAACTGTAATTATATGTAAAAGAGGTTTATCATATACTTTATTTAAATACTAAACTGATAATAGGTTATTTAGTTCAAGTGTCTTCCGGGGCCGATGCACTAACCACTACCACCTCCCATTCTAACCTCATTTTTTAATCTATTAAATTCAAAATGGTTTGGTCTGAAGTATTATTAGCGCAAAGCGAAAATAGGCACGAAATTATACTTTCGGGCAGCAAAATTTCAAACTTGATTAACCAAAGTGGTCTCGATACGACCCTATTTTCACTAGTTAATTTAAACTACTTAAATATACATGACACTTGCTTGTCTGCTCTTCCCGATGCCATAGAGAGACTTGAAAATTTACAAACGTTGGTGCTTCATTCAAACAAATTAGTAAAACTAACATCGAAAGTTGCCCATTTAGATAAACTGAAAATCTTAGATTTATCGAGTAACGTGTTAGAAGTTCTACCCGAGCAAATTTCAAATTTAACGCAATTGGTAACGGTAAATGTGTCGAACAATCAATTAAAGACGTTGCCCAAGTTTAACGTAAATTCGAGATTAGCCGTGATCGACGTATCGAACAATTCTTTAACCTCATTTCCCGATGTGTGTTATTCCGAAATGGTAAATTTGTCGGAGTTACGTTGCAGTAATAATAATATTGTCGCATTACCGAACACGGTCGGTTTATTATCCGGCTTGAAGGTCCTTCTGGTGAACTCGAACGAAATAAAGGAAATTCCGGCCGAATTGGCAAAATGCACTAAAATAAAAGGTGAAGACTTTCGTTTAAATCGAATGTAATTTGTTAAGTTTTAGATTTAAATTTAAAGGACAATCCAATTTCGGATCGCAGACTGCTTAAGCTGATGAGTCAGGGACATACGAAGAAGATAATAGATTATGTAAAACAGCACTGTGTCACAACGACTAGTCCTGCTGTCGAAACTACCAAAGTTAGGAAGGGGAAACGTACACCGACCGAAGAAGAAATCGAAGTTCTCAATGATCAGTTACATAAAATAAACATCCACCATTGTAGCAATGATATTAAAGTTGTCGTACAAGAAAATGTTAAAAATTTACGTCCACATCTTATGGCTTGCCTCGTTTTAAATATTACGTTCACCGAAGAGACGTTTAAAAGATTTATTCAACTTCAAACTAAGTTACACGATACAATATGCGAAAAACGAAAGGTTGCGACGATTGCAACACATGATGCAGAGAAACTGGTAATTTTTTTTTTATTGTAGCGCAAGGTTATTACTTTCCATTTCCCTTGCCTGTGTTGTGGCTTTTGTGTCATCAGCCCGATGCAGAATTTTCTTCAAATTTTCATTCTTCGCCCTTTACCTTATTGAATTGTGGAGTCTCATACTTTCTTCAACCAGCCGACTTGTCCTCTGTAGATTAATTTCTCAATAGAGTCAGTTCTTATGTTAACATTCTCTCTATGTCCAAACACTCATCATGATCTGCAGTTGACGACTTCTCAATCTGTTTGTTAGTAGCCAGCTATCACATCCAAATGTTAGTATTGTTGCAATAATAATGATAATAAAATATACGCCGCAAGTTGTATTGGGATAGGACACTACTCACGGATAAAACTATATGCATGATGTAAGAATACAACTAGCCCAGATATAACACATAGATAACACACACAAAAATCATCCGATTCCCAACATAAACAATTTAGCCAATACACACCCAGAGAAACACAGACATAACTCAGGAACTTAAAGCGCAATGGAGAATGGGAACTGCTCTTACAGTACCATTGTTGTTAGTGCAACCGGAGTTATACTAAAAACAATACACCACAATTTACACATCTTAGGCTTAGATAAAAACATATGTACATACAATAACAAAAGGCAGTCTTCATTAACACTTGCCACGTTAGCCACATCACACATGTTCAAGTAATACCACTCAAACACAACACTCAATCCTCCCTTCACAAACTGAAACACAACGCTGAAACTATGTTGCATACACAACATAAAATTACAGAAAGTCCATAACAAACACGATACCTCTTCCACATATACTCAAACGAAAACACACAATATACTCACATCAGAACACACAAGCAACACATTACCCACTCGAGTGCTACTTCCACAATAAATATAATACTATTTTAAAACACATGTTTTTTACAGCAACTTTAAATTTATTTTGCATATTACTAGCGCTAATCGTTACTTAATTTCGATCTCCACCAATACTTGTGTATCGAGAAGTGATCTTGGAACCTCTTCTCATTGTTACCTCTGGTGAGGTAGATTTTTATTCCTACTGTCGCCTACTCTGGTATCAAAAAATATATTCATCACTAGTTGGTCATTCGACACGTAGTGTTGTAATTCTTTTTCCATTTTCCCTGTGTTTTTCATTAAGATTAAATAGAATTAGTAGTACATCTGTACCTTTGCCATTTGGAGGTCTTGCAAGGACATTTCTGTCGTCTGTTACCTGCTATTGCTCTTGGTTCTTTGCCTATTACCCATTTATTGTTTCCTATAAATGATATGTAACACCTCCGATTCCATTCCTTCATTTGTGCCACTGCAGTTTTTGTTTCCCCTTCATGTGTTTTTAAATACTTGTCCACCAAGATATTCGTACTCTTTCCCACCTTGGATGACTATTAGTCTTTTTTCTTGTTTCTTTTTTTAAGGATTCACATTCTCTTCATATAAAAGCTGCATCATTCGAAAAAATTGATTACAAAACCTTTACCTTCTCATTTATTTCTGCTTCATTTGTAACCTCTTTATCTGTCACTCCCTTGATCATGAGGTTTTTCTTCCGTACCCTCTCTCAGTAGTCAAGTCTCCTTTGTTTGATTATTACTCGATTTCTCAATTTCACATTTTCCTCTTTAATTTCATTTAAGAAACTATCCATTTTGCCATTCATCGTCTTTCCCTGGGAATTAGTACATTATCAGTTTTTCCCTTTTTTGTTCCGATAATAATCCATCCGCAATTTTCCTCCCTTAAATCTCTTTCGATCATCCCAGTCCGAACTTAGGGATGGTCTTCTTACCTTCATTTTTCTTATTGCGGACTTATTTTCATCCATCCATAATATGGCATTTGTTTACTTGCCAATACCATTGGAGCACTTTGTTTTCTAGCCATCTGATCCCCATCCTTCTTCTGTTCTTATTCTTGTTATCCGCAGACATCTACTCATATAATCTAGCTCACCATAATTCCCATTTCATCCCTGAAAGGCCCCACCTACCTTTCACACTCTCATTTGTATCAAAACTGATGTCTATAAGCCAATACTTTTATAATGTACCGTATATTTGTACCCTTGTTCATTTTTAGTCCGGTGGCGATTTGGTCTACACCGCTTTGCCGCCAAACGATTTACGTATAAAACCGTTAAACGGGGGCGGTCAAGAATTGACTGGAGCGCAATTATTCAAGAAGCTACAATTGGAAGCAGAGAATCTAAGGAAGGAAAAGAAGCGTAACACGTACTCGGGTATACATAAATACTTAGATCTTCTCGAGGGCAAACCCCAATACCCTTGCATTTTAAATTCAACCAGCGAAGTGATATCGTTCCCCCCAATAACTAACAGCGATCTTACAAAGGTGAGTGAAAATCGTCGAGGTGACATTAACCATAAGTTTTAATTGGAGTTGTACCTTTATTTATATATACGCCTAGTTTGTCAATGTAATATTAAACATTGAAATTTACTTTTTGAAGGTGGGCACCAGAGGAATAATAAAAAAATAATAATAATAATAATAGTAATTTATTCTTGGTAGGTTCATTTACATTCTTATAGATATTACATAGACTACATTATTTATTATTTATAATTTTCAAAACATTCAAAATTTCCTGTAGAATGTCTGAGTACAATCAGTTGTCGGCACCTGTTAAACAAGTACCACTGCGGATAAGTTTTTTGTAATCTAAATACACGATTAATTGTCATCATTTTTTTTTTACAGATGACGATCTCAACTACCTCACTATTTGTAGAGGTAACTGGAGGGATGTCTCAAGCTATTTGTAAAAAGGTGGCGGATACGCTTATAAAAGAAATGTTATTATTATTTGGAAACTTAACGGTACAACAGGTGAAGAATGTCGATGTTGATGGTAACTTGAAGTCTGTGTATCCATCACGTACCGATTTAGTTTTCGACGATAATAGTGGTATTCTAGTTGTAAGAGAATAAGTTGACATATTTTTAATGTTCACAATAAAGGTAAACAGGTAACATTTATAATTTTATTGGTAAATATTGATTACTCTCGTTTTTCTCTTAATTGTTTACGCTCGTTCACATCAATAATGGATAGATTCTTACTGGCGACGAACAAATGTAGCAGAGAGATTCCGGACTTTATTAATGCCACGGGAGTGGATAAATATAGAACTATGCGATATAGAGATATACCTGCAACTAGAAAGACATTTACAATGTGAAACATTAAACAAACCCCACGTGCAAGGATTATGCATAATGCCATCTTCCATTGCAATATTGTATCGAAAGTTAGTTGTTTAGTGTGTGTTTTCTACTTTTTTAATTGCTCTATCATTTCTATTTTAACGTGATGTGAGTGATTATAATTCTTAGTTTTAAACATAAAATGAATTAAGTTATTTGAATTTATTAGTATTTTATGTTAAGAATGGATCTAAAAATATAGAAAGAGGAAGATAAAAAGAAAAAATAATAATGATAACAAATACGTCACCAACTTAAAGAAGAAAAACATAGTTTATGAAAACAGAAGAAACAATAGAAGGCAGATGAAGAAGAAATGGGAGAAGCCATAACCAAAGCTTCTGGAAAGGATGATATGTCATAAATTGTGAAAATACATGGGAGAACAGCGGTGGAGAAATTGAAAATCCTCCGAGCGCCAATGGATTGAGAATAGGAATCTTTGTACAATTTTATAAAGGGAGGGAGTCCTGAAAAACAACTAGAGAGGAATAACACTTACAGGTGTGGTTTGCAAGACACCAATAACAGCCAAAGCAGAAGAACAAGGAAAAGTGAAATAAGAAACAGTAAATATGAAGAACGACAACTGGGATGATCAAGAAATAAGTACAGAATGTCCGAAGGAAGGCTAACCAGACCAATAGGAAGAACCGAAAAAGGCAAATGCAGAAAGTGATGGTAAGGAAAGCAGGGAAGGTGAGAAGTAATTAAAAACTTAGTACAAAATAGGAAACAACGAAAGTCAACTCTCGGTCCAACATTGGAACGTAGAAGGACTTATGGCTCAATAAGTAAGTGTAGTTTTTAATGTGTAAATTTAAATCCATCTTTGTTGTAAGGGTTTTTCTCCAAATGGGGATGAATTATAAATCCAATGAGTAACTGATTCAATTACTATTAGGGAATACGATATAGACAAAATTTCTAGATTAAATTGTTTCGACACTAATTAGCCTGATGATGACTTTCTAATTAGTAAGTGGTAACATGGTGCAGTAATTAATTTAGAAATTTTATCTAAATCGTATTCCTTAATTGGATTAATTACTCAATAAATTGTGTGCATGGGGAAGGTTTTGTGACAACTCTTTCATGGGATTTAGTTTTTAATTATCGTTTCTTGGTGATGAAAGGTAACAAATCGTAAAAAATAGAGCAAGGGTAAATCAGATAATTATGGAAGTGAAAAATTAAGTAAAGTAATGAAGGTAAAGAAGATTTATGTGGATTATAAAGTAAAAAAGCTTCTCCTTTCAGGTGTAGAAGTAAATGGTAAACATGAAATTTTTTAACTTGTGCAAATTTCAAAATTTTACAATTAAGTAGTCGTTTTTTTACATTTCAGTGAATTCTTCATAACAAATCCCCTACATTCGTTAACATTTTCTGGGATAGCTAACTTTCATCTATCATTAAACTAACCAAATGGTATTAAATTTGGAAATAATCCTAGTTTAGAACATTAATACATATGTAATGATTAAAAAGCAACTAATTCACCGAAAAAGATGCAGATACCCTTGAAAAGCAAACCTCTCAAGCAATAAAGCTACTATTGGCCATTTTAAATGGCATCGATGATTATAAGGCAGTTAAAAATATTTTAAAGGACAAACAAATAAGAATTTGTCAGCTGCGATGAAAATTAACAGCCTTAATGAATGAAACAAGCATAGAATGGCATTTGTCTGAAAATAACAACAGAAAACATATAAAATAATGAAAAAAGAAAAGGCGACTCCACCACCACCCAGATCTGTAATCGCCAATACACATGTTGTTGCAAACATTATCGAAAAAATAATAAAAACACTAGAGCATGTCGATCAACCCCTTGCGACTTAGCTCTGTAGAGCATCCATTAATATTAAAAATTGTTATTTCTTCAAATAACCTTATAAACTATTGATACAGATAGAAATTCTTTGCACTCGGGGCTTTATTATTACTTAATGCGATGTATCGATCAGTACGTAACTAAAAACTTACTCAAAGGGCCTTCCGTAAAATGTAACAGGTAGAGAGCGCAATAAAATGCTTCATTTCCGAAACACATCCAAAATAAAACTGTACGATTGGTATAATACACATTCATAATTGGATTTTCGGACATATCCACAAATTTATGACTAGTTTTTCCTTGTAAAAGCGACCTAAAATCATATCTCTCACCAATTACGTTCGTTAATTGAATTGCATTAATCACGTATGAAGAAATATCCAATGGCAGGCAATGTCGATCGTCATCGAAAGTAACAACCAGAACGAATAAGGTGGATAGAACGATATCAAAACGGCGCACAAACACATAGTGCCGCACCGATCGGTTAATTGATCGAGCATCGCACCGAATTTGGTACTCTGATCAAAATATCTCGCGGCGTATCCATCGAAAGCGTCCAATAAGGCCGATAGAACGTAGCAGGCGGTCGCTATCGGATAATGAGTCGGCATGAAGTAAAACGAGACAATCGCAAGAACGATACGTCCGTATCCTACAATTGAAATGGTCTAATTAGATATGGCTTTTAATTGGAATTTGTTTACCGATGATGTTTGGCACGAAGAGAAATATATTTTCGGTGGTCATTTTTGAAAATTTACATTAGGGGAACTTTTGTGGTTTTGTATTGATTATTCATTACTTGTGTTGTGTGTAGCCGAATTTGTCCAGTAGATGGCAGAAGTCTTCAACTCGTGCTGATAAATTCAGACTTTTTACCACAGCATAATAATATACAGTAAAATAACTCAAGGGGTGGGGGTCAGACTGCGCACATCATCGCGCAGCTCAAGTCCGCCATGTTTTTAGTTTAAGTCATTAGCGTGCAAAGGATTTATTTCTGTGTAAGCATCGAGTAGGCAGTGGTGGAGTGAAAAATTATTAAATGTTGTAATTTTCACGTTATTTATTTTAAGTGTGTAATCAGTTTAGTGTACATATAAGTTAGTTAGTATTCGGTATTTAGTTATTAAAGTTGTTAATAGGTACCTAACTATGATACGTAAACCGGGCGGTGTTGTTTGTGCAGCAACAAATTGTATAAATAAAACTTATAGTGAAATGCGGTTTTTCAATTTTCCTAAGGATGAAGGAACGTAAGATAACTTTGCAATATTTTTTTTCATGCGTGCATTATAACCTTCAAATTTTTAAAATACGTCTCTGTTTACATTTCTTCGTTTTATTACGGACCTGCAATTCTAAACTAAAAATATGGCTGCCACAGGTTGACCTTGTCTTTCTTATAACAAAGGAAATATTGGAGAGTTGTTTTACTGTATATTATTATGCTGTGCTTTTTACTCTGGTCAGGTATTGTCTCTGCTCTGGTTAAATATTATAATTTTGTAAGTATGTATAGCACATAGCACTTTCTAAAATCACTTACCCATCTCTGCTCATAGTATATTTTCATTCTTGCGTGATCGTCTCCTACCTTTTAATAAAAACAAGAGGAATGTTACGTAATACGTAACGTTTTTATAGAATGAGAATAAGACGTCCATTCAAATTGAAAACCCAAGAATTACTTTTGGTTACACTACTCGGTGTACTTAGCGGGTTTTATATTTGGAAGCCGTTATTTCAGCCCGCAATTCCGACCGAAGAAGGAAAGAAGTCTGCATTGGAATGAATATTAGAGTAGTAGGAAAAATCCTCGGAGTTGTCACCTTAGTCAGCGGCGGTTACTTTATAATCCATCGACGGTTGTATCCGTATTACAAGCGAAATCAATTAAAACAATCCGAAGATTATGCAAACGTCATATACGAAATGGAAGAACGCCAAAAATAAAACGAATCGCTGTAATATTTTCAAATAAAAATAAAATTGTTATTGTATTTGTTAGTTAATTAGCAAGATTGACAGTAGGGGTCGTCTTGTGACATACTTAAAAATTGACAGTTATATTAACCAAAAAATGTAAAAATTGTTAAGCTTTTTTCTAGTAAAAATTATTGAATTGTACCTGAAAATTGGTTTTATCGCTGTATTTATATTTAAAGATTATTATGCCAGCGTCTATAGGTGTTAATTTACGCGTAACGGGCAACTGTTGCCAAGGTGGTAGAAAGTACATGGAAGATTTTTTTTCTGTTGCTTACCAACAAACCGAAGACGAAAGGGATCTCGAATATGCCTTTTTTGGTATTTACGACGGTCACGGAGGTGCAGAGGCCGCCCTATATGCCAAAGAGCATTTAATGGAATTAATTGTACGACAGAAAAATTTTTGGAGCGATAACGACGAAGATGTTTTAAAAGCGATTAAAGAGGGCTACATTGCCACACATTACGCAATGTGGAAGGAGCAAGGTAAATTTCAACCGCATACACTATTCGTAATTAAACTCTCGTATTGTAGCTAAATGGCCCAAGACGCCTTCGGGTCTTCCCAGTACGGCCGGCACCACTGCCAGCATAGCGTTCATAAGGCGAGGTAAAATTTACATCGGTCACGTGGGAGATTCCGGAATCGTCTTAGGTACCCGTTTCATTAAAAAAAAAAAAATTAAAAATTCGTAGACAAACAAAACATTTTTTAGGTTACCAAAATTCTGATTCGCCGAATTGGTTAGCGAAACCATTAACCAAAGATCATAAACCGGAAAGTGCCGGAGAAATACAAAGAATTAAACAGTGCGGTGGAAAAGTGGTGTCAAAATCAGGTGCGTTTCATTGGCATAACCTAGCGAGTCGGAAAATGTTGCTTGTTTTGTTTTTAAATTCGTTACCATTAAGTTAGTGGTTCCTCCCCCATGATTGTCAAAATTATCATATATTTGGCGTTTCTGTGTTAGAATCGTACTGTATTTAATAGTTACGCTTTCGCTCAATTTTGAGCTCGAGTTGAAGAAACATTTTCTTCTTGTTTTTCACACAACATTTTTTTTAACACTGAATATAATTAAAGAAATATCCACGAAATGATATTAAGTTGTAAATGTTGACAGTTAGTGAATTCTTTTGTTTTCCTGCAATGGACAAATGGCGTCAGCAATACTGTTTACCTTTCATCTCTAGAGAGGAAAGTGCTTTTTTCAACTCGAACTCGTTGAAAAAACATTCTCTTGTGTTGTACACAAATTTTTACCGAATTCATTTGTTTTCCTGCAATAGATAAATTGTGTTGGCAATACTGTTTACTTTCATCCCTAGGGAGGAAATGTGACTTTCTGCACTCATTTTATTAAAGAACTAGTTATTTGTACAACAAGAGAAGAAAGTTATGCTTTTTTCAACTCGAACCCAAAGTTTGATACACGAGTGTACCGAGTGTGTCTATTGAGGGAGAGTTGAAAAACAACTTTCTTTTCGTGTTTTACACACAAAAATTTATTAATTTTGGTTTTATAAGTATTAAGTTGTCAATGTTGATGCAGTGCAACTTTGCAGCCACGCACATTTCCATATTGTTTGGGAGGTTTAAAAAAAAGCGTTTTAAAACAATGCAATATGTGCAGTGGCTCGAAAACAATTTCTAATGCACAACAAACTGGGAACAATATAAAATAGATTAACAACAGGGAACAGCTAAAACAATAGATGGCGCTACTGTTGTTGTGATCGTCGTACTATATTACCAATCTTTATCTTATTAATCTTTGAACTAATGGTGTTGGCAATACTGTTTAATTCATCACAAGTGAAGAAAATGCAACTTTCCTCACTCATTTTACAAAAGAAAATACTATTTTCACAGGCGGTTTAAAAAAAACTAAAATTGCAATTACCACCTTTGGGTTTTGCGAATTTTTCTTTTAGCTTTATGTCTGTTTTGTAGATATGGCTGATTCAGCTAATACGGCCATACCACCAGAATCCTCTAATAATAGTGGGGTTAACACACATCGCTGTTTCAAATTCTTTAGACTCTTTGTTGTTGGTTATTACTATGTTTGGGTTGTTACCGTCTAAAGTTGTACCAATTTCTATTGTTTTCTTATCTACAGCGACAAGATTGTACGGAGGACATCAAATGTTCTACAGTTCACAGCACAGGTTGTTGCAAGGATTAATATTAAAATAAATTTGAATAATTCGTTAGCTTAAAACATGTATTCCTTTCTTCTTCGTGGTAAACTTTTCGGTTGATTCGTCATCGCAAATAGCAGATCCTGTATGCGTCTTCTTATCTTAAACCCGCATTGAGTATCCTCTGTACGATCTTTGAGCTTTTCTCTTTCAACTCTTGAACTTACCTGATCTTAGAATCTATACCTTCTTTATTTTTTATTTTATTTTATTCTCAACCTGTAGTGCTGATCTGACACCTATATTGTTTCTCTTCATTTTCTTGTTTTTACTTTTTACTTGCTTAACTAAAAGAATATTATAAAACTTTGTGATTATTGTAGGGCAATGCAATGAGATTATATTTGAGATGAACTGCCCTTTAAAACAAATTTTAGGCAAAACGAAATTTGTTATAAAAGGCACCTTGCTCGTCTCAAATACAAACTTGTTATCCTACATATGTTTGAGTATAATCACAAAGTAGACAATATTTCCGTAGTTAAGTAAGTAAATAATAAGGACAAACTGTACAGCAAATCGACAGAAACAACTGAATTCTTTAGGTATTTGTAAACTTTCACTGTAATTAGTTTAAATGCTTGTAGGGTGCAATATGCAATTATTGCAGTTGTTATCACACCAAGAAACTAGCATTCAAACACAGAAGAAATAAGTTCCTAGATTTTTCTCTACGCTTCAGCTAACTCGCTAATTTTGTTGTAGGTGTACCTCGTGTTGTATGGAATCGTCCACGGTTAGGACACCAAGGTCCCATAAGACGTTCGACGCCCATCGACGAGATCCCATTTCTTGCCGTCGCTCGTAGTTTGGGCGATTTATGGTCTTATAATTCGCAATTAGACGAATTCGTCGTCTCGCCCGATCCCGATTGTATGGTCATTCCGATCGATACGAATTCATTTCGTTGCTTAATCTTCGGTACAGACGGTCTTTTTAATATGTTAAACCCTCAAGTTGCCGTTCACATTGTACACAAGGCGGAAAGACACAATGAAATAGCGGCATTAAGTGACGATCGTAACAAAGTATGGATAAATCCGAGTAAATTTCTAGTAGAAGAAGCTTTGGAACGGTGGTCGACGACGAAAATGCGTGCGGATAACACGTCTGTCATAACTTTGTTGCTCGATCCGCCTGGTCCGCCGCGCGCCGAGGTTTTACAAAATCGCAAACGGAGACCGTATCCCGATAGTGGCCTTGAAATAGTAACCCGCTTCGAAGGTAGTGGCGAAGCCGCGCCCAAAACGGCGTTTGTGGACGAGCCGAAATTGTGCGTCGACCAAAATATTCAAGTAAACAGTCAAGAAATTGGCGATCCTCTGACCTCCGACGATAAACCGAAGTGCGAAATCAGTACAAACACAGATAGCATACCAAAGACACGTGAAAGTTTAAGCTACGATGTACTCGAACCCGAAAATGTCCAAATCAACGAGATCTCTTCTAGTTCGAACGACGAGGAGATGGTCGAAACGACGAAAACTAGACCAAAAATTGACCGAACTTGTAAGAAGCCGATATTACAGAATAAAAATGAAAAAATTCAAAAGAGAACGAAAAAATTAAAGGAGGACGCGGTCGTGAATGTTTCGAGACAATTACGGGTACGCGTTAAACAGGCCGGGAGTCAAGAGAAAATGTGGTTTCGAAGGAAACGTAACGTCCAAAAAGTTGTAGAAGTACCTACCAGAACCGGACGGAATAACTCGGAAAATACTAAAAAGAAGGAATCCAAACTGAAGAAGGACGTTATAATGAAACGATCGCGAGGCCGGCCGCTCGAAATGAAAAATACCGTAGGATATTTGCCGAGATATGGATTAAGGAAGGATTTTAGTAGATAGACGGTTCTTTTATTTTTATTTTTTACGAATGTGTGTACGAATGTTTTGTTTGTGTATTTTTACAATTTTTATTTTTACATTACATTCATTTTACAAATATTTGCGAGTAATTTTTATTTTGTAGGATAAGAAATTTTAACAAAGTTAGTTGATAAGATTAAAACAAATTTCGTGCCTTTTTGTTAGTTTTCAAAATTTTACTGAGCGGAATCGTTTTCGTTCGATAAAGAAAGACCTACGCATATTTTCTGTAATAAAAATTTAGGAAAAATAAAATTATTTTGCGAGATTTTTGTAATTATTATTAATATGGCACCATGTTTGGTGATTATAAAAAAAATAAATTCGCTAATTATAATTAATTAAAATAATATCTTCGTCGGTTCCGTAAGCTTTTCTAGCATCGTCCAGCACATTCAAAGACATTACGCACACACCTAAGAGAAGTATGATTAAAATTATAACTTAAATCGTTATCGGAACACTCTTACGATTGTAAAACGATGGATTACGGTAGTAAATTTTTTGTTTCGGTTTATGAAAACCGCACAAAATGATATAATGCCCTTGATAAGTAGTAGGCCATGGAAAACATTGTCGTAACTCTAACGAAACTTTATTTAGTTTACATAAATCGCACGTAAGTAGTCTTGCGTTCGTTAAAACGATTATGGGTCCCTTTTGAAGGTGTTCCAGAATCATTAACATATCTACCGATCGTTTATAAACATCGATCCCGTACATTTTCGCCTCACTAAACCGATTGTTCACTCTCTCTTCGTCCTAAACTTTACATGACAATAAATATGAATCACGTAATCGTATTACCTTTGCTAGAACCTTATTGTAAAACGGATTACTGTGATATCCCGGGTGTATTCCCATAGTAACTGTAAAGAAACTATGATACACATTATATCTATGTAAAAGATAGCATAAATCTATAGTCCAGGTGCTACAATCAAAATTCTCACTTACGGTTTCAAAAAGGACACACCGGAGACTTACCTTTTGTGGAAACCCTCACCTTTACAAATAGCGAGGAAATCGTTTGAGAACGATTCCCGATCTCTTTCCTTTAAGACCATAAGCACACACGATATTCCACAATCCCAATCGTAACGTTGTCGAGAGTGTGTTAAGTTGATGAAGATACGGTCGGGAAGATCGCTAAAATCGATGACAGATTCTTGCATGACATTAACTAGAAATTAAGAAACTACTATGAATCGGAAAAATTATTATAATTCTATCAATTTGCAATGAATAGCAACAAAAGGGAAAAATTTTGTTAAAGTGTTTTTGGTTATAAAAATTGAACTACCTCGATGTTAGTAGTTCTACAGTCACTTTGATGTCTTTGAATAGTTACAACCACAGTATAAAGATACATACAGTAAAACAACTCTAAGAGTGGGGGTAAGACTGCGCACATCATTGCGCACCTCAAGTCCGCCATGTTTTAAGTTTAAGTCATTAGCGTAGTCACAGTTTAATGCTTTTATACTGTGTCGTAGTAAAGATTTATTTCTGTGTAAGCATCGATTTAGGCAGTGGTAGAGTGGAAAACTATTACATGTAATTTTAACGTTATTTATATTTAAGTGTGTAATCTGTTTAGTTTATATATAAGTTAGTTAGTATTCGGTATTTAGTTATTAAAGTTCTTAATAGGTTAATATTGTTACAAAGATTGCATATTGTTTAAGGCGGGTATGACTCATCCGCCGGAAGTTTCGAGAAAGCCGCGCGCGATGACTTACCGTTCCTTCTAGAATTTTCGAGAACAAATGCGGACTTGTATAAATAATGCCGCTCAATTTTTACGAGTTAGTTCATAGTTCACAGTTTTACAGTTTAACGCGTTCGCGAAGTTTAAATGTGATTACCTTAAACGTTGATTAGGTTAGACTTTTTAGTGATTAAATATTAAGTGTGATTAAAATAATTAGTGAACCTCTAGTGTAAATAAATTGATTAATTCTTAAGTTAACAACTAAGTACCTATTCGTAATTGGAAATAAGTGATTAATAATTAGCGTGTAAATAAATAAATATTCGACTTGGTTTCTTAAATAAAGTTTCGTTACAATATAAAAAGACCATAGGTAACTATGATGCGTAAACCGGGCGGTGTTGTTTGTGCAGCAAAAAATTGTGTAAATAAAACTTATAATAGTGAAATGCGGTGTTTCAATTTTCCTAAGGACGAAGGAAGGTAAGATATAACTTTGCAGTATTTTTTTTCCTGCGTGCATTATAACCTTAAAGGCAGTCATGTGATTATACTAAGAAGCAAATAAGAATAAAGTAGATGACGCTTCGATCTAAGTTACATTATACAGTTTTAGTCACATAAGAAGGCGATCACCGGCGCAGCCCGATTCATGACTCCGAAAGCCGAGTACTGTAAAAATACAAGTCAGTTGCGTATCATAATAAATGCATTTAAACACGTGCATTTTTTTCAATAACTTATTCGAAATAAAATTATTTCGAATTTGATTATATATCACTAAAATATGTAATTATCCTGTAATTATAATTCAATAAATAACATTAATGTTCATATTTAGTGATGAATAAACATATCTACAACAACAACGTGAAACGACACTCACTTATAGATACGCGCAATTTTACAAGCAGCGTAAATTCGTCGTTTGCGCATTGCCGCGCTCGCCTTCTTACGTGACTACGCCTGTAGTCCCTTGTATTATATATAGAGTACGGTAATTGCTAATTTTTAAAATAATATTTTATAGGGCATGGACATGGCTAATGGCATGTGGGAGAGCAGACTTACTTCCGAAAATAAAGAATCTAGGTAGCTATAGGCTATGCTCGCTTCATTTTGAAAACAAAATGTTTACGAACATTGTTTATAAAAATCGTTTGCTACCAACAGCTACACCAACCAAGTTTCCTTCAATGGAAAGTTCAAGCAGCACAACAAGCAACGACCACGCTTACTGTCTTAATCCGCAAAGTCCGGGTAAGTTATGTTTGTGTGTTTTTTATGTACCTAGGTAGGTACCTATTTAAAATCCATAATAATGCATTACTTCAATAATTATGTGTAATTGCACAAATATAAATAGCCCTAGCTTTTACAGAAATGTTCTACCTTTGTTCCAGTTGCGATGGAGGTGGAGGAGGGTAGTCAAATAAAAATTTTGCAAAATATACTGCTTGAGGAGACTACTTCCACTTCAACAATCACAATGGATGCATCAACTTTCCCAACACCACCTACGGTTCATCTTCCACTTGTCTCTCCCGGTAGTACTCAGACTGAAACAACTTTATCAAATAGGTCACCGCGCAAAAACAAACTCAGGAAGACCATAAAAAAGTTAAGAAATGAAAATGACCGTTTGAAGAAGGAAAATGAAAAACTCCAATTGCATTTAAAAAAATTATCTGATGAGGATAATCTTAATGTAACTTTGGAACAATACCAATCCCTTACATATAAATTTTGTCCCAAAGATTTGGCAGATTTTATAAACACGCAAATTTTATTAATACAAAAACATTCTAAAGGCCGTCGATATTCTTTGGAATTTAAAAATAAGTGTTTGGAACTATATTTTGCTGGTCCCAACGTTTATAAAAAAAAACTAATGGAGCAATTTTGTTTACCTTCACCATCAACACTTCTTAAATTACTAAGAAATTTGAAGACTCTTCCAGGATTACAAAATGAGCAGTTATTCGAAATGCTGAAAATGAAAGTGCAAGGATACGCGCAAGAAGATAGAGTTTGTTTGCTTTGCCTTGACGAAGTTAGCATTAAGGCTAATTTATTTTACAGCATTGGTAATGACTATATAGTTGGTTTTGAAGATAATGGTGTAGACATAAGAAAATTTAAAGCTGCAAAAACAGCTATGGTATTTATGATTAGAGGGATAAAAAGTAATTGGAAACAACCACTCTCATTTACCTTCTATAATTCTACGTGTCCTGCAGTTGATCTGCATTCTTATATTTTCACATTAATTCAAAAATTGGAAGATATCCATTTAAAAGTTTGCCTTATTATAAGCGACATGGGTTCCAATAATATAGAATTCACTAAAAATTTGGGAATTACACCAGAAAATCCTTTCTTCTTGTTTGGTCAGAGAAAAATTGTATTCATGTTTGATACACCCCATCTTATCAAAACTGTCCGGAATAATTTGCTAAAACATAATTTCCAAAATGAATTAGGAGAAGTTATTTCTTTCAAATATTTAGAAGAGTTTTATGTTCACGATAAACAATATTCAGTGAGAGCGGCACCTAAACTAACAGACGTGCATATTAATCCGAACAATTTTGACAAGATGAAGGTGAAATATGCGACTAAACTTTTCAGTAACACTGTCGCTACAGGTTTAAGTCTGTACATACGATTTGGAGCTATAAGCTCAAGGGCTACTGCAACAGCACAATTTATTGAATTACTTGATAAACTTTTCGATATTCTAAATTCATCTAATATATATAGTTCTAAACAATTTCAACGATGTTTTAAAGGAGAAAAGTTTCAAATCGATTTTCTAAATGAATGTTTAAGTTTTTTTAAAAACCTAGTCGTAAGCAAAAATAATTTGGATGTTACGAAAAGAATAAAGTTTATGAATTGTTTTCAAATTACAATAAACGGATTGATGCAATTATGGGAGATATTGTCGGTAGAAAATGGATTTAATTTTTTACTAACCAGAAGGTTGAACCAAGATTGTCTTGAAAACTTTTTTGGATCTGTCCGGCAACAGAATGGTAATTGTATAAATCCAACTCCTGTACAGTTCCAGAATAGCTTTAAAAAACTTTTATGCGTTAAATTATTAAATTACAATACAGGGAATTGTGAAGGTGATAGTGATGCAATGTTACTGAAATTGGGTAACATTGTAGAAAAAGAAAATGCCGATTTAAGCATACAACAACCATCATTAATTAAAGAACCACCAATCGCAACTGATTACCAAAAAAATAATATTTTAGAAGAAAATTTTCAAAGATATGTTTGTGGTTATCTGATAAAGAAATGTTTGAACGTTCATTCTTGTGTAAGTTGCCAAAATTATTCCCACACAATTAAAGATTTACAAGATAGTAACTTATATTGCCATTTTAGAGCATATGATACGGCGGAAACCAATTTTGGCAGCTTATTAATGCCAGGAGACGATTTTGTTCATTTTGTTGCAAAATTGGAAATGTTATTTCAGCGCCATTTTTTGACTATATCAACACAAAATCGTTGTGTTCAAAATTTATTAGAATTAAGTACTTTTTTGGAATTTACTCACCCTTGTGAAAACTTTCCTCATTTGTATTTAAAGAAATTGTATTTTAGATTAAGAATTTTTTATACACTCAAAGACGTGAACCGTAATTTTAAGTCTCCCACAAATAAAAACAAAACAATTATTTGGAAAAACGAATAAAAATTTATATTATATAAACGTGTGTTTTATTTTTTTAAAATATCTAGTTCATCATAAAAAAAATATTAAAATTTTTAAAATACGTCTCTGTTTACATTTCTTCCTTTTATTACGGACCTGCAATTTTAAACTAAAAATATGGCTGCCACAGGTTGACCTTGTCTTTCTTAGAACAAAGGAAATATTGCCGAGTTGTTTTACTGTATGTATCTTTATACTGTGGTTACAACTCTGTATAAAGAGCTGGAGCTGCTTATCTCACATACTTCAACAATTCAACTTGTTGAAGTATGTGGCTTATCTTTGTATTTCCCTACGAGTTGGTATTTCCAAATTGTAATCATGATCTAAATTTTTCTCTGGATGACGTTTTAAGAACGACTCGAAGGTTTGTATTACATGAGAACATGAGAAGTATTTCTGTCTGTGTTATACAGAAACAATACCTTAGCCTTAGCTTTACAAACTCCAAGCACTCATGTAACGACCCTAATACAGATTTCTCTTCTTTAGATAAAGCTATAGCCCCTAGAAACAAGGGGCTATAGATAAAGCTATAAGGTACTGCAAAGTTTTAATTACACAAGGAACAATTTAGTTACCTACCATGCTGCATAACACACGCAACTATAATGTATCTATTAACTACTATCGGAGTAAAAATGCAAGGCCTCTGACTTTAAGTGATCATAACAAAAAAACTGAGGGGTGAAATTTCTTCATTTTTGGGCAGTACATTAGTCATTTATATATGTTTAACATGTGTAAAAAGCAAAATGCTAGAATCAGTTGTTTAACTTTTATTTTAATTAACAGCAATAAAAACGCTGTATGTAGTATTTTCCTGGCTGACGGTCAGTTTTAACTTATCATAAAATTGTTATTGTTTCATAAATTGTTACCAAATTTACAAATGTTGTAGCACACATACTTCTGAAAAGTCGACAGCCAATAAATATTGATTATTCATATGATTAACTGGTTTTATAAGCCCTAACCGAAAATGTGCTATTTCGCAATTTACGGAAGTTATAGAAAAAATTCTTGTTTTAAATGCTAAATTTGATATTACTTAAATCTAACTGCATTATTCTCTTATTGAAAATAAAATTTGTTTTCTTGTAATTCCAAGTAAAATGTGTTGTTTATCGCGAAAGAAAGACGCACATATTCCCGCGAGAGGTAATCTACCACATCGTAAGCAGCGAGCGGCAACCCACAACAATGTGATTATTCTTTTGCATTGTACAAAACCATGCGCTTTACAGCAATAGTGTACGACAACAGCTACCCCGCGCGGCCGCGCTTCTCCCCTCCAACTGGTGCATGCATCCTTTTTTCAAAATTTCTTTAAAAAAAAACGATGTATAATGAAATTATTTTTGTGAATCGTGTTAGACCACAGTATAATTGCTTTAATCTTGTTATGTTACTGTCAAATTGTTAATATCGAACGTTCAGGTATTGAGTTACATAAGATGTCGTTTTTTCATTATAGCTTTAAGACTAATAAACCAATTGGCCTCAAAAGCATCTCACATTGACAAAAAAGTATACATTTTTCAAATATATAAGTATCTACCACTCAGTTTCAATAATATAGCCGTAATTAATTTTTAAAGTGGAGCGCTTGTGCGATTTGAGTCATAATTAGCGCTTTTTCTCACATACACTGATACAGAAAATTAACGATGTGTTGCAAAAATCTAAAACTGTACACCTTTTTGTAGGAATAAATGATCTTTTAAATGCACTTTATTTCATTAAATTATGATTGCTAATTACTGAGATACAAGCTTCTAAAGTCAGAGGCCTTGCATTTTTACTCCGATAGTACACTGTTTTATTTTTCTTGTTTGTTTGTTTGTTTCTTGTTTAATCGTAGCAAGCCTTAGATCATATACACTCTTGTAGATACCTAAAGCATTAGCCTTTTATTTTGTGCACTTTTGTTATTTGAAGTTATTTGAAGAAAATAATTGTAACTACAAAAATGTTTTACAGAACCGAAAACAAATGCTGAAAGTTTTTGTATTCTTTAAATATTCCTTAAAACGAGGGAGTAATGACGAAACAAAAAATGCCAATAAATATGAACTAGTCCCCGGCTCCAAATGAAAAATTTGAACTAAGTATAGGTAAAGTTATTTGTTTGAATGAGTTCTAACTGCTGTTTTCGGGTGTTAAGTACAATTTAATATTAACACCCTGTATATAGAGGAACTGAACTAATACGTTACCGAATGGTATTACGCGGTCGAAATGTATACATATAGGGTTAAAGAGGAAGTAAGAAACCATCTTAAGGGCAATGCAGAGTAGATAATAATAACAAAGCGTTGCATTTTTAGTAAATAAATAAAAAATAACGCGTGAAAATGATTCGATTAATTGGAACTACCTAAATGCTAGTAGTTCTGAGGTCACTTTTCGTAGTTACAATAATGATAACCCTCAAAAAAACCAAAAGGGATCCTCCTATAATACCAAAATTCCTTATCCTTGTGTTGTGAACTAAAATTAAAATGTTTTTCGAAATCAAAATTTGATAAAAGAATGCCTTCCCTTCGTAAGAGAGTTTCGAGTTATTTTCGACAGCTTAGTTTTTATAACGAACCTCGAGATCGAAAATACAATATTAATGAAAATTCGTTCGTGACCAAGTACTTGGAAGGGTAAAATGTGGATATTTTTTTTAATTAGGTATTTAACGGTGGTCTCTCTCTCTCTTCAGGCAAATTGTGGTTAAAGATGGTCCACCAATTTTGTACGGTAAAAATCCGACCGATTTACCCAACTACGATCTAGGGTTATACGATGTCGGTTCAAATACGATAGTGGGCTGTTACTCGGGACCAAACGGTGGTTTGACCACAGTTAAACGCATAGAAAAACACTTGTCGGTACCCGATACCGATATCGATTTTATTGATACACAAGACGACGTCGAAGGTAACTATAATTCTAGTACAGTATTAAGTAAGTATACCCGTTTTTTTACAAGTTCCAGTTAAAAAGACGTTGAGTAAGCAAGTCGATAATACGACTATGCTTATAAAAGTAGCGGGTCAGGAATATTTAGTTACAAATCGTAAAAAAAAAGAAAATAAAAGTCATAGTTTGGGTAGTTTGTCTGATTTAGAAGTCGAAAAAACCAAAAAAATTTGTACGAATAGCAATAATAATAGTAGTGACGTTAAATGTAAAAATCAAGATGTCGTAAATTGTGACAATCGTAATACAGAACGAAATGATAAGAAGAAAAGCCTAGAACGTTTAGTCGATACCAAACCTAATTACGGTTTGTCCAAATCTAAAAGTGAGGGCAATCCGTTTCTACAAAAGAAAAAAGGAAAAATCATTAGGCTTGCGAGTCGGCCCGTTAACGGTAATTTTTATTAACCGTGCATGCGTTTTGTTGTTTTTTTTTGTGTGCACGTGCATGTGTCTTTCCGTTCGCTTGCATTCTACCGTTGCTGTGAAGATTTGAAGGGCAGCAACCGATAGATTTTATAGCGGCGAATGAAAACCTAAAAGTCCTTATGTGAGATTTAGCGGTAATTTAGAAAAAATTGTGACCGAAATCAGTTTTCTTTGGGTATAATTCCAATTATCTACGTTTTAGAAACAAGCTTTCGGGTTATTCCATCTCAAGTGGTCTGAGGGTCCACATTCACCAGCTTCCATTTTACTGAAACTTGGTGTGGGGGCGTAGAACCATCCTAGAAATGAACATCTGTAAAATTTCATGTCACGTCGAGTATTTTGGAAACTGTGGCCTTCCATTTGGAGGGCTTCTCAATGCATCTGTGACAAAATGGAAAAAACCCAATTTTGGCTTATTATTACTAGACGCCAACGGCCAAAGGGAGTTAGGACTCTCTTACTACCACACCTGGTACCACTTTTGGTGCTGAACATGAAAAACGGTCTGGCAAGTTAAAATTTACTTCAGGAGCCAGCAGCAGGAGTTAAAGTGCCTTATAAAATGTGCGGAGGATACGGAGTAAAAATTTTTTCGCCACCACTGGAATTTTTTTCTAATGGAATCATCTTGGTTCATCTTAGATTCGATTCAGCAAAGGGATGAAAAATAAGGCCAAACTTAATGAAAAATTATTTGTAATCCACTGTGGTAGTAAAAGTTTACAACTTCATATCTCGCTGATTTAATTTAATTATCATAATCAATATAATATTATATAGTCCAGCTCGCGCATCTCTGGCCTGAAAGACAAATGCTGGGTTGCTCAACAGCATATCATTATGTTTATGAATTTTCCAACTGCTTCAGGAACTACAACAGGATGCAGTACAATTGTCCTGAAGCCATATCACAAATCATTGAAGAACAATTTAGTTTCATGAAGTAGTGCGAACCAACATGAAGAAACCAACAATATGGTTTGTGGTGACGGAAAACATAATCACTGAAATTGCATAAGTCACTTTATTTGAGTCTGGACGTTGCTCACTTTTGGCAACTTGGTTTATGCTCCAATAGAAACTAAGATAAGTGGCTCTGAAATATGGCATGGCACTATCTCAGGCACAGTTAACAAATTTGTGAAGTGGCAGCTTTTCTTTACTCATTATTGATGAAATATCTGGCCCTAAAGGTAGAGACTAAAATTTACTCCACATCCTCAGCAGATTTCATAAGGCACTTTTATCCCTGCTGCTGGTTCCTGAAGTAAATTTTATCTCTTCAGACAACGTTTTTCAGGTTCAGCACCAAAAGTTGTATCGGACGCGGTAGTAAGAGCTAGTTGCTTTTGCCTTGTAGTAATAATGAGTCAAAGCTTGGGTTTTGTTCCTTCCTTCGCGGATGCATTGAGAAGCCCTCCAAATGGAAGACCACAGCTTCCAAAATACTTGATGTTATGACATGAAATTTTGCAAACGTTCATATCTAGGGTGGTTGTATGCCCACACCAAGTTTCAAGAAAATTGATAATGGTCAGTGTGGGCGACTTCAAAAATTAGACCACTTGGGATGGAATGACTCTTTCTTTATGAAAGTTGAGAGGACCAAACAGTTTGGCATAGACAATGTTGGAGGGAAATAGAATGATAGAATTTAGAAACAACAGCAGCTTCAGAACAAGGCAGTGGTAGTCGTAGAAATAACCATTATTCAAGTATGTTGATAATATAATGGGCTAATAATTATAGTAGATAGAATAGAATAGAAAAGGTCACCACAAAGAGATTTTTAATCAACTATACTATAGTGTTATCTTCTGACTACTACTAACTAATTTGTTCGTAATAGACTTGATTAAATTATTAAGAAATAGATTATAATAAAGAGGGGGTCAAATAACGATCACATATTTGAAAAAATTTGTGCAGACAAATTTAGGGAACAAGTAATGCATTGTAATAATAACTAATTTTAAAGCAATGTATTAATGTTCCACTATATTTTAAAATAAAACGATTTTTCGGCAAACATAACTAGAAAACACTAAAAGTAAACTTTAGCTCACATGAGATTTTCCAGAACTTTTAGGTTTTCGTATTGATTAACTATTGACTGAACTATTAATATGTATACCATATAAATACGGTCGTCTCCTTCTCTAACTAAGAGATGTGTGTCGATTGTAGCGTTATCTTGGCTTACTTCGTTAGCCTAGCTTTACGCGTCAGAAATTCGGCTCATGTTTATTTTTTTCGTCGTCTTGTAAGCGGTCCAGTTCCAATACCTTCCACTTATGTCCATCTTTGGTCTTTGGTTCCGTTCATTTTCTTTCCGACACTTTGATTATCTTTTAATGTCCTATCCATTACCACTTTCTCCTTTTTAGAAAAATTTTATTTCAATTTCAGTTTTTTGTTGGTTATCTTTTCAGGCCTTTGATTATGGAAACTGCCAAGTTTTTTATAACTTATTGGCTTAGCTTCGTATACACTTATCAGCTTATCACATTTGCCTTTTGTTACTTTTGTTTTCGCGCTAAACTGAAAAGGCTCTTAAGTATGTGCCCCATCCAAGATTTTATTATTTTAGATAATTTTGGTTTTTGATACAACCGTTCTTCAATGTTTCTGTTTTCTCATGTCTCCTGCACTTTTTTCATTTCAAGTTTTTCTTTCTCATGCGTTCCACCTCTTTTGCCTCACAACCAAATTGTATTTACCTAGTCACGGTTTTATAGTTCTTTAATTTGTGTTTTTCCCCCCGCACGTGATTGCCTGCTTCATTGTTAATGTTATTGTTTGTCAAATATCTTCTATTTCTTTCTTTTCTTGTACGTTACGTTAGTAACTATCCCTTATGTCTCATATAAATGTTTTGTCTGTATTTCTATGGTAACATTTGTTTCATTTTTAATTCGTTATGGCTTTTTTTACTCTTATTTTCTATTAAGACATAGTCCGTTTGGTCGGTGAATTTTTTATTCGATACTCAGCATGTTCCTTTCGGGGTCTGTTTTCTTGGCAAGGTACTTGCTTTTTATAATTATGTTCATTCGCTGCACAAAATCAATTAGAAAATTTTTCCAATACACAGGGCGTCCCGTGACGCGATGGTCATGATTTGACAATTTTTAGTTGAAAGTGCGGTATACAGGGTGATTCATTAAGAATGTCCAATCTCTGAATTGTAGATTCCAGACCTCAAAATATGATGATTCTGCCCAACATGCCTTATACAAATATTGCTAGTTTCCGAGATACCGGGTGTTTAAAGTTTAAATATGAATTTTGATTTTCGCAATAACAATTAATTAATGTGATTAAAAATAATAGACAAGGGTTATTTGATATGAAGAGATCTTTGCGAAAACGGATCATAAATAATAGTTTATTGTTGTTACACATTTAGAGAATAAATTTTTTTTTTTAATTAAAATTTATTGAACTGTTTAGAAGCAAATAACTCGATAACTGATCGAGTTACACGAATCAAACAAGAGTAACTTTTTTTTGTAGAATCTAACGCTTTTCCATATTTTATTATTAGTTTGCTAATAGTTCAGCCGAAAAAAATTTTTGCTTAGATTTACTAAACACAACCAAGTATAACTAGCGCCCTCTATTAGCAATGCTAAATTAGAGTCCAAATTGGCAATCCTCATGCAAAAAAAGGTAAAACTGCCAATTTTCAAAAAGAAATTGTGAAAAAATAGAAAGTTATTGCGAAAATCAAAATTCATATTTAAACTTTAAACACCCGGTATCTCGGAAACTATCAATATTTGTATAAGGCATGTTGGGCAGAATCATCATATTTCGAGGTCTGGAATCTACAGTTCAGAGATTGGACATTCTTAATGAATCACCCTGTATACTTTTGTCCAAAAGTTCAATATGTAGTTAAGGAGTTATGTGCACTATTAAACGACAGAATAAAACACGTATTTAGCAGAGTGTCGCTTCTGTTTCACTAGTGTTTTATTCTGTGATTAAACTTAGCAGATAAAGTAGAGACATTGGTTCAAAATGGACAAAAGTATATAAGACACTTTCGACTTAAAATTGTCAAAAGAATACGCTCTGAAACTATGGCCATCGAATCACGGGACGCCCTGTATACCTATCACATTCACTTTCTAATCTGTCGTAACATTCTTCTTCACATTTCCTATTACTCATCATCAACTTATTTAGCTTTCATTTTTCTGTTTCTTTTGACTTGATTCGAACCTGTTTTCATTCCTTGTCGTTGCCTTGGTCATCGTTGTTTCAGATGGATCAATTTTTTTCTGCTTGTAATTCTTTTAAAATGTATAACTGTTTAACTTCGTTTATTTTAATGTCAACATTTAATTTGTGTTTCATTGCGTTTGATATGCGCTAATTGTGTTTATGGGGGAGCTTGATCTCCAGTTAGATCGCGTTTGGGAATATTTTTTAATTAACATGCACACACCTTCTAATGTTGTATTTGAGTCTGCTTTAAGAAGTTCTGTAGGCACGACTGGCCCTTGGGTTACAAAAACGTCTTACAATCATTTTATGCTCATTCTAGTATTTTATAATATAACAATAAAATAAACCCTCCACTGGTCCCTGTCTCTTGCTACTTTCATCGCCAGTCCACAATACCTTGCTTTCTCAGATCTTCTTCCATTGCTTCAAGCCATTTCCTTCTTGGTCCACCCCTTCTCTTCTTTCCTCCCTCTCTTTACATTTCTATGCTGTGCCATTCTTGCTACGTGTCCCAGCCATCTTGCTCTTTAGTTTTTTACCATTTGTGATATTCTGTGTTGTCCATACTTCTCCATAACTTCTTTATTTATTCATCCCTCCACAGTCCTTCCTTGTTTTTTACTCCTCAATATATCCTTCTCAGTACTTTCCTTTCCAATATTTCTAGTTTTTCCTCCTCCTTTTTCCGCTATTTCTTTTTTTATCCATTTCTGTAAAATATTTGATCCCATCTATATGTAATTTCTTCTTGCTTTATTTTTCCCCCTTTGTCTTTGCATTCTAAGGATGTCGTTTTTGGCAACACTTTCACCTTCTTCCGTCTTCTTTTATGTTATCTTTTCTTGCATGTTCCTTTATCTTTGTTTGTATATTCCTTACGTAATATTTGTCTCAGTTCTTCGTTTTGTTCTCTATTTGTATTTCCTTTCAAGAATCTTCTTTCATCAATTATGTATAGTTGTAGTGTCCGATTTGGTAGGCATTTTTTCCATTTTTCGATAGTAGACGTTCGATATTTTTTGATTTTCAATTAGCCAACTTGCTCTTTGTTCGTTTTCAGTGGGTAAATGTTCTGTGTCTTTTAATTGTTTTGCCATTTCTTCTTATTTGGTTTTTCGTCAAACCTCCATTGTCGTTCTTTTCTTCTACTCCACAGTTGCCCAGTAACACGTTTTTTTTTGTACCCCTGTGTCACGAGTTTATTACAGAAGAGTTACTTTTAGCTGCAACAGACGATCCGATCTTACCGGAAAGTTGGAATCATAAAACGGACTACGTCTACGGAATATCCGATTCATTGTACGATAAAAATCAAGTTACAAAAAATCGTAATGGGGACCCAATTGCAGACTGCTTCGGTGTTATAGCACGAAATGATTCCGCCATTTTGGCTGTTGCGGATGGTGTGAATTGGGGAGAAAAGGCTAGTATAGCCGCGAAATCCGCCATACACGGTTGTCTCCATTATCTCGACAAGACCATTTTTAACGATACTAAACCGTTCGATGATATTAGTTCGTCAAAGTCGGATACGATTTTAGGTCAAAATCGTATAGGTAACACTAGAGAGGTTTTTGTATGTCTCTTGCGTGCGTTTCACTGCGCTCACGATCTTATTTTGGAAAATCAGGGTATGCTTACGACTTTAACCGTAGCAGTCGTTTTGCCGTTAAAAGTAAAGGACGATGGCGAATCTTTTGTGTGCTGCGTGTGTAACGTCGGTGACACGCTAGCCTACGTTTACTCACACAAGTATGGCGTTCGAGAGTTAACGAAGGGTAAGTGCGTGCCGAGAAATGGACAGTATTAATATGTACATCCCTCAGGTTCGCACGACATAAACTGCAATCGCGATATGCGAGATGCGTTAGGTGCCCTGGGTCCCGTTGACGGCATCAATCCCGAACTTAGCAATTTGACACTTTCCATTACAACCATACATAAAGGCGATATTATAATGGTGGCGAGCGACGGACTAACGGATAATTTTGATCCCAACGTTTGCAAATTTACAGTTAATCCAAAAGATGTACTAAAACCGAAGCGTAACAGTTCCAAGGATAACCAAGCAACGTCTTCCAAGGAGGCACCGGCAAAACCGCCTCGTAAAAGTAAACCGCAGCCTTTAAAAACCGCCGACACTTTCGATGATCCGCTAAAAGTTCAATTTATGAAAGAAAATTCCCTCGGCGCCGATAGACATGCACATCATACACATGCGTCTTTAAATCCGAGACCGAGGCAGACAACGAAAACGACGACGACAACAACAACTTTTGTTCGTTCGAAAACATCGTTGGACATGCGTTCCGGGTCGAAAATTATTTTACGTAACGAAGATGGCATACCGTTTGTGACACCGTTGCAACGTTACGAAATATCACTGCTACTAATGGAGGACGTTCTGAAACGAGGAATTTCCGGTCAAGATTTGCAATGTACCACCGCTAAGAAAGTGTGCGAAAATTTGGTAAATTTCGCATTCAGTATATCGTCCGCTAAACGTCACACGCTCGAGGATGCCGATTTATACTTTGATAACTTGAACGGCGTGATGGTAGAAATTTCGCAACAAGAGAAAAAGAATCGAAGACGTAAAGGACTCGAACGTGTACAAAATCTTCCCGGTAAATTAGATCATGTCAGTATTGTCGCTTACAATGTCGGTAATTACGCACATGCGTATTAGGTGCAATATCGTGAGGTGCTTCGCATTTATTTTGATCTCGTCTTTCGTACTTTTATAAAGGTCAGAGTAGACAAATATTTTACTACTAAAAGAAAGCTATATTTTCAATTGCAGCTCGGACACGTGCATGTAGCTATTTTACATAAATTATATACGTAGAATTAGTAATGGATAACTTCATTAATTGTTACGTTCTGTTTGTGATTTGTAATCTTTATGTGAAATAATTACTTATTTACTAAGATTAACTAACGTCAACTTTGTTAGATTAACTTTCCCACTATGTTAATTCTCTTTTTTACAATAAATTTATGTTTACATTTATTTCTTTGCTATCGTGCGAATCCACCACAAAGATCATCAGAATCGGCCCTACATTCATAGGACATAGAAGGGGTGTTTGACAAACTAACCTTCGTACCAATAAAAATTTGCTTTACACCGTCATAGAGTAACCTGGGAGAGGGCCCAGGGTGAAACCATACTCAAGTGGATCTTTCTCCTTTTCCAGTCACATCTGAACTTAGTGGTGCATCCTGAACGAATAATGCTGCCAAGCGACAAGGAACATCACCTTAATACATGTTTCTTTTTACTAGTACTTGTAATGTCGGTGACGAGGAATTTGTTTCCTGCTGTGTCCATTTGCACAGCGTCTTGCATCTACTTTTTCTTTTCAAGGATCTTTGCGACGCGTAACGAAATAAGGATAGAGTCAGCGTTATTAGCAAACTTCTCCAAGTGTGATGAGAGACTGTGTATCTTTGCCATGAATTCTCACTTTGATCGAAATGAGTCGTGCTTTGTTGGTATTGTTCAAAGAAAATTGCTCGTTTATGACATCATTTCATTAAACACCACATAGTCTGGGAACGCTGATGAGCTGCAGGTTCTAATTGGTCCTGTACAGTACCGTCAGTACCTAATATATGGCGTGGATCAACATTCGATCTTGTCAGTGGCTCCTGGATATAGGTTTTACAGAAGAATGTGAATTGCTCCATCTTCCATATGTCCATTTATTCAATTTAGCTAATTAGCTAATTAAAATAAAAGTCTTTGTACTCTTTGAAACAATTAAAGTCAATATTGTTCTCATGCTCCGATTGCTTAAATTCAAAAATCCTCAGAGTCTGACTCTGAAAACCCATGGAAAACCCTCAGAGTCAGTAGATTAATAAAAACCAAAACCCTAACTTTTTAGCGCCATCTTCTGATGACTAAAAGCAAAGACTATCCTTCGGATAGTCTTTGCTAAAAGTGACAAGTCTTGTCATAACACAACTAGATGGCGTCGATAGAAATTTTGACGTTTCAAAACTTTGCATATCCAAATATGGCCTTTCGCTTTGACCGTCGGTGTTTTGGTGATGTAGAAAATAACTTGGTTTCAAGTTTAAATGTTTAAGGTAGATCAATAAGTGTTCGAATGTGCACATTTTCTCGAAATTACGCAATTATTATTTCAGGCAAGTAGGAGAAAATTATTGATATTTTTAAGGTTATGTTCAAGATATTTACAGCTACTTATAAGAATTGTGTTTGCACTTTTCTAATTTGAATATTTTTCAGATGTCTTTTAGAGTGGTTCGCAGCTCGAAGTTCAGGCACGTTTACGGTACTGCCCTTAAACGAGAACAATGCTACGATAATATTAGGGTTAGCAAAAGTTCGTGGGACTCTACCTTTTGTACTGTAAATCCAAAATTTTTAGCTATTATTGTTGAAAGTGCGGGAGGTGGTGCTTTTATTGTTTTACCGCACAAACAAGTACGTATAATCTGTTTTGTTTTTTGAGAAAAAAACGGTCGTTATCTTTTAATGGTGGAAGTGAGAATCGGCGATAAGATAATAATGACACAACATCCGTGTGATAATTACAAATTTATGTAAAGAGAGAAGTGCAACAATTTTTGGCAAGTTTTCAAATCCAAAAATATACACACACACACTCATATTTTCTAATATTATTTATTTCTGGCTCAAAAAATTGCCGTAGCGTAACAGAAATTACCCACCGTGACACGGTTTTTTTTTCTCATAATTACAAATATTTAAATAGTACGCTCTAATAATTACACAAATGATTACAGGCCGGTCGCATTGCAGCAGATCATCCACTGGTTGGCGGTCACAAAGGTCCCGTTTTAGATATAGCATTTTGTCCACATAATGACAACGTAATAGCTAGCGGTTCGGAGGATTGTGTCGTAAAGGTATGGCACATACCCGATTGCGGTTTAGTCAAGACTTTAACGGAACCAATTGTCGATCTCCTTTACCATCAGCGTAGGGTTGGCCTCGTGTTGTGGCATCCCACTGCGTTAAATGTACTTCTAACGGCAGGCAGCGATAATCAGGTTGTTATATGGAATGTCGGTACCGGCGAACCTCTAGTTCACATCGACTGTCACCCCGATATCGTATACAGCGCGTGCTTCAACTGGGACGGCTCACAGCTACTAACAACATGTAAAGATAAGAAGATAAGGATTATCAATCCGAGAACGGGCGTAATCGAATCTGATGCCGTCTGTCACGAGGGCTCCAAAGCGACGCGCGCAATTTTTTTAAGACACGGACTCGTGTTCACCACCGGTTTTTCGAAAATGTCGGAACGTCAGTACAGCCTGCGAACACCGGACGCGTTGAGCGAGCCGATCGTAATGGTCGAGCTCGACACGTCCAACGGCGTCATGTTTCCTCTCTACGATGCGGACACAAACTTAATATACTTATGCGGTAAAGGGGACTCGGTGATCCGTTACTTTGAAATAACGCCCGAACCGCCGTTCGTGCACTACATTAACACCTTTCAAACGCCCGATCCTCAGAGAGGCATCGGTATGATGCCGAAACGTGGTTGCGACGTTTCCAGTTGCGAGATATCGAGGTTTTATCGTCTGACCAACTCCGGATTGTGCCAGGCCATAACAATGACGGTACCGAGAAAGTCAGAGCTGTTTCAAGAGGACTTATATCCCGATACCATCGGCGATTCGGCGGCCTCGACCGCCGACGAGTGGATGGAAGGAAAGGACGTCGATCCAATTTTAATCTCGTTGAAAGATGGATACAAACCGCCCGAGGCGAAAGTTTCGATCAGCGTTAATAAACGAAGGAACGTACTCGATAAGGGATCGGGTAAAAGTTCTAAAGATGGTGGGGGTTCTAAACCCCAAGCTGAGATAACGGTAACTGTTATTGTTACGCCTTTTTTTTTTGTTTAATTATAATAACTCAAACTTTTTATTTTAAATGCGATCCGATGTGTTTTCACACTGTCGATGAATAAATTAAATAAGGGTTGTCAAGTTACAACTAGTGATGGGACAATTCGAATGGAAAATAACCGATCATTCGGTTATGAAAAAAACCGTTGCCATTCGGTTTTTAATTAGAGTATTCGAATGGAAAATAACCGAAAACTGCGCCTGCGCCAGCATTCAATTCAGTATTCAGTACCACGAAAACCGACAGTATTCTCTATTGAGTCTATTCTATATTCTTTCTTTCTATTCAGTATAAGTAAAACCGAAAACCGACAGTATTCTATTCAGTATCAGTATCTTATTCTTATTTAGTCAGTTATTCTTATTTCAGCTTTTCAGTTTCAGTTCAGGGCGTTCACCCGCACCGTTGTATACGGCTATTTAATACCTATATTATTAATATTCTATTTCCATTGTCTTTTTCTTATTGCGCTTTTACAAATTGAAATCATTTGGTTATTGCTAGGTACATGTTGTTAATTGATAATGATATTATCAAACACCGGAAATGGGTAAAATAACAAAAGAAAAAGAACTCCAAAAAAATCTTTTGATGCTTCGCGAGCTTTCCGATGACGATGTTCTTTTAAAATCTTAAATCTAAAGTAAATTGCCCTATCGAGGTTTTGCCAGATGTTGTTTTATTTTTTTTCACCACCATCTTTCACGATTACAAAATCTGTTTATTTGTTTTATATCTTTGTACAATTTCAAAGAATTATTTATTATTTACATTTGGATCTAACGAAAATGTAAGTACATATAAGTAGTAACTCAGTAAGTACATTTTGTAAGTTTTATCGAAATCGTCAAATCGAAACTAGACTATAAATTATTATAAGTAGAAGTATTTATTTTCAATTAATTGACTACGGGTGTATACTGTATGACACATAGGAAAGGAATGTGCAATTCTGCAATTGAGGAAATGAGGATCGCCCTTGAAGGATTCACATTTCATTCAACTGAATACTGAACTGAAAGTTCTACGCGTACGAAAAAACCACTCGCTTGAAAATAACTGCAAATTATATGAGTGATAATTCGAATGGCCATTCGGTTTTTAAAAACATTCAGGTACTGAATAGTCGGTTATTGAAATTATTCGGTTATGCCCATCGCTAGTTACAACATCTTCAGGAAAATCTTTGAGCTAAATTATTGTCATCAAAAATGTAAAAAGGGACAACCATTTTTCTACGAAGGCGTAAAATGAAAATGAGGTTCATTTAGCAACACTAATAAGATAAGTTGTGAAAATATCAATGCAGCGCTGATAATAATAATTATGTACTTAATCGTCTAAAGAAAACACAGCACCAAAGAATTTTAAAGATAATAATCAAAAATGTTAAATAATGACGAATCAATAAGGTCAATTTCTTCCATTGAGTAAAGGTCATCTTATTTAGATTTTACATTGCAAAAACGTAAAAATATTTTGTTATTATTGTATGTCTTGGGATGTTTGTGTTGTTTGCCCTATCTGTGTGTTTATGTTTATAACGGTTGTTCTTTGCATCTAACATCGAAATTTTGAATTTCAACTACAGACTTGCAAAATGCACATTCGATTTATACATACCGGATTTACAGAAAAGTTAGTCGTGTTTACTACATGACGCACTTACTATGCCATTGTCTAAAACAAACCTTCGGTTATTTGCTTGTAACAACAATTATAAACTAAGCATTATATTTTTAAAGGCGTCTAAAAAAATGCAAAAGAGAGAAAACAATGAAAAAAACACAAAATTTTATCAGACAAAAATTGTACCTCAGACAAAAAATATAGATAAAACATCTAAACTAAATGAAAAAATCATTGCAGGAATATGAAATGGAGAAAAAGACGGGAAGAACTGGGATCCTTGAGGCCGTTGAACACAGCACTGTAAACACCAAAAATGACAATAATAATTTATTATTTCATATGTTTCGGCGAACAAAGTATGGTGGTTTTTTGTGTTTTGCAATGTTGGGAAAAAAAGGAACAAGTTTAATAAAGCGGGGGAATACAAAAAATTATTAAATCGTTTTCTGTTTTTGTTCTTTCTAGTTCAAACTTATTTTGTTCCATGTGGCCATTATCTTTCTTTCATTTCGGGCCCTATATTGTTTGTTCTCAAACCTCCTCCTGATATCCGCCCTTTTGGCTGTTGCGACCATGGCCCGGTCCCGTCATGGTCGGATATGAGAGGTTCTACTGTATATCTATAAAGTGCTCAATTTCCTCCTTCGATGCTTTGTTATTTTATTTCTTCGCTATTTGCACATCCTCATCTCTCCTGATTATATTTTCTGCTATCTCCTACCCCTATTCCTCTCTACCTCCTCTTTTATAGTATCGCCTTCTCCCTTCCTGTCCACATCTTAATCTCGTTCCAGCAGCTTTCAAAATTTCCCCTTTCTTCCTTCTTTCCATCATCATCATCATCATTATCATCATTATTTATTCATCTAGTAAATTAGTGATATACACATACATCCTTTCCTCAAAGGCCATCATTCCTCCCCGCCACGATTCTTATCTTTTCTAACTTCAACTGCTCCTCAACCACATACTCCACGATTTCCTTTTTCAACCCAGCACCAACTTCCAGTACTTCAATTGTATCCTTTCCAAGTGCTCTCTTTTTGCACCCCCACACTTCTGCCCCCATATAACAACACACTTTTTACAAACCTGTTTACAACCACCTCATATTAAAGCCATCTTTTTGTTGCTTTCTCATACACTTTTTACTAGTTTACTTCTCTCAAAACATCCGTTCTCCTCATACTTTTCTCTTTTTCTATCGTCCCCTCCACCACTTTCGAACGCTCTCAACACATTATACATCTTCTTTTTTGCAGCCTGGATTGCAATCATGCATCTATGCTGCTTATTTTCATTACTTTTATCTTCTTTTATTTTTCTCACTGTTTTGCTGACTTTATAAAGACACCCCACTGATTTTGTGCTATTTAAAAACTGAACGGTGGGTTTTGCAAGTTGTTACAATATGTAGGTAACACAATACAAAATTTTTATATTAAATAAGTCAAAATATGCCAAGCATTAATAGACAAAGATCCCAAGACTTCACATAATAACGTCGAATGTTTTAGGATAGTCATGTGTACAGAAATACCTTTAATGCAATGATATTTGCATAATGCGTTCCTATTAATCTTGCTAATTGAACCTCGTTTGATTGGATGTCATTCTCAACGTTGTATCTTGACAATCCTTGTTTAATTTTAATCTCTCACCGCTGCATTTAAAATAAAAAATTATTAGTATTATAATATACTTATGTGTAATTACGAAACGTGAAAATTAATTATAATGTTCTTACTTTTTGTAGGATAAGACTCTACAAGATTTCGCGGACGAAATTCGTAAATTAAAGGCAATGATAGTTAAGCACGAAAATAGGATTAGGGCCTTAGAGGCGGAAGTAGCTTTAAGTAAAAGTAACGTCGATGAGGACGGACCCGGGGGAGACGGTTTGAACGTTGTACCGCCGATGGCATCCGACGAAGTTTGATTTTAAACTGTGACAAAATTTCTATTTATTCGCGAGAGTGTCGCGTGTAGTTTTAGTTACAAATTCGATCGCGCCTCGGTTTTTGCAACCTCTGACCTGTTTCCATCACTGCCTCATTCACTTTTGTGTGTGTCCGTGTGCATTTTTTTAACAACGAATTATGTATATATTTATATAATGTTATTAACACTTTTTAAAGTATTTATGTAACTTTTTTTAGTTTGTTCATTTTGTTATTATTTTTTTAAATAAATCTCGCCTTACAAGGTTTTTAAATCGTTTTTTGGTTTTTGCTAATTAGTAACGTAAGATATACAAAGTGCCTTTTAAAGAAATGCGCAATATTTTTAATATCGTTATTATGGAGAGACGATAAAGCAAAAATTGTACGTTTTTAGTATGAAAGTTTAATTACAAATAGAATTTACGATTATGTGATAATAAAATGTAATAAATAATAAATATTGTTACTTACAATAAATCAGTGCCAAAAATGTGTATCATTATTGCTAAAGCTAAAAAAATTGTAATTGCGATATACACTTACTTACCAGCTTACCACACTACGACGTCTTTCATTTACCTAAGGTTGTTCTTAATTTTTAAAGGATAATGAGATCATTTTCTTAAAATTACGTTCCTACTTAACATCCGTAACAATTTCGTTCTTCTTTCTATAATTTATAATTTGCGAAAAGGGGAAAAAATTATGAACCGACAAGGGAAGAAGCTAAATTCGAGGAAAACGTTTTATGTGAAAAGTGGTAAGTTATGGAAATGATAACCGCGTCGTCCTTTTGCCGCCAAATAGATATAAACGACATGATACGCCCCCGGTATGAAACATATAAAACCGGCGAGTAAAAAGACAGCACCTTGTAAACCGGCCTGCGGTTCTGCCAACGCCAACGTACCGGTCGTAAGTAAACCGATACCTATAAATAAAAGCGTGGTGGCCGCCAGCACCATGCGCCAGTTTTCGCGTATCTTCGGATGTTGGAAACATGAACTGTTATTAATCTCCTGATTTGAGCCATCACAATAGTCTTGTATTAAAGAATCACTATCTCGTGAAGCATCGTTTGACATTTTATACGTTCTAAAATCGTGATTAGTATTACTAAATGGAAGGGCTTTACAAATAATAAGGTACGTACCTCGCCGATTCTACTTTAATGCCCGTGTAGTCACCTTCGGTATCTAAACCAATTTTATTGGATGGAATGCACGTCGTACCGTACACTCGAATGGCTTCGTCAGTTTCTTCCTCGAAGGCATCATCTATAGAAAATCTCTTCTGTTTACCAGTTGTACCATTTGGAAGTCCAAATTGTTTATTCGACATTTTTCTTTACTGCGATTTTATCTTTTGAATTAAACGAAACGCTGAATTTTTTTTATGACCAAATTCATAATTTCAACCCCTATTTGATTCTATTTAAAACGAAATGATTATATTTTGAAGAAATTGCATATAAAATTGTAGGTTATTAAAACGATTAAAACCTATTATAAATAGGATAAATAGAGTAGGTACAGTTGGTACAGTGTATGGTAAAATAATTGTACCTGAGGTAGCGTTCAACTAATTCGTCAGATTCGATCAATAGATCACAAAGATGCAGAAGCATAAGATCAAATTAAAAATTTCTTGCATTGAACTGTACGTATAGCGTACAGTTCAAAGTAATTTATTTTACGTACATTCAAATAAACTCTGCAGTGAGATTTGTGAGCAGTGGCGTAACTAGCAGGCACCGGGCCCGGGTTCCAAATCTAAAAATGGGCCCCCCCCCCCACGTAATAAGAATTTTAAATAACCAATTAAAATAAATCACAAAATTTATTATTATCCCACAAATGTTAAGAAAAAAGACAAAGTATTACAGTAATAATATTTAAATTATAGGTAAGATTATAAATATTTGGAGTGATGAAAACAGCAGGTCAGAATTCTCAGAAGCTTTATACAATACAATAAATACGGTGCATCTGTTTTGTTTATGATTGGTACGAGATACGAGTACAAACAACAACACCGCTAGTAAATGAAGGGTAGGCCGGAAATTGTGGCAATAAAAATTTTGTTCCATAAATGAAATGTTACATTATGTCAACTTGCTGAAAAATATAACGTACATTTTGTAATGCAATTCCTTTAAATACGTTTATCAGCAGTTTATGAGGACTCTTTACGAAAATACAAATATTGGTGCCGTGACATCCGGGCCCCTTAGATCACGGGCCTGGGTTCCGCGGAACCCGCGGAACCATTGTAGTTACGCCCCTGTTTGTGAGGTTATCTAAAAGAAAATTTTTTTTAACAAAAATTTGAACGTCTAAAATGATCTTTACAGACAAATAATAGCAATCATTTCGTAATTGAAATTCTAATTTTCTCTTTTGTGTAATACAGACTTTCAAATAGCTTTTCCTTGCGGAAAACTTTTTATTGGAGTGAATTTATTATTCTCAACTACCGTTTAATGTAAAAATTGTGTCTTGATGATATCTTATGACGTTGACAGTACCACAAAACATCCCTGCTTTGTGGACGTTTTTTATAATACGAATACGATTAATATGTATCATACAAGTATATCAAGGGTAGGTAACAGGTGGCGCACGATAAAGAAAAACAACCGTCGCTTGCCGAAGTCGAATCGGGTTGCTATCGAGCAAATTATTCGCCAATGGGCGGTACTCAAAACACGTATTTTCAATTTAAGCGGGTTAAAATGATCATTACCCATCCAAGTCTAATCGCGATTAGACTTCGGCATGTACCAGTTGTTATTCCTTGACGCGCGCAACCTGAATCTTTTTCTATTTGTTGCCAACACAAGGTAAAAGGCAATACAGGCCTTACAATAAATATATAATATAAATACACCGACGCGGTATAAGCCGAAATTAGTTACCTGGACGATTAGATGATTTGAAGTAAAGACTCTAATCTGGCCGATCACCACTAGCTCCAAAGTGTCACGAAAATCTCATTTTAAGCTCGGTATTTTTCGTGGTAGAAACAAAGATGTTGTAGTTGTAGTAGCTACCCAGCAAACACACATATAAAATATACATACAACATATGTAAAATTGAAGTAAATACCCCTACATATGCTTTCTTATATATCAAGTACGTAAGTATTCTTTAATAAGTTATATAAACCGTATGTCACACAATTACGTATATTTTACATAATAGTATAGAAACTTACGGATATTCCGTATACAGAAATTCATATAATATATACATATAGATAATTACATATCACTCATGAAATTCATGTGCTGTCATATTTACATGATTAGATTTATGTATGTTATATGTAAAATATTTTATGTAATATTACTTATTTTTATGTATGCCTTCTGTAAATATAATTAGAAATTATGATTACATAATTATATTGTATGGTCGAAAATAAAGTCCGTTTCTATTTCTATCGAACGCGCGTGTTTTCTACAACGCCAAAAATTGTAGTTCACGTACCTTTAATATTAGATCTGTATCGACTAAAATGCGTCTAATTTATATAGAAAATAAATAATATAAAATAAATTAAATCCTGGTCAATTTTAACATAAAGTTAAAGATAGGTATAATTATTGAATAAGACTTCACTCAACGGTAAAATCAAACAAAATTTAAACTAATAACGCGAAACAGCGCAAAGTTACGAAGTACGAAATAAAAAAAAGGGATGTTACAGATTAGCGCAGTGGTACAATGCTGGAGACAATGAAAACACATGTCGGATTTCGGAATTTGCAACGCCCACTCCCAAACGTTCGAATCCGGTTAAGGGACACTTTTCAAGCAAGTATATCATAATAAACTGTCGGTTTTCAGTTCAGGTAAAAACGGGTTCGTGCAAGAATTAAGTTAAATATAATTAAAAGTACAGTTGCACGTAAAATGTAGTTTTTCCATTTTTTGTATGGAACTGCTTAAATAATTTTTTACATTGATAATAATTACATTATGCTCGAGTAGCTGCCATTTTGGTCATCGGAACGCTTTTACAGCTAATATTTTTTGTGTAAATATTACATAAAATATACATAAAACGTATATAAATTCATGTAGAAGAATTTACATCTAATAGACATATATATTATTTTGAAAATTGCTGACATCCTGACATTAAATATATCTTATTTTTCTTCCAGTTTTATATAAATTATATGTATTTTATATATAAATGTGTTTGCTGGGATATTTACATCTTTGGGTAGAAATGTTCATCGATCTGGTGACATATAAAAGGAAGCACAAACTGGCACGCCTATGAATGTAATAATTTCACAAAGACGATACGCTAATGATCTCATGAATTTATTCTCTATTCCATTTAAGAAGGTAGTGAAGGAAAACATAGGGCAGCTTTGACCTTGGTTCTCATTGGTTAATATGCAAACCGGTTTTAAACACACAAACATATTTTCATGAAATAGTGTTATTTGAGGTAAAATTCAAGTTATATTGGTAAACTTGTCCTGCTGTCAGATCATTGAACTGTACGCTATTAGCGTATAGTTCAATGTGTCAGATAGACAAAACTGTCTCTATCTGACAGCACGACAAACAATTTTACCAATATAACTTGAATTTTACTTCAAATATCACTGTTTTATGAAAATACGTTTGTTTACCAATATGGGCAAAATTGTTTGTCCTGCTGTCAGATAGAGACAGTTTTGTCAACTCCATTACTTTGTATTCTTTGTCAGTTCGTGTTTTTCATTTATATTCTCCTATCCGTCATTTTTACTACATATTATATAAATGCTCGCATTCAATATGAACATTTTTTGGTCATTTTGTGTAGAATGTTATGAAATTAACTGAAAACCTTTGAGTATAATGGGCGACATCTCCTGGTCATATAAAACATTATTTTTTGCATATAAGTTTTCATGACTTTCATTAAACGAATCCAGCGAATGAATCCGTTGTAAATAACACTATCACATTACTTCCATGTCACGTGTTTGTGTTTTGCCATTCACAAAGTTCTCCATTGCAATAATTCACTTCGTCAGTCGCAATCTACAATCTCATATAGCACATTTTATTTGAAACACACGCCTATTTCAATCAATCATGTAGGTACTGGCTAATAAAGAAATCCACTGATTTATTAAAGAGCTTTCTAAAATATATGACGTTTACAAAATTACACTATTTTTAAATTTTCCCGCATTTTGAAGATAACCAAAAAACATAGCTGTGTAAACTTGCCCTCAGAGGTAGCGCCATCTACTACCTTCTTAAATGGAATAGACGTAACAAAAATTTCCCATTTCCCCCCACTCCACTCGTTACTTTTGAGTTTTCACCGCTGAACTCAAGAGGTCAGTGGTTTTCACGTAAAATTTTTTGAAAATAACTGTCAAATCCGACATTCCTCAGTGAATATCACAAAAAGTTTAGTGATTACGATAAATAATTTGTGGGTAAGGGCAGTATGGGTACTTATTTTGATTTCAGTCACGTACTTACGCGTTTTATAGTAAACAATTTTTTAGGTTATGAAAATTTTGAAATTGTGTCGTGTACAAAGTAAAAATTTGTAATTTACTAGAAGAGTTTGGAAGTTTCGGTATCACGGTCGCAATGTCTAATAAGAATCTTCAAGATCGTCTAGTCGCGCTCATAGTAAGTGTAAAAGCGCAAAGATATTAATCCATACTCTAACTTCTCTTTATTTAGTCTGTTGTTTGCCATCCTTTGTAATGTGTTAAAATTACAATATTACCTTGTATTTAAATTGACCAAATTTTTACTTGCCTTTTCTCAGTTTGCAGATACAAAAAGTTCAGGAGCCAATACTGCGGCTGGTGATGATGCAAATATGAAATCGAAGCAATTAATTCCAGTTTTGGAAAAAGTGGATTTGCAAGAAATAATGGTGAAATTTAGCTGCAGTATCGTTTTAATGAACATTGGTACTTTCAAATCTTACTTAAGTATATAAGATACGAAATCGCAGTTTCTGTTTAGGTAAAAATCGCATACTGACCAAGGGCACCATTCTAGAATTAAGCAGGGCGATGGCGACATTTAAAGCTTTGAGAGCGACAAATTTGTTTCCAGTCGATAAGTTGGTGGGTGTCTTGAAATTGATGGCATATAACATACGGCATACTTGTCAAGTGAGTTTTTCGATTTGGAAAATGTTCTCTCCATGTTGTTCGTGTTATAGGAAGGTAATCAAGTCTTGGATCACGTTATGGCAGGTGGCGATTCTTGTCTAGTCTCACTTTACGTGATGACATCCCCCAAAATGGCAAAACAAGTGTATATAGAGGACGTAATTGATGCAGTAGTGTTATTCATAAAGCATCAACTTCCCTCCTTTGATTGTAATTTTAAAGTTGACAGCAAAAAGAAAGGTACGTTTTCGTAATTTCCTCCAGTATGTGTGTGTAACTTTGTTTTGTAGTCAGTAAAGCGAATGAGCTCACACAGGAATTGGAGATGTTTGCGCCATTGTATAATAAAATAATTACGACGATAAAGTTGTTAACCGAATTGTTCGGTATACAAATTTTATCAGATACCTCGGCAGTTGCTGTATCCGAGATTGCTTTGGCACCTTTTTTTATTGAAAATGTCGGTGAATTGCAAATGGAGTGTATTAAACTTTTAGTGAAGGTACGCATTTATTTCCTTCGCATTATCCCAGTAAACATTTATAGTTTTCTATTCTCAGGTTTTGTTACTCATTATAACTGAATATTTTTCTATCGTCGCTGCACAACTCCTGCGCACTTAAGGGTACTTAAAACCTCATCCACTGTCAAGAGAAATCGGCTATAGGTATAACTCGCATACTTATAATCTTCGGCGGTCTTCTTGCTCTTGCATTTCTTCTATCGGAGATTTCTATCCTTTTTCTTGAAGATACCTTTCATCAAAGCTCCAAAAACTTGCCATTTTGAAATATCGATGTGTTGAAAGTTTGCGATTTAGATTTTTATAACCCTTAAGATGCTGTAGAAATCGGAATACTTGATTTCTTTTAATTGGAAACATATACGAATCATAAGTATCACGTTTAAACCTTGGAATATTAGAGTCCCCGAAGTTCTGTAACTTTACAATTATGAAATTTGAGAATGGCAAAATCTTGAGACCTTCGAAAACTTTGCTAGGTATCTTAAAATTTTGAAATTGTTAGTTCCTGTACTTAACCTTGGTTTGGGCACTTTGATTACTAGTGTGTACAGTAATGGGCGGTTACATCCCTGCGTTACGTCTTCTATGTTTCGAGTTCTGCTGTTTTCTCATGTCTCTCTATTATTATAATGACACTCATAAGTTTGAAGTAAGTAGTTGAGCACACACAAGTTACACCAAACAAAGTGCATTTTTGCATTACTCCACTAAGAACATATCATCATGCAGTGTTACATCAACTACACAGTCACAAAAAAGGATAGATATAGTTCAGCTACAACAAAAATTTTTTTTTGCTTACAAGTATATTACAACTGATATTACAAATAGCATCTATTATTTTATTGCTTAATAGGTAACACTGTTTGGTGGGCTGTTTTCATTGAACTGTTCCCTATATGCAACTGGAAAGGTAACGCTAATAAGTGACACTGAAGCCACAGCCAAGTTAAGCAACCCTCAACGAATGGGTATCTCTTCCTTTCCCACACAAAGTCATACTCAACGCCGTAGCACGAGAAATAAAATAAAATACGTTGGCAGTTACGTCTGCTGTACTACCACAGCAAGCTAAAAAGCGACAGAAGTACCTAGACTGCATCTGGCTTCTGGCTTCAACGCCTACAATGCATTGGAATAGGTCGTATTCCTTCCATTTGCGTATAGTGTGCAGTTCAATGGCTGTTTCTAATCCATTGTTTAGTCCCACGAGAGTGGCACACTACATACTGTCACTATGTCCATATCACTTATCACTGCTGTTGAAGGATCAAATCTAAGGGATTGGTCCTCTTGAGCCACATGACGACGCAATCAGGCTCCAACGGCTGCTTGACCTCCAGGTTGACATGCTCCTGCAGGCACTGTCCATGCCTCAGAGCATTCCTTTCAATTTCGTCCCTGACAGGTCCCTGTGCAGGTTAGCATTTTGGATGTACCAAGGTGCATCCACTGTGCATCTGCCATCTCGGTAAAATTTTGAAATTGTTAGTTCCTGTACTTAGCCTTGGTTTGGACACTTTTATTACTAGTGTGTAGAGTAATGGGTGGTTACATCCCTGCCTTACGTCTTCTATGTTTCGAGTTCTGCTGTTTTCTCATGTCTCTCTTATAATTATAATGACACTCTTAAGTTTGAAGTAGTTGAGCCCACACAAGTTACACCAAACAAAGTGCATTTTTGCATTACTCACCAAGAACATATCATGCAGTGTTACATCAACTACACAGTCACAAAAAAGGATAGATAGTTTAGGTACAATAAACATTTTTTTTGCTTACAAGTATATTACAACTGATATTACAAATAGCATCTAGTAATTTTTATTGCTTAATGGTTAACACTGTTTGGTGGGCTGTTTCCATTGAACTGTACCCTATACGCAACTGGAAAGGTAACGCTAATAAGTGACACTGAAGCCACAGCCAAGTTAGACAACCCTCAACGTACGGGTCTTCCTTTCGCACCCAAAGTCATACTCAACGCCGTAACACGAGAAATAAAATAAAATACTTTGGCAGTTACGTCTGCTGTACTACCGCAACAAGCTAGAAAGCGACAGAAGTACCTACTCCGCATCTGTCTTCTGGCTTCAACGCCTACAATGCATTGGAATAGGTCATATCCCTTCCAGTTGCGTATAGCGTGCAGTTCAATGGCTGTTTCTAATCCATTGGTTAGTCCCACGAGAGTGGCACACTACATACTGTCACTATGTCTGTATAACTTATCACTGCTGTTGAAGGATCAAATAAATCTAAGGGATTGGTCCTCTTCAGCCACATGACAACGCAATCAGGCTCCAACAGCTGCTTGGCTTCCAGGTTGACATGCTGCTCCAGGCACTGTCCATGCCTCAGAGCATTCCTTTCAATTTCATCTCTGACAGGTCCCGTGTTCAGGTCCCTGTGCAGGTTAGCATTTTGGATGTACCAAGGTGCATCCACTATGCATCTCGGTACTTTATTTTGAAATGTTTGAACAATTTTGACATTGGTTTTCTTGGCACAGCCTCAGAGTTGGATGTCGTAAGTCCATACAGGCTTCAAAATCTGCCTGTATACCAGCAGCTTATCGACAACAAACATGCCTCAAATATTAGTTAACTGATAACTGTGTGTTTACTGGGATAGCATGTCTTTTACAGTTCATCTTTCTTTTTCTATATTTAGAGGAAAACAATTGCCGCTACATTTACATATATATGCATCAAACAATATTTTGTTTTATTTAAATCTTTAACATGTGAAAGTTTTCATCTCTAAAAATGGAAAAACGGTAGGTTAATAAAACATACAAATAATTGCGTGTCGTTTTCAGATTTTTGCACGTTACGAAAATCTTCAACATAATTTATTAAATAACATTTTGACATCATCAATTCGTCTTTCAAGTATCACCTACGAACTGAAAAGTAGAGGGCACATTCGAATGCTAACGGCCTTAGTTTTACAGTTACTACAGTCCACTGTAATTCTTCCGGAAAATTTAGATACTCGAAAACTTGATACACTAATCGATAGGAAATATAAGAAATTGAGCTCGTTGGCCTTAACATTTTTAACTATGTCGTTAAATAAGTGTATGGATGCCGAGTATAACTGTTTATTTGGAAATTTTGTGCAAGATTTGTGGTCAATTTTAAATAAACCTGAATGGCCCTGTGCGGAATTATTATTAGATTTATTAGGAAAAAAATTGTTGACGAATTTGCTAAATAAGGAAGGCGATATGTCTGTGCGGATGATGAGTTTGGGTTATTTGAATACGATGACCGCTTACTTGAGAACGTGCAATATTAGAAACGATAGTAAGTTAAGTAAAACCATTGCGGGAGAACTGAATGTAAGTTTTATGGGCGCAATGGCAAATTATTAATGATAATAATGTTACAGGAAGAGAACAAGGAGACTATTCAATGTTTGCAAGTCTTATTGCTAAATTTCTTTGCTGTTGAAGCGAGGAAGGATGAGGTCTTAACGTACGTACGCCATTTTTACATTGTGCAGTGGTATGAGACGCAGACAACCACACGAAAAGGTAACCAATTTTATATTTCATAATTACTCGGTCCTGCGTCCTCGTAACTTTCAGTGTCTGAGTGGCAGTTAATTCGGATCTTGGGCTCCTGTACCATTTGTACAACCATGTTGTGTTTCTTGCAGTTTGTTGTTTATTCAGGGTACAAATAGAATTATGAGCTGTACATAAAATAAAACTTACATATTACTAGAAAGTAAGAAATAATTGGTATTTATAACTAATTTAGATAATGAGTTAGAATATTTACTTATATACGATTAAATAATAATAAAAACACTCAGCCTGTCCTTATAACTTCTCTAATTAAAGGTGATGGATGAAAATTTAAATTGATGAACACTTATGCGACATGTTTCGGGAACTACTGCTCCCATTCTCAAGCAAAAATCAACATGATTGATGACATTAAAGTGTGGTGACTTCAATGAAGCATGAAGGGTCACTGGGGCTTAATGGACAGCCCTGTCACAGCCTTTTCCTTGTCCAGAAAGGTTCACTAATTTCATTGTCCACCCTCACCCTACACTTTGTCCCTTTGTTTATTTCCTCTATGTCCTCATCCATCTTTAACGCTGTCAACCGTTCCCCTAACTTTATCCTGTTTAAGTAAATTATCAAGTGCCGCTTTAATGTTAATAAAAAAGCGTACACCCTTCCCCCTTTTTTATCGAACTCCTTATTTACCAACTGCTTTATTAGTACATGTTCATCGTGCCCCTCCCCTTTCTAAAGCCTGCTTGCCAGTCCGGAATGAGTTACTTCCTTTCTATTTCCTCCTCCATTTTCTCTTGCATAACCATGGGAAACACTTTGTACCCTACGTTAACTGCACTATAATTTCTTATTTCCCTTTTCTCTCCCCCTTGAATACTGGTCATACAATTGACCCTCTCCCTCCTATATTCTATTAAACATCTTCAGTATCCCCTTGGGCCCTTGCCTCCCTTTGTGTTCCATCTGTACCCTCAGCCTTCCCACTTTTTATTTTCCTTAACGCTCTCTCTCATTCTTCCATACTTATCCACCTTGTCTTCGTTTCTTACTTTCCTCCTCTTCCCCTTGGCTTTCCGTCACTTCGCTCTAATCTTCCACCCTCTCCGCCAACTCCATACAACGCGCTCTCCATTTATTTCTCTATTTCCACCCTGCTCCTCTCAAATTTTCCTCTATACCTTTCTCTATTTAGAAAATGCCACATGTCCCTTTCATTCTCTATTCCTCTTATATTCTCCTTCATAAGCTGCTTGTACTTCTCCTTTTCATTTCTACATGTCTCCTTATACTTCTCCTTCAGCGCCTTATTCTTCCAACTTCTCCTTTCCCACCTCACTTCCCTCCTCGTCCTTTTGCACTTCGCATTCCACCACACTTTCCCCCTCCTTCCCCCACATACCTTTTCTTTTCTACCACCCTATCCATTTTCTCCACCAAAACCATCAAGTCCTCCTCCACTTCGTCCCCACACTCATACTCTTCCTCTAACCTGTTTCTATACCCCTCTATACTTTCTTTCACCCACTTTCACTTCTTTGTCTCCATTTCATACCTCCATTCCCCTCTTAACTCCATTTCCAGGGGTTGAAGATTTGGGTCCTCTTCCTCTCCTACCCGAACTTTTCTATATCATCTAAAATCTATCCCCATTCACAATCACATAGTCTGTAATGTAACTGATTCCCCCCTTCCGCTATGTAATACTTAGTTAAATTTAATTACATCGCAATTATATTGACAGAACTTTGATTAACATTATGTATCTGCAGAATCGATTTTATCACTAATTTTTGCTTTATTTTCTTCTTTTAATATTTTTCATTTTATTATAGAGAATACGAAAAAGCGTTTAAATGGCAATATTCGTCCACTTTCGGAGGGAACCAAACACCCACTGATCAACTATAGTGGAGCCGAAATTATTACAAGATACTTGGCGTCGAAACGAAACTTCGCTACTGACTTTAAACATTATTTTAAAGCGGTAAGTGCACCTTCATGAATGACCACATCATTTGTTATATCTTTTTTAGATCGTTCTTACTCTTAAAGATGAATCAGTGATGCTCCGTACTAAAGCACTGAGATGTCTCGCGACCTTCCTGCTCCTCGACCCTTCTTTTTTAAAGTGGGACTACATACAAGTTGCGGTGAATAATAGCTTGCTTGACCAGACACCTTCCGTACGAAAACTGACGATAAAAATATGTAACGATATCTGTTTGAGTTTTCCAAATTTGCCCAACATTTCCGAAATGTGTGTGAAAATAATTAGGCGAGTCAACGACGAGGACGGTATTCGCAAATTAGTTGTCGATAGTTTTGAGAAAATGTGGTTCAGTTCGATGACTACGACGAAAACCGTTTCGAATATAATGGCTGTTGTTGCTTTGTGTAAAGGGATCGAATTAGATTGTTTCGAGCAAGTTTTATCTCACGTACGTTCAAATTGGAATTATGCCAAAAAATTTAATCTTTCCTCTTTTCAGTTATTTAAGTCAAAGCAGTCAGACGAGCTACTTTATGTTGGCCAACAAATCGTCGATCGTCTCCTAGCGAATATTTCCTCTCAACATTCCGTCGCAGCTTTTACTACATGTTACTTGTTTGCGAAAGTTAGACCTCAATTATTAGTAAAACACATGAGCACTTTTCGGTCTTGCTTGGACCTCAAAGGGGAAACCGACGAAGTTATCCAAATAATATGCCGCACCGCCCAAATATTAGAGTTTATCGTTCCGTTAGTGACTAACCAAACTTTTTTAGCTCAATTAGAAGAAGAGTGTATGAATTTGGTCCATCGACGTGAGGGAATCGTCATTATTACTTGTTTGTCGTGTCTCAGTTCCATATTACATAACGTAACGCACAATTTTCAACTTATACGAAACTGTTTTAAAAAATACTTTAATTATCTTAGCCAAATGCAAACTTGGTTGTCTATCGACAATGGAGACGATCCCTTGGCAATTGTTCAACATAGGCAGTATGTTAAGCGAGCTCTACTTATAATGGGGCTATTACTGAGACATTTTGATTTTAAAGATCCGGAAGTCGCGGGCGGCTTTCCCGTGAGTTTAAATAATCTGTTCGCTTGCGGTTTGCTTATGCATAATTATTTCATTTTAGGGGAATGTCGAAGATACGACATTTGATTTATGTTTGTTTTTCCTTCAACGAGATGACGAAAATATTCAAATGAATGCTCTAAAAGCTATCAGTAACTGTTGCATCGGACGTGGCGAGTTTATGTTAAACATTGATTTGAAATCTTTTTATCTTCGCACCTTACGTTCAGATACTGCACCTTTAACAATGAAATTTGAAGTTTTGAAAAACATCGAAATTTATTTACGTCAAGAAGAACGACAAATGATGCATCGAGATTCGCAATGTAGGTACATATTATTAAGGAACCAAATGTGTTTCTTTGATTAATCAAGGATTGTCCGAATGAACGATTTTGTATTTGCTGGAGCCGGTCCGTGGCAGTGACGGTTTACCCAATTTTCCAAAAAGTTGACATACTGATGCTACATTTAACAGATCTCAAATTGTTGCCATTTTAGCTACAGATAATTGCCCCATATATATTTGTCAACTGTTTCATCTGAGTTCAACTTGATCGTTGATTGAAATATTAGTATTTCCCTCCTAGCTTCCCTGACACAATTCCTTCCCCACACATTGTTATCAATCTCATTGCACAGTCGTTTCCAACACGCTCTTCTTTCAACAATTCTCCATCCATGTAAACCTTTCTCAGGGATATCACCTGCTTGCCCAACGTTGGTTGCATGTCTCCCCCTCTCTTATTCTTTGCCATCAGCAAGGAGGCTCGGTTCTGCTTGTATATCCAGGACTACTATGCATCCTCCCAGTGTTGCGTCAACAGCTTAAAAGTTGACACTTTTAGTAAAAAAAACCACATGAACCTTTTTTTGTTAGACTCGATCCCTTCAAATTTGCAAATTTAAAATTTTTTTAAATTACATAGGGTCAAAACGTTCAAAAGGAGAAAATTTGAAGGAGATGAACGACGCATCATCGGGCATGGCCAGCCGTGTTATTCAGTCCTACATCAATGAAATTTTACTGTCGTACCTCCATCCCGATATTGAAATTCGTCGGCCATCGGCGACAGTTATAGATTTAATTTTGCAACAAGGTTTAGTTCACCCGGTTCAGGTGAGTTTCACAATATAATATTATTAAAGGAACTTTCTTGTGAAATTTGGTAATGTTTAGATTGTGCCTTACCTAATTTGTATGAGCACCGATTGTGAAAAATTATGTTCACGCATTGCCGATAAACAGCTTCAAGGATTGGAAGGAAGATATTCCGGTTTAATATATACAAAGTTATCGGTCGGTATCGATTTGTCGTATCAGTTGCAAAAAATATTACAAAAATCGTCCGAGGTGATGCGAGGAATACGAATTGATCGACAAGGCGAACATCCGGTTGCATTAAATTGGTGTTTGTATTCGATAATTAAAAATTCTCGACTGCACAGACGTGCCTTAGTCAAGAATATGTTGAAACACTTTGACGAACAATCTGTGAGTAAATTTCTCAATTAATTACTATCGTTAATGAATTAGTTTCAGCATCTATCGTTTCTATTGTTCTTAGCCGACAATCTCGCCTATTTCCCATATGTAGTTGAAGACGAAGTATTATTTTTAATATACCACATTGATATAATGCTCTCATCTTCGGGAACCGATGTTCTGCTGTCGTTTCAAAAGGTTAACGAAGAATGCTCAATATCAAAAAAGTACTTACAATTTTTGTAGGGATCGGCGGTAGATTCTCGACAACAATTTGCCGCACTTGACGATGATAATGACGATGAGGTCTTAATTGAAGACTCGTCGCATTTTAAGGCTTGCTTAAGTGCAGCTCAGGGTTGCTGGTTACTCGCAACGTTAAGGCAGCATCTCAAGAAGTTATACAGAATCAATGATAATAATATTCGACAATATTCGCCATACAAATCGGCAAAACTATACGAAAAAGCAATTGGTCGTCACAACACTGCACACTTTAATCCGACGAGCGCCTTAAATATATTAAAAGGAATTTCGTTTCCCGAAGATCGAAAAGATCTTATCCGGCAATACCTAGACGTAAGATTACAACAATGTTTTACCTAATCCTAATAATGTATCGTAGTTTAAACATTTAATGTTAACAATTGATAAGGATGATGCAGATTCGAATGTTAAATCATCAAAAATTAACATGGATGCTTTCAAGGTAAGTGCTATAACGTTGTAATCCTTAGGTAAGGTGCACATGTGTGCAAGGAATGTATAAAACAATTATAGGTACTACAAGACCTAGTGCATTTTGTGAGACTGTTGATAGAGAGTCAACAGAAGTTATTCCCCTCCTATGTTGGTTAACAATCTTAACATTGACTTGCAGAGGAACAGTCGATTGTCAATTTGTTATTGATTGTGCTTTTCTTCAAACATAAGAAGTCCGTATCAAGCCAAATTATCCTTCTCTTGCAATCTGAAAAATGCGATTCGTGTCCCTCTTTAAGCAATATTATTTCGTATTGTGGACCGGTTCGCGCCTTTCAAGAACATTATAGTTATATTTCATTTATTATTAATCTCACCTTTTTTGCAGGACGATCCAAAAGAAAATTTGCTTAAACCTAGGACTTCAAATCAACCTAAAAAAAGGAAACGGGGGATACGAATGCAAATGAAAAATCAAAAAAAGAAGTTTAGCGATGTAACAAGCGAGTATGATTCTGATTATGTGCCCTAATTATTATGTGTACCAACATTAGAATTATTATTTTTGTTAGTAAAACTCGTTCACTCGTTATTTATGTTCTAAATTTGTTTTTTTTTTCTTACTAAATTAAAAGTTTTGTTTTTAATTAATCTATTATTTGAGTGTGTAACTATGGGTATGTCCTTATCTCGATAAAGGTCTTATGCTACCACACCAGTGACGCATACGTAATGATCGGTCTAATCACTCTGTGGGTCATCTTTGGAGTTAGGCCCAACTAGCTTCCGAACGCTTACTTACAAGCCCACAAGGACTTTGTGGCTTTGTTCTTCTCTAAGTGTAGTCACCCCTTGGTCTAACATTATGGCCAAGTATTTGCCTTCTGCCACCACCTGTAGCTTGCTGTCGCACATTGCTATGTCCTTTAGCTTTGTCTGCCCTCTTCTTCGTGAGAAGAGGATGAGTTCGTTTTTGTTGGATTAACAGACAAACTCTCTTCCCTTCACCATATGTTTCCATTAGATTTAAAACTCCCTGCTCGTCTAATTTGGATTAGGTTTGTTCACTATCTGACAGCACAAAACCCAATCCCCTCTGTTGCTCCTCAGGTGTTCAGAGTTGTGTTGGTTCACCTGCGTCAGTTTTAGTGCGGATCTTTGATCAGTGTAATTGAAGCAGAAACTCCAAATGGTCTCCATTGCAGTCTCTGTATAGCACCTCTCAAGTTTTCTCTCTCTGGAGTCTGGCATCTCCTAACAGCGCCTCCTCCACGAGTCACGTTTTGTCCTATGCCTTATTGTGCTCGATGAGTGGTTCGGTATGAACCCAAATTTCCCGTGTTTTTTGCTTTATTAAAAAGCTTTCTAGTCTATGCCCGCATTCGAGAGAGTCCCTCCCCTCATACCACCCGGGTACTTTACTCAAGGGCTGATGCAGACTTCAGATTTGGGTGGAGTAATGGATTGCTTTTTGGTGCGGGGGGGGGGGGGGGTTATTGCCCAACTGAATATAAAATTTTTTTTATTTTCCTCATATAGTACATTATTCCTGCTTTAAATAATCTTTCGAATCACAATATATCACATTCAACAATATTATAACATCTTTAGAATCATTCATTTGTGGCTATTTAATAGAATAATAAATCAAATAATAGTTCTTTCTTAGAATCTCAAGTTCTTAGATAATATTTTATATTTAATTTGTTTAACGAAATTGAGTTTCGTCATTGGATATATTATTAATATAATATAATCTCTTATTTGTTCAATGGTTTTAGAGGTGCCAGTTGGTTCTCCGCCTCGGATTTCTGTATACGGCTATATAGCCGCTTTGTCTGACTCGATGACATAACGAATATATCTATGGTCAGGTAACGATAGCTCTTCCAACACACATATACCATTTGTGTACTTACTGAGCTTGCAGGTTGGCTCATTGCCTACATATTAGCTATCTCTAGATTATTATTAATAATATAATCTACTAGGAGAGACCCACCTATTTTGTTGATGTTCGTGCTGCTCCACACACAGTGGGGTGCGCATAGGGACTCTAGGAGAGAGATCCCAATTGCCATCAAAACAAGTGTGTTGTGGTTCGGAGCTCGCTCTTTTGCTTACACTTACAGTTCTGTAAAATAAGACACCAGCACAAGGTAAGATGAAATTTAAATGCTATATTGTTGTTCGTTGCAGGAGTATATTTTAGTTATTCACCTATATACTGCATTGAATAAAAAGAAAAAGAACTTGCAAGTTATATTTTCTAAAATCATCCATATCCACGCCCTCTGTGTGTGGTGGTCTAAAACTAATACAATTTTAGTACATTTGACCTACAGCAATTTCAATCCTACTACACCTACACAATTTACTGTCGCTACCGCTACCTTGCTAACTTCAGAGGAATTTTCTATTTTTCTTCTCATTCTTTTTTTTCTTCATTGTTCACGACCATATTATGTAATACACACACGACCGTCTACAAATGATTTTTGCTTCGTTTCACCTGAAATAACATAAATAGATAATATTGATACCATTACCATAATTAGATATTAATAACAGAATAGCAGGTAAAAAGAGATAGCCAATAGGTTTTTTTTTTATTACATTGCCTCCCTGAACAAGTACTACCAGTATTGTACGTCAATTAAATTATCAGGGTCAGCTGTTTGCAAATTGATGACTAAATATTCTAGTTATGAATTTGTATTGTTGATATTTCAATTTTAACGCATTTCTTTGAAAATTTTAGTTTAATTTAGTGTTAATATGGATACCAAACGAAAATTATCGTAAGTAAAGAGCAGTTTTTCATTATATTATGATACAGTATTTAAATTTTTCACTTTAGAACACAGGGTGATTCCCTCTACCAGACATTATCATTACCAAAAACGGCGACAGCAGACGACATAAAAAAGACTTATCGTCGATTGGCTCTTAAATATCATCCCGATAAAAATCCGAACAATCCGGACGCAGCCGAAAAATTTAAAGACGTAAATCGTGCCCATTCAATTTTAAGTGATCCAACTAAACGAAATATCTATGATAATTACGGATCTTTAGGTTTATATATTGCCGAACAGTTTGGTGAGGAAAATGTTAACGCTTACTTTGTTGTTACTTCCACTTGGTGTAAGGTACTATAAGTTTTGCGGCGTAATTAAACAGTTACTTTTATCGTTTCATTTTAGGCGATCTTTGTCGTCTGTGGCATTGTCACCGGTTGTTATTGTTGTTGTTGTTTGTGTTGCTGCTGTAATTTCTGCTGCGGCAAGTGTAAGCCACGTCCACCCGAAGATTCTGGCGATTATCACACTTTAAATGTAAGCAATTGACGTACATTCAAAACTCTTCTCATGTATAGGTCGTAGGTGGCAGGTAAGAAATTACGTGCACGAATTTAAGGGTTTTTTTATTTTGCTCGTCCTTTTTTTTTATTTGATTGACGTAGAGTCATGTTTACAGCGTGATGACCATCCCGGAGGTACTAGCAATGGGGAGCCAGTACAAACGCAGCCCACTAAAAGGGGGGTAAGTTTGCAAACTTGAAATTTATTTTTTTTATGTAAATAATGGGCAGGCCAATGTGCATTTCAGAGGTAAGTCTTAGCCTATTATTTATAAAAAGCGCATGTAGGCGACCGTTATTAAACTAATTGTTTCTTAGGGTAAATAATATGGAGAGATAAAAAGTTACTTAGAGTATTATTCTTAGGAGGACTTCTCTGACGACATCGGTGATTCACCGATACGTGCCGGTTCGCCGGTGACGAAACAACCGTCACCTGCCAAACAACCGAACGTTCCCGTTTACGCTATGCCTCCACCTCCGACTTCTAACCTGACAGAAAATGCGGCATTGAATCAAGGAGACGTTCCCGTATATACCACAGGTACGTAACGCCCCACCTCCCCCCTAACTGTTAATGGCGACAATATTAATCGATAATAACAATAACAGGTATGACCAACTCTCCGACGAGGCAGTCTCACTGGTAGAAATTATGCTACAGTCGCTTATCCTTTATGTAGAGTTAATTCGATGTTTGCCGTGACATGGCGCTAGCATTCTACTGTTTTTTTTTTGAAAATTATTACATTAGAATGTTAAGAAAGAACGGAGGAGTATTTAATCATAGTGTAATGTGTAATAATGTAACGAAAATTCCATTAGAATCGGCACGGTATTATTGTCCTACATTTTTAAAATATCTCACCGTTTTTTTCGTAATCGTGCTGTACATAATCTGCCTACATTTTCCTATCAGTGTATTATTCAGCTTCCAAACGTTAAGCTTGTAGTTTTCGAAAAATACATTCACTATTCAATTATTTTATATTTCTCAATGCTAGAACTAATTAATCTTTTGATTCGTTTCTTTTTGAAGTTGTAAGCGAATTATGTGTGATGTTAGTATATAATTAAGTTAACAAAGCGAGTGCTCAGTAAAATGTAACATAAAATAAACTACCTTCATGTTGAACGTTTAGTTTTATTCTCTGTAATGGTTGCAGACTTATCATCTTCCATATATCGGCGGTGCAAAGATGGACATTCTAGAGCAGTTAGTTAAGTGTGTCAATATCATAAAAATATGACAATTTGTGACATAATTTGTATTTTAGTTTTGATAGAAAATATCTAGATTAAAAATTATAGGACTCTCAATTTATATTTCACAAATTAAGGGGTAAATTTTGGACAATCACAAAATTTCATTTTCTACACTTTATACAACCAGACTTCAAGCTTTAAACAACTCCCAAGTCCCAGATCCTTGATTTTAGTTCCTGTTATGGTTTTTTGAAAATAAAGTAAAAAAGAAAGATTTAATGATTAACGTTTTTACATCTGAATATTAAAAACGTCTACTTGTTATTTTTCAAAACAAGACTCACTTCTACCTTTTTAAACAATTTAGGCAACTTAATTCGAATACAAAGGTGCTCTTGAATAAACTAAACTGAGGTCGTAAGGCAGGACACTCACATTCTAGACCTTTACTGGAGGGAAGATCGGGCTCCCTCGTTCCTGAATTTATGATGGAAAGGAGAAACTAATTCGTTTTTCATGTGGAAGTGGCATCTTGGCTCAATATATCCATCAGCTAAGATTGGATGTAAACCAATGGGAGGTATTACTCCAAACAACTTCCACATCACCTAATCACAAGGGTAGGTAATTTAAACTTTATCCCAAACAGAATTGATAAGAATGATGCTCAGTGCAAAGAAAGTGTTGTTGGATAGCATAGAAATATTAAAAAAGTAATTAGAATCCCCAATGACCCTGTAGGCACGAAGGTTTCTTAGATACCACTCCTACACTGTAAGGTATCAACCTGTGTTAAGGAGCATCTTGGAACAAAAGGTTACTATCCCCAACATAAAAATAAAGTTCTTATTATTATTATTATATTATATAACATAGTGTTTTGTGGTCAGTGCAGAACCAGGTCTTGGACTGTCATCAATGCAAAACTTCTTCAAAGGAATGTTTCGCAACCTGGCACAATTCTGTACAGGAATGTCAACAAAGAACTTCTGTACCGTAAACTAAACAAGCACATATTCTTTGTACGCAACTGACAACATCCATGTTTGGGGGAACCTGATTGCAGGACATGCCTACGAATGGAGCCTCTTGCAGCACCAGGTATATCGCAGTGTAGATTTGCTCAAGTAAAATTGTGGGGCCAAACTGTACTATAATAAAATTAATAAGGAACGTGACGTAAAGGGTCCGAATATGAAATCTTCTACACGTCCAACCTCGTATCCTAACGGGTGGATTTTCTCAACTTAGATACCATAACCTCAAATCAAATGTAAATACCACTGTCAAGGTTCCCCATGGGTAAAACTTCCAAGAAAGGGAAACCGAAAAAAGTGGAAAGTAAAAAAACTCGCATAAAAGCTTCGAAATTAAAGAAGAAGAAATTGAAAATTAAAAATAAGTTAAAACAGCATAAGAAGGTGGTAGCAAAGGAACAAATAAATTCGCTAAAGACCCAATTGGAAGAAAATTCTGCAAACGTAAAGGACGAAATCGGTAAGAAGATTTCCAAACTACAAGAAGAGAACACCAAACGAGCTCGAAAACAAATAAATATATATAAAAAGATGTTGATAGCAAATAAACCTCAAAGTCAAAAGTAACAAAATTTCTTTTATTTAACTCACGTCTTTGGTTTTAAAATGTTCTTGTACATGTTAAGTTTACGTCTTGACCTTCGACTGCTGTTATTTTGCACCTCCATTTTCTTAATTATACCCTCCAGTTCTTTTTGAGCGGCTTCGTCACCTTTCTGTACTTTAATTTTAAGCTGATGAATTTTGTCCTTGTGCAAGTCTCGCTTGGTGGTACTTTTAACGGATTTCGATTGTTTCGTAGCCCTATTGCCAGTTTTTGGTTTCTTCGATTGATCTTTCAACTTTGAAACGGAAGATTCATCCTGTTTACTAATTTTTTTGGGAGGTTCTTCGCTGTTACCTGATTTACGCTTTGTCTTGGGCATTTTTTAATGGAAACGACGGAAAAACACGTGTTAAGGAAAAGCGAGGTTATGTATGAGTGTACAAATGAGAAATGAGTAATGACCTTATAAATGTTTATTTGACAAGAAACCCTCAAATTACATCGTTACGTTAAATAAAAACATAATTTCAGCTCCCAACTATAAAAAACAAAACTTATTTACTTCTGAGGTTGAGGTTTTCCCTTTTTCGTCTTTTCTTGTTTACCTTTATTAATTGGCGGCTTTGCATGCGGTGTACCAGCAGCGGGTTTAGGTTTTGGTTTACCGCTTGTTCTCTTATTCTCTTTACTCTTTTTAATCTCCTTTATAACGAATTTACCAGACAACATGTTTTTGTACATGCTCAATTTACGTTTTTGATGATTACTCTTTTCCTTTTTCTTCGTAAGCATTTCCACGACTTTTTCGATTTCCTTTCGTGTTTCCTGATCGCCGTCTTTCATTTTCATTCGCAAATTATTAACCTTCGCAACGCGCATTTGTATTTTCTTCAACTTCTTCTGTTTCGGTGTAAGCGGTTTGGCGCGACTTCCCGGTTTTTTTACGGCAGTCAAAGGTTTCATAGCAGGATCACTTTTGGGTTTTGGGTTCGGTTTCGCACCTGCATCTTGTTTGTTTGACGATGGCTTCTCGGCCAAAGGTTTCTTCTTTTTACCAGCAGCAACATTAACATTCATCTTGCTGAAAGATCTAATTACAATTTTTTATCGTAACTTTTAATGCACTAATTATTTTGTGTTATAATTTGCATAATTCAATGAAATACCTACATACTTGAACGATGGACGATCGGAAAACGCAAGAAAACGTGTTGGCTTTAGGTTTCGATTATCAAAGGTTTTTTTTTGGTTAACTACAGTCTACAACGTTGCCACAATTCATTCAAAATGATTTTCAAAAATTTGTTTCAGGTTTTTAAAAGGAGATTAATTAGCATTTTTAATTTCAAACAAGCACCACTCTTCGCTCCTCTTATTGATATACAAATACGTAATTAAACCACAAATTAACAATAATTGTACATCGTTTGCCATGTAAATTCACGGTGTACATACAGTAACCACAGATGATCGTAGTAAACCATAGTAAACCCATAGACAAAAGTAACCTCACAATTTTGTAAATAGAAAATGTTGTGTAACAGAATGTCACTTACTCTAAAATTATTTAGGGCATCAAAAAATGGTAATTTATCAAAATTGGCTTGTATTAGTCATCGCGAAAAATGATCTACTTACAGGTTACAGAATTATACCACGAAGATTCGATTCGAATTGTTCCAATTTTAAATATGTCTGTGTAACCCCTCCAGAGCCAAGCATGACGATGAGCGCCATCACAGGTAAAAATTAATTTCGAACCGACGTTGACGTTTCGACATTGTACAAATAATTATAACTATACACGACGACATAATTATATTTCTTCTTAAAGATCGTGCCGCCCAGACAATATTTTGGACAGAATTAGTACGTGGCTTTGCCGTAACTTTGTCAAATATATTCAAGGAACCAGCAACTATTAATTATCCCTTTGAGAAAGGTCCCTTAAGTCCACGATTTCGTGGTGAACATGCACTCAGACGATATCCATCAGGAGAAGAACGGTGTATTGCATGTAAATTATGCGAAGCTATTTGTCCAGCTCAGGTTGGTATTGCCTCATTCATTTACTTAAACCTATCTGCCTGCCGTTACGTACAAGGCTATTTCAATGGGGGTTTGTTTCCTTTTGTCCTTCGCTGTCCAGAGCAGACCCAAAATTCCTTTTCTTAAGGTGGTCCTCAATGTCAGCCTTAATGTGGTTTCCTCTGTTCTTTTCCTAGTTCACACTTATGTAATGCTATATTATATTGTATGTTCTATTATTCTCAGTCTCTGTAGTACATACTTTGTCTTGCAATTTAACGTGTACTTCTAAGTGTTTCCTCATGAAGTGCTGTTTCTGTTCCCTCTATAATAATAACAATAGGCCAGATATAACATTTATAGATAAAACACAAAAATCGTATACATAATAGATATTGCCATTCCCAACACAAACAATTTAGCCAATACACACGCAGAAAAACACCGCAAATACACTGATATAGCTCAGGAACTTAAAACACAATGGAGAATGGGAACTGCTCTTACAGTACCCATTGTTCTTAGTGCATACCACTCAGAACCACATCAAACACTTTCAACTAATCCCATTCAAACACAAAATGAAACACAACACTTAATCCTCCCTTCACAATCTGAAACTATGTTGCGTACACAACATAGCATTACAGAAAGTCCATTACCAACACACAACACTTCAACAATCACTCATGTGACACCTCTAACTTCACAAACTCAAACTATGTTGCATACACAACATGGAATTACAGAAAGTCCATTACAAACACACAACACTTCAACAACCACTCATGTGACATCTCTAACTCGTCCATATACACTCAAATGGAAACACACAATATCAAAACATGCAATTAACACAAGACACAAACAACACATTTCCCACTCGAGTGCAACCTATGCGCCAAGTTAAACAACAAACACTTACAAATTTACTAAGCAACTTTAATAACATTTGCATTAAAGCCAAAATGTCATCGTAAGTACAGTTGGTATTAAGTCATTAATTGTGTAGGGTTAGCGACCATATTTTATCCTTGCCGCACACTCTGTAGTACGCATTTACAACTTAAAACGTAATGCGAATATAAACTCATAAAATATCTCGATGTTGTCACGTCAAATTTTGTTTACTTTGTTAAATTCATTGGTACACACTAAAAACCGTACTTTTCAGTACTCTTATTTCGTTTATGTCTACATTAGTTATTGTATTTCATTATTACATACAATGAATAATTATTCGTTGATTACATAGGTATAGTATACAGTATCTGTTTCTTCCTAACCTAAAAATAAGTAAAAGCAATCAATCTGACAACACATACACTTGACAACGCTGATTACCACGTCATTGATTTAGTAAGTTTTAAGCTATGACGTGCAACGACTGGCGACTTGAACAGGGTTTAGGTGTATTACTTACTATAATAGGAGTAATCATTACTTGATAATTTTGATCCGTGAGGTTGTTAACCACGCTTGGTCTGAGTATTGATAAGAACCGAAGTACAATAATAATAATAGGACTTTATTAAGATATTTACAAAAATAAAAAAAGGAAAAAAAATAATATTTTAGCACTCCAGGCCTCCTAGACTTGGCTTTTTTGCCCTAAGGGTTAGTATTCTCTAGCTGCACAACTATCTTCTTCCACACTTCCTTGTTCTGGGCTTCTTGTTTCCAGCACTCCACTCCTAGTCTCCTACCTTTCTCATATCTTCTTCTACCGCTCCCAACAACTTCCTTCTGGGTCTGCCTCTCTTTCTCTTTTCCCCTTTCGTTAGTAGTAGTATCCGCTTTTTGGAATTCTATTTGACTTCATTCTTTCGGTGTGCACCAACCACCTTTGCCTTTGGGCCCTAATTCTTTGTACTATTGTGGGTTTTTTGTATACTTCTTTAATTTCCTTGTTTCTTCGCCGTTTCCAGTTCCCTTCCTTATCCTTAATTCCTCCAAAAATGCTCAACATCCTCTCCTAGGCTTCCAGTTTCTTAACCTCTTGCTTGTTCATTATCCAGAGCTCAGAACCATATAGAACTGAAGAGTATACTACTGTTCTTATAGAGCCGTATGTTAGCTGCCGAGGAGAGGTGTTTAGATTTCAACAGGTTCCTCAGTGCTCTGGCTGCTTTACTTCCTTTTCCTATTCTCTGTTTTTGCTTTTTCTTTGCTTTTATTAGTTATTGTTACTCCTATTGATATTCGAATTTGCTAAACTCCCTCAAAAAGATACGCTCTCACTTCTGCCGTAATGACTCCTGGCCACCTGACATTTCCATATATTTTGTTTTGTCTGTTACACCCATGTTCTCTTACCATTCTTTTTAGGTTTTTAAATACCGTTTTTAGCTCCTCTGGTGATCTACTGATTAATGCCACATTGCCTGCATAAGCAATGTATTGGTGCCTATTATGGTATGTAACTCCTGAAGTTTTAATGTGACTGCCTCTAATTACGGCTTCGAAGACTATATTGAAGAGTGTTGTCGATAGTGAGTCCCCTTGTCTCAGGCGCAGTACTACTCGAATCTCTCGAGGGGTTTCCTCAGACAACTGCTCTGCTTTTCGAATTGATCAGCGTCATGCATACCAATCGAATTAATTTCCCAGGCAACTCAGGCTTTTCCATTGCCATCTACATTTGCTCTCTTTTGATTTTGTCGTATGCTTGCTGAAAGTCGACGAACAGGATGTACAGTGGTTGGTCGTAACTTGTCGCTTGTATTTGTTCTATTGTGGATCTTCCTTGCCTAAATCCTTCTTGGTTCTCTGCGATTTCGTCTTTTGTATGGATTTCAATTCTGTTTCTGGCCAAAATCTTATGTTATGTCAAGTAGTTATTACATTTGGCGGTGTTCGCTTTTTTGTGTATGGGATAGATTTTGGCATTTTTCCCCTTCCTTCCATACTCCCTTTATTATGTCCGTTACCCAAGCCCTCAGCCGGTATACTATTTTCGCCCCCCCCCCCCCAATGCTTATGCATAATTTTTTTTTGTACGTGGAAATTTGTTTTGCAGGCAATTACAATTGAAGCAGAAAGTCGAGAGGATGGATCGCGAAGAACGACACGATACGACATAGATATGACAAAGTGTATATACTGCGGTTTTTGTCAAGAAGCGTGTCCAGTAGATGCGATCGTCGAGGGTCCCAATTTTGAATTTTCAACCGAGACCCACGAGGAGTTACTGTACAATAAAGAGAAACTATTAAATAACGGAGATAAATGGGAATCGGAAATTGCCAGTAATATATATGCAGATCATTTGTATCGTTAAATTACATCCACGTATTTATGTAGCATAATCATTTATTAATAGATTACAAACACCCAAATTTTTAACAAAACCATCTCCTGTTACAACAAACTAAACAACATATAAAAGATTGGAACTACAAACATTGACTTTGACATAGTCATGCCGCTTATACAAGCGAATATATACCACAGTGCCGAATATATTGTAATTTGCAACAGTAAGTGCAGAACCATCAACCTAAACGAATAAAATATTAGTCGTCGTGTTACTCAACTTCAAAACTTACAAAGTGTGTTTCCCACGAGCCGCATCGATGTTGCTCATCTTTTCGTTATTTAAATAAATCCTTACACCTTTTGCCAAATCCACGAAAAAATCGGGCCACGTAAGTGTCGATAGATCTAAGTTAAAAGTAGTCTGGTCATCGGGACTCAACCATGTGTGCAACTTTTGCGTATTGTCTGCTTTAAATATAAATTCGGTAAATATAAATTTTTCGAGACGATCTAATGAGGTGTTCACGTTACGATGTAATCTCAATAAACTGTAAACGATCGATTTATTATTACAAAAAAAACAACGAATTACTTACATGGGACGACCACCGGCCAGTTTGGTAATACCGTCTAAAACGATAGCCGGAAGAAAGTGAACAAAAAAGGCGGAAATTTTAAACCACGTTACACTCGGTAGTAATTTTAAATGCGGATACCATACCGCCGACTTTAACGGAAATTTATGTAAGTAACTATTGATGTCTTCGTGAACGGAAATCCATCTGAAAGGTTTACGGGTACTTGATGTGCAGTGGAATATTTCCATTTTTTTAGATGACGTCGATCCTGTGTGATTGTAAGAGTTTGTAGAACTTTTAACGGTTAATGTATTTTTTATAGCTACTTCACATATTTAATATATTAGAGAAATTTTTGTTTTCAGACTGTAGGTAAAATGTAGAAAAGTCTTAAGAAAACCCGAACTAATTACGTTTCCGATTCACCTTGTATTTTATGCCGATCTTTATGATTCCAAAAATGGTTTTACAACACAAACTAGCAACTTTTTCCTATTATACTGACAATCAGTGGCAGCTGTTACATTAAGAGGTCTGAAACATTTTAGCCCGTGTAAACTGAAAATAGTGTTTTGTACGGCATTTGTTTGCTTTCAGAGCTATCAAAGTTACGTGATTGTCCAATCTGAATTGAAATCATTTTTTTATCTATAACTACCCAAGAAAATAGTATTTTTCCAACATCGCTTATGAAAATGACACTTTCATCACTCAATGTAGTGAGAAAAATAGGCATTTTCATCACTAGGTATAGGTATTACAACCAGTTCGCCAATGCACGTCATTAACGAAATAAAATGACATACCAAAATAATAATCGTAATCAGGTACGTTATTCATGGTTAAAAAAAGTAATTTTTCAATGTTAGTGTTGGTACTGAAAACCAACGATGCCAAACTCTTTGTTTAATATTCGCGTTGTAAATTTAAGGTTATATTGTTGTTCTGCTTTCGTTGTTTACGTACATTTATATATTCCGATTTTTCGAATTTGCTTACTTTTCTGTCCTAAATTACACTGTCACTGGATAGTTCCAATAGTACAAAGAATGTCTGTCAACATTGTAGTAAAATGACGTCATAAATTTTGTGACATGCATTGGAAAACTCGTTGTAATACCTATAGGTATTTTATTAAAGTATGCCTACATTCATATTCAGGAAAGTTTCATCGGTGCTTTAAATGAAATAGTAATCGATAATTTAAACAAATGAGAGCCAATATGTAGAGATAAACTTTCTGAAATTCAATTCCTGTACTTTACTTTTAAAAATAGAATATGAAATACTGGAATCAACAGCAAATTATTGTTATGACATACAATAATTTTGGAAAAGTTATAACTTATAACATTGTTTTTGTTCGCTAATTTATTTACTTTTTATCGATCACACCAACCCTAAATTGATGAATGGCTTTATTAATTAGGCGACGATGCCCCCCCAAGGTCTTTTCAGTTGTTGCGTATATAATATTGTAATATGATTAGTCAAGTAAGTGGACTTCGATACCTTGATTAGTCGTTACATCTCCGTATTACCTGCATGAAATGCTGCAACTATCAGCTGATTAACGACAATATCGACCGGTATATAATCATATATCAGCTCTTTTCCAATGGGTAAGCGACGAATTACACCTTTTGATGCACCCATAAGAAATCCCTGAGGGCCGTTTTTACTAATAGTCCATCCCGGGACGGGCTCTTTCCACGATCCGATAACTGTACACAGAAACAATCTATTTAACGTTTACACTAATTTTTCCACTTACTCATAGACGGTCGTACGATTGCGCACGGAAATAATTCCTCCATATTCTTCACTTCGTATTCTGCCATTTGTTTCGTAAACGTATACGTATTCACGTGACCATTTAGTAATTTCGGTGTTTGTTCATCTAGTTCCTTTTCGGTCAGCCGTTGCGTTATCGCAATTATAGCTTCGGGATCCCCTTTTAACGGATAAAGAATCTGGGGGAGAGCATTAACGGTTTTGTAAATTGTAAATACAATACCCACCTCCGCCGTTTCGGTTTGGAAACAGTTAACGTAAGCGCTGCTCACGTGGACGAACGCAAAGAAATTTCTACATTCCTTCGCTAGGTTTAGAATTTGTCTTGTTCCTAAAAGGTTAATGTCGACCGTTTGTTTAAGGCCCTCGGCAAAATCTAGCGTCGCGGCCGAATGGAAGATTACGTTTACATTCGAGATTAATATCTGGCGATCGCTAGGTGAGATTCCCAAACCGGCATCGCCGATATCGCCAGCTATAGCTTTGACACGTGAGAAACACTAAAACCATGTGTAATTGTAATCATGCGAATGTCTAATGTTCCCTTACCTGTTCCACGGACTTTGTTTTAAATAGTGTCTCGAATATGGAATTTTTTTTCAAATCTTCTAGACGCTCCTCAATACTCTTTCCACGTTTCGGTCTGAGCAACAAGTAGATGTCACCGATCTCCGGTAGAGAGCGAAGTAACTTTTCCAATAAGCAAAGGCCTAAAAAGCCACTACCGCCGGTAATGAAAACATTTTTATTGGCGAACCACGATGCAACAGTTTGTGTTGAAGACATCCTATAACACACTGACTGCAAAAAGGGAAAAAATGAAAGTTTATCGAACAATAAAATTATGTATAATTAAATGGAAAGTTTTTTAAATTGCAATTTATAAATTTACTGTTAAGAAATTATCAGTGGCGTTGCAAAGAAAATGTGAGGAAAGTTTACTAAACTTTTAGGTGAAAGTTACGTTGGGCAGTTTCAAATCAAGAACGCCATTAAATATTAATTACAATTGATTCCTAGTTTTTATGACAGAAAGACTTACCTTTCTTTTGTACGTAAATAACTAAATCTCAAGAAGGGAAAAATGAAGACGTGACAATCACTTCAACAATTGTTAAACACCTGCATTAACAACAAAATAATAAGAAAGCAACTGGCACGATAGATAAATAAGTAATAAATAAAAAATTTATATTTTAGATAGTAACAAAACAACGTTGCTACAACACCTACAACACAACACTGATGTATGGAAGGTAATTTAGAATGTTTAAATATCCCGGAAACAAATATAGATAATAGAAAAGGTGATTTGTATTATTACACAATAATTGATTAGCATTAAAAAACGTTGTTTTTCATAATTAAAGTATTAATTTACATGAATAAGTAGGCATATTTACGTAAGTTTAATTGGAAGGTAATTGCTTACAAACGTAAATACCGAACAATAATTTCTCACAAAAAATAAGGACCAATGTGAAATGTCAGTTGATGATTCTAACCACAAACACAAACCACTATGGTTCTTCTTAACTCTTATATGGTCTAAGGTTCTAACCAACCTCCCTAATCTTTGGTTCTAACGAAAATCCACCCCCCCCCCCTTGTTTCTCGTTTTTTTTTCTTATCCCATTCCCATGTAGTAAGGCGGTTTCGTTTTTAGCCCTGCCGGCCCTGCGAACAGTGAGAACGGATAATTTCAGTGAATGTTGATCCGCTTCGAGGATATTGTATTGTCGTTCTGGGAATGTCTAGAATTTCATACGTTATTAATAGACTTATCCCTGCACCTTAAAAGGTTTCAAGGTCACTGCTCACGAAGAATAGGTAGAAATAGCCCCGATCTTCGATGTTCGAAGTACAACAAGTTTCCTGGGAAAGCACACCAACGAGATGTACCCCTCTATTAAAAGGGAGTTATCAATTAAAAAAAATCGTGAATCTAAGAAAACACATCTTCTCCAAATGGGAGCAGCGTGTGTTTAAACTTCGCCAACAACACTGGATCATCGGCAAAAAGTCTCAACTAAAAATTGAGATCAAATTAATAGGTACTATATAATCTACAAATCCATATTGAAGATCATTTAGACATTAAATTTTAGCTGCGGAGTATTGCAACTCTGGTAGGTGTACAAATATTAAAAAGATACCAAAATTTACAAAGTATAACAATTCAGTGCATGGTACAGGAGCGAGAATACACTAATCTATTCGCAAGCGTAGGTAAGTAGGTAGGTACTATTTATTAATTTAACAAAGGAGTGAGTTTCATTTTTGTAGATAAGAGGTACCTATTCAGTATTCTTACATCATGAATAAGAGTAAAAGATGTCCTGTTAAGGTTAAATGAAAAAATACCAATTTTCGGTGTAATAAGCACCCTAATAAACTTTGATTTGTGACTCTAAAGACTCTACCCTCAGAGTTCATTAGTTCAAGACAAAATAACGCTTTTCCGCAAAACGTTGAATACCTGTTAAATACTACATTATAATTTGTTATCTTATTTCGCTAAATTACAATAATTAGATACAATTACAATTCCTAAATAGAATGAGGTTTTTTTGCATGAATTATTACACAACTTGATTGGAATTTTAATATACCTACGATGAAATACCTATCTACCTAGGTCAGGGAACCTAGGCAATTTTTCATCGAATTGAACGTGCGTTTTCCGTTAAATCTTGCTCAATTAAAAAATGTATCGGCCGTCAATAAATACGCCAAGTATTTAGTGTTTAAAGTGGAAAACGTAGGTATTTTCGTTGCGTGCGATCGGTGAGAGATAGATTTGGCAACGTAGCCACTTTCAAAAATGAGTATTTTGTAATGGCGGACTTAATTGATAAATACGATCTTCATAAAGCAGTTTTTCAAAATGACCTAAAAACCTTGTCTCGTTTGCTTCGAAAACATGACGTCACCGAAAAAGATAAACACGGTAATTTTACGAATATGTTTATTCTATTATTATTTAAATGTTCCTTAAGTTAACAAATCTTTTATTTGAATACAGGAAATACAGCGCTCCATTTGGCTGTAATGCTTGGAAGGAAAGGTATATTAAATCAGACTTAAGGGTAATAATAACAATAGTTAATTGTAGAATGTGTTCAATTACTATTAAAGTATGACGCCCCGGTTAAAGTTAAAAACGGACTGGGTTGGACTGTTTTGGCAGAAGCCGTTAGTTACGGAAATCGTCCGACAAGTAAGCCACATTAGGATAACAAAATCGTTCAATAAATTACGTCTTTTAGTCTCGTGCTTGGTAAGGAAATTTCGTCAACAGTCGCGTGATCAAATGGAGAGTAGACGACCAAATTTAGTAAAAGCTTTAAATCAAATCGGCGATTTTTATATGGAATTAAAATGGGATTTTCAATCTTGGGGTCGGTATACAATTCTGACCCGTCTATATAATGTGTCCAAAATTTTAATCGTTTTAGTTCCACTCGTTTCACGTATTTTACCGTCGGATATATGTAAGATATATAAATGTGGGGCAAATATACGACTCGATACGACCTTAGTCGATTTTTCCGATATGAGATGGGAACGTGGCGATATTTCGTTTATTTTTAACGGAAACGCCTCACCTAACGATAGCCTGACGGTATTGGATAATGTTTTAAAAGTTTATCAAAATGTGAAATACGAAGAAAGCGAAATCGAAATAGAGGATGAAGTCGATTTATTAATGTCGACCGATATATTGTCGGCGCAGATTTCGACGAAAAATATTCATTTCATTCGTGCGCAAAGCGGATGGATATTTAGAGAGGATAAGAAGGTAACGCGATTGTTGTCATTTTAATAACTAAGTTTTTGCTCAGTAATAATTCACTCAACCTCCCCTTCAATCGGATTTATTGATGATAAGACAAACTTTATGAAATGTTATCATCAATAAATCATCAATAAATCCGATTGAAGGGGAGGTTGAGTGAATTATTACTGATCCTGTTCGCCCCCTTTACGAGTATGGAACCTACCAACCAATTTAAGTTTTTGCTTTTATACACAAGTTTTGCTTTTCAAGTCAAAATATCGTCACTGTTAGTATTCATTGTACTATACTGCGGTGTTAATTTAAAGGGGTGTATAATTATCATCTTATGTATGTTTTATATTATGATAGAGGAAAAACAAACAGTAAGGAAGGTCCTCTTTTGAATGAAAAAAAAAGATGATAAATTGCGTGAAAGGTATGGAATTATTGCATGGAGTAGTAGTAGAGGTAATGCACTTTCTAGTGACCAGTGCCTGTGAAGAAAGCTGCGCGAAGGCGTGACTATTTTCGTGGGAGAGGGATATTGTTAGTGAAATTCCAAAAGAGAAAAACATCGACTTAAGTTATATAAATGGTTATACATAAATGTATTTTTAGATTGGTTTGTTGTTAGCAGATAGACACATTTGCGTCTACTGCGACGGTATGACTCATAGGTCACGAGAAAATGCATTACCTCTAGTAGTAAAAGGAAAGAAAATTGGCAATAACTAAAGAGGAATTACATCAGCTTCTCTTCTTTCACCTCCTCCTCACCTCACTGTTACCCAGGAGTTTTCCTCTCCAAACCCAGCGCCGACCTCCACTACCTCACCTGCGCTCTTTCCAACACCTGCCACTCACCCCACCCCCACATCTCCGTCCCATACAGCGTTACATTTTTTCCCAGTTTTTCAAAAAGCCAACCCCATCCTCCTGATGCCCTTTGGTGAAAAATCTCTCCCCCAATCTGCATATCTGTCCTAGAGTTTCGCTTCCTTTCTTTCCTAGTTCTTTCACATCCATGTGCAGCATGCTTATTCTCATACCTTAGTTGATATCCCAGATACTTAACCTCTCCGGCACTTTCAATCTCCTCCTCACTCCACGTCCACGACTCTCTTCCTTCTGAAACACCATCATCTTTGTTTTCTCTACACTTATCTCTAACTCCCTTCTATCCAGAAAGCTCTTTACTGTCCTCCTCTGTTTTTGCCAACACTACAAGAGAAAACGCTATGAAAGAGCTAGTTCACGTTCTCAGACATTTGACGTTGCAACAAACAACTTCAAGCTCTTTTACAGTAATTGTGTGCAGTCGTCCATTCGAATTAACACTGCCACCTGTACACAACAAGAAATAAAATTTGTTTACGTCTTGTAGGAAATAGTCGCCGGTCAATATGAAAGTGAGTTATATGCGGTACACGGATTGTTACTTGAAAGTCGAAAACGCAGAGAACATTTATCGCACGACGATTTACAGAAAAATAAGGCACTAATCGAGAGCTTTACGAGAGGCTCTAATAACCAACATTTTGATCAACACGGAGTTGTAAGTGTTATCGTTGCTTCATTTTCCGTTTTAATCGTTTTATAATTTAGCCCGTTAGACGTACGAGTTTAAGTCCGCCGCCCGACAAAAACGTTACTTGGCAAGAATACATAGCCGCCGATATCAACAATTATCCTAGGTTGGGACGTGAATTAGTATATAAAGAATGTACCAAATCGTTCAAGGCGACTATCGCAATGGTGGTAATTAAATTCTTGTCTCTCTTAAATACGGCTATTTTTACAGAGCTGCGACTTTCCACTCTCCGTAGAAATGCTACTTAACGTACTAGAAGTAATTGCACCTTTCAAGCACTTTTCTAAGTTGCGCGATTTTATCACGTTTAAACTACCGAACGGTTTCCCCGTCAAGGTAGAGATCCCAATTTTACCCACGATCACGGCGAAAGTTACATTTCAGCAGTTCGAATTTCGTAACAATATGACAAACGAACTGTTTACGACTCCCAGAGATTATACAGAAGATCCTACGAGGTAAAATTGTTTTTTTTTGTGTTTTTTGACAAAAATTATAGGGCGTTGCTTTAGATTTCCCGATTTATGACGTCCCGAACTGTTAAACGCTTTCGAAATAAACTACACAAGTAAACCTCAATTTATCACCGCATCCGATAAGCTCTTAATGCGAAATATGTTTGTAAGTCGATTACATAAACATACTATGGCTGTACACGACGGTATTAGTCCTACTTTGTTCGTCGAAATCCCGATGTTTTTCACTTTCGGTAGCATTTATTCTACAAGTTGCATAATTTACGTAGAGTGAACTATGAGCATCTGGAGATTCTACTGTGATTAGAGCACCCTCACAATTACTATACTTTAACTGTGTATAATACATTCGAAGCAAGTACAAACTCAATTTATTTTTGATCGCTACGAAAAAATTCGATTTGTAAAAGTAAAGTGGTCGATGTCCGAAAAATCTCCACTATAGTATAAAGGTGTGTTCGTTATACTTGCGCTATCTACACTTTTTCGTACTAGTATAGTTAATTAACACCGATGCCGTACTAAAAATTGGCGTTTGTGTAATTATTGTAGTGTAGTTGGTGCCTACACTTTATAGTGTAGTTGTAGAACTGACGAGCACACTTTAAATATGTTATTTTTATTACAGTTGCCATATAACAAAATTTCTTCCAGTTTAAGAAATGGGAATCATAAAATGGTGTCGATTGTTGAACAAGTATTATTAACTTTGTGTTATTTATCATTAGATTTATTGAGTGCGCACTGCACTTTGTGTTATTTGACCATTTAGTTCACAGTAAACTACATATCATTAGTAAGATGTGTGTAATGGAGCATTCCGGCAAATAGAAATTGATTTTCAACTTTACCCTAACATTTCCACATATATATGTAATTGATTTTGAAATAAATGGTTGTGTTCATAGTTTTCTTTTTTTTTCATTCCGTTGTCAGATACTACCAAACCATTATATACCTCAATCATTGTTTTAGTGTGGAATTTAATAGTCAAAACAAGTTCGGAAGCAAAAAGTTTAATGAAATGCACAGCTACTGTAACGTTACTTATTTTTCTGTTTTTTTTCTAATCAACAAGAAAGGTATTTTCTGACAATACAAGAAAACTTGTTAAAGGTTTGTTCCATCGGTATAACCATATCACGTTTGTGGTTTTTAATAATAAAATAATTTCTAATTACACGCCAGTAGCAGTACAATGCCGAGTTGTGAGACAAAGAAAAAAAAAAGTAAATAATTGGTATATATTTTGGTAAATTATCACACTCTTCTGAATGTGGAATGCTATCATACAGTCTTAATGGAGAATGTATTGTATATTTGTAAACTTTCAAATAGTAACTCATTAACCGGTTCTCAAAAGATGAACCTTATTGTCCTTATTATGGATTGAGAGAGGATGATAAACACAGTCACTCGACCCATCCTGCATGTGAGATAAATCTAAGGATACTGGAAGCGCAAACGCTTTTAACTGGATCTTCTGAACAAATGTAAAGCACTTCTAATTCGACCAATCCTATGCGGTATAGGTATATGTTTAGTCGACTTTACCCATAAAGTATGCTCTAGTGTGTGGTGAGATTTGAAAATCAGTCCAGAGCTAGATTTGCAGTGCTTGGAGGGAAGCTCAACTTTCCTTGTACATTCTGATTACTTTGTTCTCTATGCTAGCCATGAGAACTCTCCTTACACCAAGCGTTATTTCTACCAGTTTTGTGTGGAATACAGTTGGAATTTTGCTTAATGGTTCTGTGATTCATATCAGGTTATTTCCGTATCAAAAAGATGTGCTAGTTCCTTCCTATCATAAATTGAGGAACAATGGAATCCAATCTCTCCTCTAAGTAAGCAGTCTCAATTATTTTCTGTTTTCAAATGCCCCAGGGTGGACTGTTTATAGTCATCTCTCTCTATATATTTTTTGGTATGCATTTGAAAGCGATACATCTCTTGTATGCACAATGCACTAGGTGAGCAACAAGAAAGTTCGTTCCCAATTACAGAAAAACTGATATTGTGACGTCCAGTGAGTTATAATACCTATGGTGGGAGAAACATCCACGACTATCTGATCGGCTATTTATCAACCGTGGGGTGACAGGAATTATTCAACGTTTCTCTCTGACGCTTCCTTCTTAGATTAGGCTTTCCATTCGCCTGCGGATTTCTTCTTCCTTTTGGACACTTATGTTTAAAAGGATTAAAAAAATCACCTTCAGTGCATATTCCCAATTGTATATTGTCTCTGGTTTTCCTTAATTCCTTTAAAGAGATGTGTCTATAACTGAATTTCGACGGGGGGGGGGGGGGGGGGGGGGGGGGGGGTAGCTTTAGAAAACACCGCCTGAAACCCAAGGTGACCTTACTGAGTCTTAAAAGATAGCACCTTTTCATTCACGGCGATAATGGCATTTTTTTCATCCATTCGAGGGAATTTTGCAAAAAATTTAGTGTTAGAGATTGGTATGAAACATTTCTTCTATGGTTTGGTTGGTAAATACGGGAGAATCGCAAATTTGACAGTTTTTGACATGTAGGTTTGTCCGAAAAGTTTTGTATTGTTCTCCCATTTTCTCAACATTGCAAAAAAAATTGTAAAAACAATGGCCGATAATTTGCAAAAGCGGCCTTCTAAAGGGATATTGAAAAATTCGAGTAGTTTCGATAAACAAGACTCACGAAACGCTAAGTATGACTGTCTCTTAAAACTTAAAGACAATATTTCCTTTTGTTCTTTATTTTTTTTTCGATCCTTCACCACAATTGAGTCTTAGTTCTCTTGTTCGTAGAAAAAGTAAGGAAACAAAATGGGACGAAATGAACATTATAGCTACTTTACATCCGGCCGATAAAGATTATGGCCATATGAAGATAGACGAACCTAAGACACCGTATAACTATCGAGACGAAAGCGAAAGCGAAGACGGATTAGATGCAGCCGAATTGGCCGAAAAGTACATTTATCTTACCAAATATCTGCCCTACTCCTTTTTTTATTTTTTCTAGAATACGTTTGGGTACCGATAAACCGCCTAAAGTAATGCAGTCTGACGATTCGGACGACGACGACGACGATTTAACACCGGAAGAACGAGCTAAGAAAAGGGAGTTCGAAAGCAAAAGGAAAAAGCATTATAATGAGTATTACGCCGTAAAGTTAGCTAGAAAATTGTTAGAAGAGGAGGAAGAGGAAGACGATGACGAGGAGGCTGAGAAACAGAATAGTAGTAGCGAAAGTCCACCAAATTCCACGAGACAAGATAATGACAAACGTTGCGAATAATAATTTTCTATTGTTATAATTTGTTTGGATTATTATTAAAGTAGGATGTTGATTAATTTTAAGTTTCGGGCATGAAAATATCAACGTGTAAATAATCGGCTGTGGCTGGTCTTTTTTTGCATGTGAAAATAGAGTGGTCTACAGTATGTCAAACACATATATAAGTATTTATTTTAAAATATTGTTATTTAATATTAGCGTGAATAAATATATATTGTAGCGAGTGAAAAGATCTAACCTCACTTCTACCTCTTTAACAATGCAACAAGATCAAGTACAAAAATCAAATTTAGGCCATTTCCTCTTAACGTTAACAGGTAATTTTTAAATTTCCATTTATCTTACAATTCCCAGTTGATCTTTACTTTTAAGGCGGCCTTCTCGCCACTATTTGCTTTGTAACTGCCTCATTTGTAAGTCCGGCCCTTCGTAAACACTGCCTACCATATGTGCCGGCCACAACTCGACAAATAAAAAACATTATGGTTGCCCTAAAAAATCGAAAAGGTACAGTAATCGATATAGGATCGGGCGATGGACGGATTGTACTCGGTTCGTGATACGTAAGTCGAAATTGGCACCTAAGAATAATGTTTTAGAAGTAGCGAGGAGTAATTACGAAGCTCACGGAGTCGAATTGAACCCTTGGTTAGTTACCTATGCGAGAATCAATGCCCTTTTTAAAGGTCTGAATGCGAAATTTTACATTAAAGATCTTTGGAAGTTTAACTTATCATCTTACGACAACATTATAATTTTTGGTGTTGAGCAAATGGCAGGTAATTGAATGTTAATTTCTCACGTATGATATTCGTAATTAAATAGATGATCGACTTTGAAAAGAAACTTAAATCCGAATGCAAACAGGACTGTAATATTATAGCGTGTAGATTTCCGCTACCAAATATGACTCCGCAACATGTTATTGGAAATGGAGTGGATACAGTTTGGGTGTATCTTATAAAGAAGAAATAATATACATAAAAATTAACAACTCTAAAATAAGAGACACACATTTGATATATAATATATGTAGGTATGTATATATAATTAGAAATCTTAACATACACTTTGCTATACATATATAAAAGTTTAATAGTCCTCTTTGTTTTTTACCATTTACTTTACTTTATACCACGTTAGACCATTTTATTTCAGCCAATACTCTTCCTTATCCAATGTTTTCGTGCTCTTCCTTGCTTACCAAATTCTTTTCCCTTCTATTTTTATTATACATGTCCAAACTATTTCAAATTCTGGCACGTTATACTTTTGTAAAATCGGTAAATTGTTTAATTCCCTTCTTGTGATGATGCCTATTACCTACCGCTCTTAAATATTTTATTTCCCTAGCTTGTATTTTATTTTTATTTCGTACCTACATCAAAATTGCAGATTTGAAGGTATTTTTCACCTTTGCTCCCATCTTTTTGTTAAACAAATAGGTTAATAACTTCTTTGCCATCTCTTGATCTCTCCCTAGTTTTTTTAACCATTTCTCATGTATACCGTGTTGATATTTTTACTAACATTTGCGCTACTATTTCTTGATGAGTATCATCTTGCTTGTACACTTGCTTAGTAGATATATCTTTCAAGTATCCTTTCCAATGTGGCACCTCTACTCATACTTATAACCTTATAAGTGCTTTTCAATAAACTTCTTTATACCTTTTTTTTTATTTAATAAAATACCCTTGTATTACAATCTGGTCTGAAGACCAATGAGTAGTGGGCTCATTTACGATTTTTTTTAATTTGCCCAATCGAAAGATTTTACAATTTTATGCGTCCCTGCAAAAAACAAAAATTTTTCAGGACGTACAAATAACTTTCAAATAATAAAAACCCGAACGCTCGAGCTTCGCCGCGAAATTGCACTGTGACGTCACTACATGGGAGTACGGCTTCTTCATAGTTCGGCAGCATACAATACGAGGTACTTAGGTTCGTTTACACCGTTGTTAACAAACGTCGACTGTTTCTTATCGAAATTAATTTTTTTATTATTAGATTATCTAGGTATTTATTGGATATTGCCATGGCAGATTCTACAGGAAAGAAGAAAAGTTTTAAATACTGTATTCATTCATCAAATCCAAAGCTTAGCGCCTAGTATCTATGTTTTAAATTTTCTCCCACGTAAAATTACTACCGGCACATTATAAAAATCTAAACAACTTTGTACCCTACCGTTTGCGGTATTTATGGTTTGCAATTTGTTTATTACTTATTTACATGTTAAAGAAAAATTTTCTAAGATGAAATCCAAAAAGTTACTTATCAGATTGTGTGTAATGTTATACTCCTATGCAGCTATGAATATTTTTTAATGATTATATACAACTTTGCAAGGCTGAGGTGCCGTGGAGCCATTGTTTACTACGGGGGCAAGAAATCTAATTTTCATAGTGACAATATGTAAAACATTAACTTAGTTTTATTCTACATTTTAACTCTTCTCATTTCTGTACATATAAAATCGTGACTGTTATTAAAATATTCCATGGCCATAAATAAGTCTACTTCGGTAGATTTGAAGAGTCACCTTTAATAAAATTTGCTTCACACATGTTTCTTAAAACAAACAATTTATTATAAAATACAAAACCGCTTCGAAATGGCACAAAAGCGATGGCTTGTGAGAATGAAAATGCGTTAAAATATATAGTTGCAATACCGACGATTCACGGTTTCCCATTAAGTGACGTCACAACTCTCAGAGTCCGTACCGAGAAGCGCTCATATTTAAAATGTAATAACTTGTTAACAGCTTGTTGATTGATTTGAAATTTTCAGGATTATTTAGTTTTTAAGGATTTTATATGTTAAACAATTTTTAACCATATCCACGGTTCATTAAATGAGCCCATTTTATTCTGTCTTAAATTAGTTACGTAAAAAATCTAAGGTCTTACTCACAGTGCACCTTAGTGTCTGATAATTTAATTACACTTTTTACTAATTCACTGTGCAAACTGAAACGGCTTAGTGCTCTTGAGTCTTCTTATTATGTTGGTGTTATCAAGGACCAAGGAGCCGGATCGCCTCGATGTTCACGTAATGAAGAAGTCTTTGTTCGTGACTTCTGGCATCTTTGAGAATTAATAGTCTGTTCAACTGTGTTCAGTCCAAGGTTTTGGCAGAGGTCACTGTTGCGAACGTACCAAGGTGCATCTACAATGTTTCTTAGATGGCTCGCAGTTTCTCTCAAGCAACCAGTACATTGTTTCATTTTTGTAGTGTATGACGCACCCTGTAGGTTAAGAATGAGAGAAAGCAACTGTCATGTTCTCTCTCTCTCTCCGAACGTTCGACGTGACATTCATGCTTATGTACGCTGCTTTATATTAAATATATTTTGTAAATAAGTTTATCACTTATTCTAATTAGTCCCCTCATTTGGTCCACCAATTCATGTGCCACCTCGAAGGAAAATAACAATTTTTAATGCATTTTATTTCACGTTTTAATTGCTGACTAGCATTATTTAAAGCTGCCTTATCGAGAGGTGCTCTAGCTAGACTGTTGCCATCTTCCGATTTTTCGTTTTTCGTCAATTAGCTTCCTCTCTTTCAGCTAGTTATTGATTGCCCTTTGCTGTAGGTTTGTTTTCAGGAGTGTTTTTCCACGCGGCTTGTTGAACATTTTCGACGAATAGCTCTAGTTCATTATCTAGTTGCTCCTTGGTCCTTAGCGGAACCGATAGATCAATAGTTTTCAAGAGTAATTTTGAAGCTTTGCCAATCAGTCAGCTTATTTACCAGTCTAATAGGTGGTTCTTTCTTAATGACACTATCACTTATGGCAATGATCTGAATTCATGTCCCATGCTTCTTGTACTTGCAGGTATTTCGCCAAAATGTTTCCGACTACAAAGAAGTCTAGGAGGTCTGGGATTTTGTTCGAGTCTGTGAGCCAATAAGTTAGCTTCACAGTTGATAAGTGTTTCACACTTTAGTTGATTACATGCTACTAGAAGTTGCTTGCCTTTAGTTGTCACCCTTCTAGATCAGCAGTGCGTGCTTTCCCTCCCACTATAAACCTATGCGATGTTAGTTGTGATATTAACAGATGTGGCCTGTATCTCATTAGTTTGGTAATCGATTTCTTGATGGGGGAAATCGATTCCTTTATAATTACCGCACTCAGTGTCCTTTACTAATTCTTCCTAATAAGTGAAGTATTGTTCTGGCACTCTTTCTTTTTCTTCCTTTCGTGGTGATGTTATCATTTCTAAGTTTTTAATATACAGGGACAGTCCTGCTACATTACTTCATTTCCATTTCTATCTTGCACAACGTTCTAACGGAAAAGGAGTAGATGCAGTTTGGATGTAAATAATATATGTGTAACCAAATTTTTTATAGTACATAATTAGGTAAGAATATAAAAATCAACATTTTTGACAATCATTTATATACATTATTATACATTTAAAATACGAAATACCAACTCTAAAATAACAGACGAGTCACCTACGTTATTTGAAGTTATTTTATGTAGTACGGGAATTAATTCGTTATCTAAACTTTTCATATAAATCGGTGGTAATTTCATTCCGTTGCTGCCTGCACTGTACGATACCTAAAAAAACGACATAAAAAATCGATAAACACACGAGCACTCATTTTGTATTACGTTTTCTACGTGTAAATTTGTACGTATTCCGATCTTGTAAAAATTATTACTCAATAAAAGATCTAAATATTTCACTAGAGCTTGACAGGTCGCCCTACTTATACTTTCCGCAAGCTTAGAAAAATCGATATCCACTCCTCTGCCATTCTCGTTTCCGCCCTGAAGTATGAATACCTCCGTCCATCGTATTAAACGATTGCCGCTATTACATATGAAATCTTTTCCGTTGTGCACGCGTATCGAAGGTACGGCGGTTAGCGATTGATTATCGATAGACGATTGTACACCTAAATTGAAACTTATGTCGTTCTCCCCCCAAATTACATTAATCGTCTCGTCGGAAATGACATTAATACAGCCGCACTGTATGGTGTGATTTTTCATATTTCTTAAATTTTCCCGAATTTGCACCATGTGCTCGGGAGGTATTTGTATCATAAGACCGTCCTCGACTATACTCGATTTGGCTATCAGACCGCTTGACGACTTAAGCGCTCCGTTAAAAACTATGAAACTGGCGCCGGTAATTTTTCTCGGCCGATTATGTATGTTAATGGCGTGAGTTGTGTAAGTGTTCTCGTTATTTCCTTGCGTGTCCTGTATGCAAACGAGATGGGAATCTGCCTTTGTGCTAAAATTTCCTCCGAATGCCAAAATATGGTCGCTGGAGTTATTTAGCGATTTAATAACCTGGAAAAGTTTCGCCTTTACAATATATTCAATGTAAGAAATCGATTTACCTGATCGTATCGATTTAAAGGAATAGTAACGGTCGTATTTTTGTCTTCCATATGAATCGTAAGACCTCGAATATATGGAAGCGTATAAGAAAAATTTCGGAAATCCTACAAGTTTACCAATTACAGAAATGCACTCAGACTATCTCACCTACAGCTAGCAGGTTTATGATCGTATGTCCTATTTCGACAAATACACTTTCGCGATGTCGAGTCGATACTATAGGACAAGGATAATATCTATATTCGGCTCCAAGTCTTAAAATTAATCTTAGGGGAAATATTTTCGCCCACGGCATTTCCCATCTATAACAAATAGTCATTATGTATGCATAATATATCTAGTATGTATACCTACCTATGTATTAATATTCCAATAAGGTACATTTCGTTAGGAATAATTACATTTTGTAAGCACTGAAAGGTTTGCCTTATAAAAAGAAATCCTACATGGTTTTTGGAATCCAAAAAGTAATTGGTATCGTGTAAAGATATTCCGTACTCCGTTATGCTGGAACCTATTTAAAGTACGACAATGTTAAATTGGTTAAATGCATAGTCGACATAGCAGAACTGATTAATATACAGCGTCTCCAATGAGTCGTTTTAATCATGAACATCTCATAAAATCTGCAATCTTCTTCATTTCCTCGTAGAAGGAATTATAGAAAAATTACTCGATGTTCTTAAGAACATTAAATATTTTAGGGAATTTTTAAATATAAGCTGTAGATGGCTGGTTCATTATTGTAGTGTACAGTGCAGTATATTTGCACTAGGCATTGCCACCAGAGAAATGTTATACCTTAAGGTAGAAGACGCATAGCCTATACATTTACATGTGAATGTATGAAGCCGAACTAAGGGGAATGTGCGGGTTGCTGTAAGCAAAATACTACTCACATCTACGGCTACGCAGGTGTCGTGTTATTAAATTCGGAAGTAACGATTACTCAGCCGAAAGATACTTCTAACCAGCTTCTTTTTACTTATGCAACGTAATACCATAGACAGTAATACGTAACCTTACATTTTAACCCCTGTAATATTTACAGTGAAATAAAACTTTTAAAACCAAATGTTATTGTTACTTATTACTTTTGCAGTAATTAATTCTCTATGGTTAATTAACTGTCAAAGCTTAAATAAATAAATTTCACTTTGTGTTAAAACATTAATGTTGAAGGTTTTTCTTTAAAAGGAATTGAAGATATTTTGCACATAACTTCCGTTGAGTGCGTTAATAATGCACTGTTCTCTCCTGTTTATATTTACTCGTAGTCAAATTCACAGAATCACAAACATAATTGAAAAGTCCTATGATATAGCACAGGTGTTTGATATGTACAAAGGTCTAAATTACAAAGAAAACAAGATGTTGTCCAAACAGTTTAAGGTGCTACATTTCAGATACGAGCCTTCAGAGTTAAACACGAAGACGCCTACTCCGAATTAAAGGCAAGTCCCGCAGGGCGGTGTACTAGGGCAGGTCCTCTATCTAGTGTACACCAGTAATATTCCCAAATTAGAACTGTAGGTAAAGATCACAGAGAAGCAGCAATAAATGTACAAGTCAGTAAACAAAATTAACAGATAGACCAAGCAATGGTAAATCAAGCTGAATGAGACTAAATCTGTCCACGTCAATGTCACGAATAAGAGAAATCAACATATTACTGTCAGAATAAATCATATCCAAAGTACAATTAATAGGCGGATAAAGCAAAATATTTGGATATGACATTCAGGCACGGCGTTAGAGGTGGGCAATATGGACAATTGCCCCAGGCGCCAAAATTGTAAGGCGCCATTCGCCGTCAAGTAATCGCAAAAAAATTTATTTTTTATTTTTATGATTCGCAATGCAAAAGTAAACTGGCGAACAAAAGTAGTAAAAATGTGGTTTGCAAGTTTTTTTCGTTATTTACATTTACATAATCTTACTTGGTAAAAATACCTTCTTTTACATTTTATTACGTTTGCCAAAACCAACTCATATGTTTACAAAGCAATGACAGTTTTATGCCGACAAGTGTTCATTGAAAAATACTCAAATACAAATTTAACAATAAAGATAAAGAGGATTAAAATAGTTAAAACAGTTTGCCGATGCCGCAGGCAAAATTTGTACAGTCACCAATTTGCTAATGTTCAGGATTATAGAATACTTTAAAATCTTTTTTACTGTTTATGTATGAAGTGAAGCATTGATAGCTTGATTTCACAGCTCCAGCTTAACATCTGCATTCATGTTAACACCTCACAGAAAACAATCGCTGTTGCATAACATCATTCATAAAGTGGAAGTACATTTCAATCGAATTACTTTTTCCCTTCACATGATTTGCAATCTTTGCATAACAAATAAAGGGTAACCGCTCAACTTTGACAAATGGTCTGTTTCAATTAGATGTTCCATTATGTCAAAAAAAAGCACCAATTACCTGCTGTTGTATCATTCACATACCTGTTTTAGCATTATTATAAATGCTATTAAGATGAAAAAATACATCCTTCGGAATAGACTTTTCATTATCTATGTATTCTAATAATATGAGTATTTCATCTTGACCGACATTAATCATACCTTCCGTGGAGAAACACCACGCCCACTTATTAATACAACAATCCACTATAAAACTTGTTTGTAAATTAATTTCGGACAACGGATTATACTTACTATTAATAATTTTAATATGTACATATAAATTACTATGAATAGCCATAACTAATTTTTCCTTTTTCAAAAATTCCATGGTATGAATGCTACTATCGAACGGAGTATAAGAAATATCTGTAACCTTATACATGTAATACTATAAGCGAGAGAAAAAAAAACAAACCGGCTTTGTAAATATTGACAATTGGAGGTAAATCGTCATCCTTATGCGGAATAAAACTTTTAGTTGTGCTGTCTAAAAAATCATTTTTGTTTTCCTTCGGATACTTTACTAACTTTTCATTGTAGTCAAAGTTGTTGTCTAAATTCGTTAGTTCACTACCGGGGCGTATCCCGTCACAAAATATAACACTCTTGTTTGTTCTTAATTTTGTAGAACCTAAAAGTACAAAATTATCTCACATTATAATTAATTTAAGGCTTAGTTTTTTTTTTCAATATAATGAAGTAATACTTTAAATACACAGGAAAAAGGAAAACTAAATTGTGATAATTAATAAAACAGGTGGAAAAAAAATTAAACATGCTGCAAGATGTACAACAACCACGAGATAATAAATACTTTAACTACTCTCGCATTTTTTACCATTCATCAGTTCCCGCCATTCAAGTATAAAGCCACAGAATGGAAAAGCTGTGGAAAATATAAGAAAAAAGATACCGATCAAGCCCAGATAAAAGAACGATCAAATAAACAAAGATAAAATGATTACTCGTTAAGTAATTCAACCAAATCTAATAATATATGTACGACAACCTCGGGGAACAAAACAGATGAAAAATTAGAACCTAAACTGTTACAAGGTGGGGAAGTGTGTAAGAAAAAAAAACATTTTTTCATGTTTGAAAACAGATTCACAGGCGGAGAAGACTGTATATGCAGTTGGTCTTAAAACTATAACTACTGTGGTTGTTTGAAAATAAAGTGATTATGATTATAATAATTAACAAGTATCAAAAGGCGCAAATTCTTATAGAATTTTAATTTCAACCAACTTCAAATCTGTAACTAACTATGGCATATACTATATACAATATATATGTATATAACTACCCCCCTCCCCAGCGATTTGGAATCAGTGAAGAATTTCCTATAAGATGACACCACTTCCAGCTTTCTAAACCCTGTAACATTGACCAACGCACAGACACACAGACACACAGACATCCGGACGAATTTAGTAACCAACTTTTTGAAGTTGGTTGATTACCTATTTGATTCAAATTGACCCATAAATTTATAAAATAGTAGGATGAAATCTTGGTGCGACTTAAAATTATTTTGGAAACAACAAAATTGTCGGATAAATTGCGCAGTGCAGTCAATGAGGCCCCTGGTTCAAATCCGGGTAACAGGCCCGGACTGGTAAGGTCGGCTGGTCGGCGATCGCCGAGGGCCCCCAGCCCAAGGGGGCCCCGGAGAGGCCCTCAAAAATGGATATACTATTTTATGATTAGTTACTCAGAGTAATTTTATTATTTATTTCTCAGTAATCTTACGCGTTAACAATCAATTTTAAGCACTAAGTAGTTGGCAGTTGATTTTTGTTTATGGTAGCCTACGAAGAGGGGTGCTGGTTGACTCATCGCGTTTTGTGCAGTGCTCATAGTCTCAGATAAAGAGCGCGTTCTTCTTTTTGTTATAAAATATATTTTACAATGTGTAATAATTAAATCACAATTACAGAGGACATTGTTTTTTTCGATATGCTTGGTTTTTTATTACCGTTGTGTCCCTTTTTAATATCTACAAGGTATTACAGTAGGATTTAGATTTTTATGGCTTTAACCGTGTGATTTGGTTGCCTAAAACTAAAAACATTACTCAACCTCATATTTAAGTAATAAACCACTCTTAATTAATTAGTACACTTATTTTTTCTAGCATGGAACTAGTTTAGCTACGGTATATAAAAATTTATATAAATATTTATTGTCAAAAGTAAGTAAAATACAACAGAAAAGCTTACTTTTTTACTCAATTACTTTCCGACTGGCAAAATAGGTGGTTTTTAGGCATGTAAGCCTAATTTTAAAAAATGACATATTCTAATATTCTATTCCTCTCTAAATTCCCCGGTAAGGGGCCCCTTTTGAATATCTAGCCGAGGGCCCCCAAAGGAGCCAGTCCGGGCCTGCCGGGTAAGGACATGGAAGTGTATAAGATAAGTATAAATAAAATTAACCTTTACGTTTCAAAACTCCAACGGGTACCATAACGGTAGGAGGATTTTGATTAGAAGCATTAATCTGCTGAAGCGGTGGCACCATCGAACAGTATTCCATCGGATTATTCGGATTCGGCGTTACACTTTGATGATTCGGGGAATTGGTCGATGACAAGCCCTCACTACCGGAACTACTGTTCGTATCCTTATTTAAAAGATCGTAACATTTAACGCAAACGCGAGCTTCTTCATTTAGGTACTCCAATTTATATTTTTTATTTGAACATTTGGCGCAGAGAACCTACGACGAAAGTTAAAATTTAACCTTTAGATATATTCTTACCAATCCACACGCTCGGCAATGATGTCGTCGTTTAATAACCGTAAATTTTGTATCGCAATGTAAGCAGTTTAAAGTATCCGAATCGGGAATCCAAACTGGAGCCTGTTTTCCTAGTAAATTATCTAAAAGGTCAACATTTAGAGATTGAGCACCGTCAATATCGACTTGTGCACTCAATTCCTTCGCCACATTTTTCTCCACCAACTCCGTATTCGCGACGGAGGTCTCGAGAACCTCGTGCATCTCATGCGGTTCGTATCTCTGCGCATTTTTATCAGAAGGGACGTCTGTAACACTTTCGGTTGTCGCCGTAGATCCGTTCGATTCCGTCGATACTTCCGAAAAGGTGGGCGACGGAGTCGGTGACGAATCGGCGTCACTTTCGGTTGGCTTTGTCAGGGTGTGCGACACGTAGACATTATTATACGGGGTCGAACCTGGTTCACCTATAAAGTTAACGAGACAGATAAAACTTGACGTTTCAATAAAATGAACGAATTACCGACAAGATCGATTTGAACCGCACTACTATTCACGGGTAGACTAGAAGGTCTCGGTAACAAGTTGTCTTCCACTTCATTAGTGGATTGGTTCGTCGTAGATGAGGTACTTACGTCCTCTTCCAAAACCTCCTCGGTTTCCAATTCGTCTAAATATTCGGATAAATTCGAGTCGTCAATTACGGTATCGAAACCAACAACCGGTGCCCTAGGATTAACATCTTCTACCTGTTCGACCGTCTCAAACTCCACATCGGCAATATTAGTCTCTTGTAATTGATCATTTATTTCTTCTAGTTCGGCGGTATCGGTATTAGATTCGTTGATTTGATGAGATTCATCGCCGACTTCGTCGGTCTCAACAGATGTGGGATTGTTGTTTGTCGAGTTCTCGCAAATATTTTCAGACACAGATGTTTCGGCCGGTTCGTCTCCGATCTCGGAATTTAAATATTCGTTTAGGCTTTCGAAAACTTTAGTAATATTGTGTTTAGGTGGTGCAACGTTATACTTGTATAAATCTTGATTTCTTTGCGGTGTAGCTGCATTATTTGACGTGTTATACTGATCGGTGAGCTCACTGTATTCGAAATCGTTTAATACTTTGTCCAAATCGACTGTGTACTTATCCATCTGTAAGTAAAAACTTGGATTAAATGTCGTTGGAAAAATTTAAATAAATATTACTGCGCAAAAGTAAACATTAAATAATTTTTATATAATATTGCATTTTGGAACCTTAAATTAAATTAAAACATAATTAAACCTATTAAAAGATTTGACGTTTTACATTTTTTGTTATAAATGTCATGTCAATTAAGAAGTGGCTACATTACCGTCATTTACCTTTCAAAACGCAGTACCAATACCAACGATATACCATCGATGCGATGTACAGGGGCATTGCACGTTCTTTTTTGCTAAAACAAAATGAAGAGACCTTTTAAATGATCTATCACAAACCCCTACTTTCTATTTAATTTAGTCACTCTTCTAAGGGTGTTAAAATTAGGGATAATATTGATACTCATAGCAAATGGTTGATCCACTCTGTATAATCACATGACAAAACTGAATATTAATTTATATTCAGAGAACAGCAGAGAAATGTTAGTAGGGATAACATTTCTCTGGAGAACAGGGTGTAATCAAATCATCATAAATATATGGTATTCACAGAGATTATAAGTTAGGCCATTTGCATCTTAGGGTAACGATCATTGAATAAACGATATTATGAAAAGTAGGTGTTTTGTCTACGAATAGTTTAAAATGAAGCAATTTCCGTTACAATTTAAAAAGTTGAACTTAACCTTACTTTAGAGTTGAAAATTATGGGAATAAAACATTTATGGTCCATTTTAACACCTTTCGTCGAAAGAAAACCTTTATACGAACTTGAAGGAAAAACCGTAGCTATAGATCTATCGTGCTGGATATGCGAAGCGCAAAACGTTACAGATTATCATATACAACCAAAGATGTATCTTCGGTATGACATTTTGTGTATGAGTAGTTTTATAATTCGAAATTATTTAGGAATCTTTATTTTCGCACTTGTTTCCTTTTACTGATGCAAGTCTCTCCAATTTTTGTACTTGAAGGCAAAGCTCCCAAACTTAAGTACGATACAATGGCCGCGAGGAATGCGATACAATTTAAAGGAGCCAAACCTCGATCAGGGAGTAGCGAGCCTAAATCTAAGGATCGATCGCGATTCATAAGTGTCTTAAATCGTTGCGAAGAGATGCTACGTTATATGGGTATAGTGTGTGTTAAAGGAAACGGCGAAGCCGAATCTATGTGCGCGTATTTAAATATGAGGGGGGTAAGTACAGTTTTCGTTGTATCACTTCGTTATCTTCTCTAGATTGTAGATGGCTGCGTAACCCAAGACTCGGATTGTTTCGCGTACGGTGGGAAAGTTATTTACAGAAATTTTTCGATCTCACAACAGGGGGCACATTCGGGTGCCGGTGCGATCGATGTTTACGATATCGCAAAAATCTACAGATCGATCGAGTTCGGTCGTAATAAAATGGTAGCGATGGCATTATTATGCGGGAGCGATTATAATAAGGGGTGTTCGGTATCGGTAAGGAGGCGGCTATGAAATTATTTGAACATATTACGGACGATGAGATTCTCGATCGTTTACGAAGTTGGCAAACAAACGGCGATTTTTACAGAAATTTAAGTGAGGAGTTTACGAATAAAAACATTTGTACGTTATGCGGTCACCGGGGCACGAGGCAATCCCACATTAAATATGGTACAGGTATCTTTTATCGCAATGTATTTCTCACGTTGTCGTAGGTTGTGAAAATTGTGCTACAAGTAACGGTTGCGACTCCTCAAAGTACGAAAAGAAAAGAATGGAAATTAAGAATGAAACGTCGATACGTGAAAAAGCTATAAAAGATGAACATTTTCCAAACGAAGAGTTAATAAGTGAGTTTTTACAATCGAAGGAAAGCATTACGAAGAGTTCGTTTGAATGGCAACAGCCAGACATCTGCAGTTTTGTTGTAAGTATACTTTTATCGGAAGACGTAAGCTCCCTGTAGGCATTTGCAGTTAAACATTTACAATGGGAACATATATACGCCTTTGAAAAATTTTTACCGATACTTACGAGGTGGCACTTATCCGTACGTACGGCCACTTCCTTAGTGCCTCGATGCATAAAAAAAGTGCGACATTTAAAGGGCGTACCTGGTTACGAAGTAATTTGGGAGCATTCCGGTTTACAGCAGGATCTATTACCGTCGGACATGTTAGAAGGTGTCGATTTGGAGAAATTATGGTCGACGGTTGAACCTCAAACACTTGTTTCGGAAGCGTATCCCGCTTTAGTAGAAAAATTCGAACAATCAAAAATTAAACCGAAGAAAACACGCAAAATACGCAAACTCCCAAAAACGATAGATTCATATTTCGCTAAAAAGAAACGGAACGATTCCTTCAATCTTAATTTATCAAAATTCGGTGACGAAAGCGATCTAGACTTGTCCGATTTAATTGAGAATGTCGTCAGTCATAACGTCGATTATGTAAACGTACTATCAGAAAGTTTAGACGAATCTAATTTTTTCACCAATACGTTTACCGAAGGGGATCTGTTTGAAAAAAGCATGATTACGTATTCCGATTCCAGTTCGGAGGATGATTATGTTCCATTAATTGAAAGGATAAAATGTAAAAAGTAATGTATTGTTTTAGTATTTACACGTTGGTCGTATTATAATTGAAGAATGATCCGTAATTTTGTTCATTATAACTTTGATGAAACGACTCCCATTCGTTTTCGTTCGAATCAAACTCGTATAATTGCATTAAATTTTCCCGTACGGAATCGAGTCTTTTCTTCTTGGCCATTAGGTAAACCTAAAATTGCTCATATCAACTACACTGTTAGGTGATGACATATTTACGTGAATTTTTACCAGCGCCGACAGTAACATTATAAATATAATAACGAGTAATGGAATTATTAAAAACCTCGAATCCTCCTGCAAGATCTCGTTAAAAAACTGACCAGTTTTTGTGATCGATTCGTGGGTAATATTTTGCATATCCCATTACATTGTCGAAATTATAGGTTAGGTATATTTGTTTAAAGTTCAGTCCCCTTCAATTTTTTTTTTTTTGATAAGAGATAAGAGCCCTTCTCCCACATTTGATTGTCAAAATAATCACAGAATTATACCAATTAAAGGTATATAAGGTGCGGGGAGAGGCCTTCGCCTTGTGGGCCTCTCTAAAGGAAAAGGCACAGCTTTTGTAAGCTGTGGAAAACGTTAGTAACCCTGCCAAACCAGCACCTTGATTCTAATTACTCGACATGCTACTTAAGACGCTCGATATCAAATACGATATCGGGTGACCGTATTCGCAACTATTACTCGATAGCTCTTAGAATCCCAAAATGGTGTACTCGTGTTAAGTCGCTCGATACGATACCATTCGGAATCCCGCTGCTGATGTGGTAAGTTAAACCTTGACAGCTGCCTGATGTAGAAGGAACGTCAGTGTCCAAAAGTTGCCATGGCAAGCTGTGGTTAGTATATTCTTCAACTCGTTGGGACGAATTACAAACTGAGATGAGTGTAGCAGCTATTCCTAGAGTCTAAATTTGGAGATGTTTATTTATTTATTTGTTCAAAGTAGCTTAAAGCTAATTAACAACGTTTTTGTCACTTATTATTAGTCATACATAAATTAGTGGGTAATATACAATAACTATAAAAACATAAAAGTGAGTGACAAGTATCGCATCTCTAGGTAACTTCATTTGTAAACTTATTCCTCAAGTTATTTTCTCTTAATATCTAGTGATAGGTAACTATTTCTTTAATATCGAAAATTTCTCGTACCATAACTATGCACCTCTGATCTCCTCTATAAATATATTTAAATATTCTGGTAACAGTCCCTTGTCTATCTTATAAATAAAAACTAGAATAAAATATGCCTGAACCCTGACTGATATACTGTCAAAATTTCATTTTTGTTATATGGTCTGTCAATTTATATCAAAAATAATAGTCTCTAAAATCATATCAAACAAAGGCACGAAAATCTGACATAAGTATACTATTAGGTATTGGCATAATACAAGAAACTTTCAAGGACTCGGATACACTACAAGACACCATAGAACAGCCCATAATATCCCAAACCTCTTTCAAAATTTTTGCATTTAACAACCCTTCACTTGAAACATTTTTTAAATTCCTTGCAATCCCATACACACAAGTTTTATCCACAGACGATAACTCTATCCATACTTCTCGCTTATACTCTTATTTCATGGATCCACATAGGTACTACTTGGGTTCGGTATTACGCTTATAATTTTTTCGCTATACTTTTAACGAAGCACGTATTTAATCTATTTGACATTTCTCGACTTTCACACACTATTTCCCCTTTGAAATGCATAGCCCTGATTTTCATTAGAACCTTTGGCCTTCAATAGTCTTTTTAAAGTTTTCCACACAGTTATCAATACGCTCCACGTAATATTTCTGTTTTTCCCTTCTACTTACAACTAAAAGTTATTTCTCCTTAACTTGTACTTTTCTCACATCAGCACTTTCTCTTTCTCTCAATCTTTACTTTATCATTGAACCAAGGACAAGTTTTCTCTAAACAGATTAGCTATAGTGTTGTGTCAAATGATGGTTTAATTAATTAATGTGTACTACATACTGTGTCAGAGCAACGTAACGTCCCATACCTTACTTGCCTGGAGCTATTCTCAATTCAAATATCCATTTAAACAAATTCTACTACATCAACACTGTGTCAGCACCCGAAACACCAATTAAGCATCCTTTTTATTGTGTCTAGATTGTTCAGTATTACAGAGTCTATGATGTGCTGTTCTTTATGCCCTTTATAATACTTGGTACAACCCTTTTGTTCCCCAAATAAAATGTTGTTATTAGGGCAGTGTGTGTATATTTTATATGTAATGTTAGTGTCTTTTTTTCCGCCCTGGGCAATTGCCCAGTGAGCCCATTTATAGACCCGGGCCTGTTTGGGTATTCTAAATGTGTGTATCTAATGTGCTTGTTGTGTCATAAGATAAGCGGATGATCATTGGTATTAGGTGTACCTAATGTGTTTTGTTGGCTGTTGTTAGTGTTGTTTAGATTTAAAAATGTTTGTACTTTGTGTTTAATTTGTTCTTGTGTTTTTACTGAATGAAGTGTGTTTTAGATATTTACCTTGCGTTGGTTTGCTATATGATGAATCGATTCATTTCTTCGGTCCATTTCGTACTCCACCGCCGTCTGGAACACTTCTTTGAACTGGTCCCATCCTTTAGCGGTTGAGAAGCAGGTGCAAAAGTCTCTTCTTCATCTTGTATACCTTTGTATATTGTTATTATTAACCTGGCAAAGATCTCCAAACATTATCCTCTGGCTATAACTACAGTCATTAGACCTATGTTTTATTAGGGGGCAATTTTCTGATGGCCCAGAAATGGTGAACGTGGTTTTGGGGAACAGAGCTGCCAAAGAATGTGGAGAATTTTGATACTACCTACCAGGCAAATTTAGCGGTCGTTGTTTGTGAGCGTTAGAAAACAGTTTGTACTGTACCTATAATAGGTGTTTTCTTTTTGCATTTTGTGGTAGCCTGTGGTAGCTTTAAGTCAGCTCTGTCAATACACACCATTCGTTTTATAAAAATAACCCTATTCGTTTTAAAAGCTTTATTTAAGTTTTATATTAACCTGAGGCAGAAATGTCTTATGACGCAAGGCACTTTAATCACGTGATGATTGTGCATGTGCCCAAGCCTGTAGCGATGCAAAAAGAAAACACCTATTGATTACGTCAATATTTACTTGGTGGTCTACCAAGAGGTGTTGCACTTCTGTTGTATTAGTCTATGTCAAAAAATGAAAAATCTTTAATCTCTAAAAAGCGATGCCATGAAAGAGAATAGGTGTTTTCTTTTTGCATTTTGTGGTAGCCTGTGGTAGCTTTAAGTCAGCTCTGTCAATACACACCATTCGTTTTATAAAAATAACCCTATTCGTTTTAAAATCTTTATTTAAGTTTTATATTAACCTGAGGCAGAAATGTCTTATGACGCAAGGCACTTTAATCACGTGATGATTGTGCATGTGCCCAAGCCTGTAGCGATGCAAAAAGAAAACACCTAATGTAATACCGAAAGTTGTCTTTTACTGCTCATCTATCCCACAAACCACTAAAATGGTTTGTGATCTATCCTTCGAACGATGCAAGCGGGGAAGTTTACATCATCGAGATGTTGTGTTGGCAAGATACTCTGATGCCTCTCCTCACAAACCAGGTTACTGGTTTGTGCCTCTCCTTTTACTTTATCGTTTGTTAATTTAATGATGTGTTAATGTTAACCCCATAACCATGATGTAAGAATACAGTTAAGTCAGTTAAAGGGTTTGTAATTTAAGAAAATTAAATACACGTACAAAAATTATTTTATTTCGTAAACACGCCTTAATACTGCATTGTGGGAAAACCTTTAAGAAAAGTAGAGGTTTGTTTGTAAGTTTGCGACATCTACCGTCCGAAAATTTTAATTATATTTCATGTATGAACATTTTGATATGAAGGGTGTTGTCATTTTAGCAAATGATTAGTAAGTTTTTTGTGTTTTTATACATTTTTTACGTGAAATAATTGTGATAAAAGAAAATTGGAATCATAATCGCTGTGAACGGTACGCAAATGGACCACCATCGTCGTTTCTAATTGCTTTCTTTAAAAGAAAAAAGGTTATTTACGTCGTAGGTTTCTTTTCACCAACTACGAAATTTATGCAATTTTTTTTGAAATTATTTCAAAATTTTCATTATTTTGTCAAGTTCTTTCTACATTTTAAACTGGCGCAAATCGGAAAGCCGTTTTCACCGGTTTTTGTGAAAGGATTTTTTTTTAGTTAAACCAACAGCGTAGGTACCTATAGATATTTTTTCATCTTTTTTACTTTTTAGATTGATTGGAGTATCGCTGGCATTAATTAAAGGAATTAAAGGAAACATGTACTATGCGAAAATTGTCTGTTACAAAAATATATTGAGAAAGTTTGCGTGTGATTAGTTGGTGTTAGACAATTTACGGAGGTGGTAGTTTTAATTTGTACGTTAATAAGTTTGCTATTTCATACTGGAATTTGAAAAACGTCATTTCTTTATCTCGTCCGATCTTGCATCGCTTTTATATGGAAGTAATGATCAGACATTGAGATATCTCGCCGTCTCATATTTACACAAATACGAAATAAAGACGGGGCAATCTTGCCCAAAATTTGAACCTGAAGTGTACGTCGTCACTTACTTTACATTCGCGCTAACCTAAAATAATCATTTCAGAGAATCTAGTCCTACAATTCCACGTAAGGGTAGCGGTAGTAGTGGTGGTAGCAAAGGCAGTCTCCGTAGCGGTGCCAAAAATGTTAGTCGTAAATTAGTAACGGAGCAGACTAATAAAGTAAAACCTCATCGGAGAACGTATTCAACTGCCTCTAGTAAATCATGCGAAACGGGGGAGGATGTGGCTTTTGAACTTAGTTCGGGCCCCTCCTCCCCATCCCAAACAGTAAGTAGTTACCGTCCTGGGTAATGCGCAAAGTTCGTTTTTTAGATAACATCATCGGAATTATCACCAAAAATCGAAAGAACTGACGTTGAAGACTGCATTACATCTAATTTGTATAATAAACTTGAATTTATCGATCGATCGTGCGAAAATGGAAATCTAGAAAAGACCTCCAAAGGTTACGTTGCCACTGACGCTACATGTTCGGGCAATGTTTTTACCGCCGAAGATGCCCCGTCGACAAGTAAAGTGCAAGTGAAGCATAAGAAACGTACCAAAAAAAAGATGCCTTTTAAAAGTATTTTGTCGAGCAACGGAACCGATTCGAGTGTCGATTCGTCACCTATTACTACGACACCTAGTAGCGGTAACCGATACACGTGGATGAAAATAACGGACGAAGAAAAAGAGAAAAAAGAGAAAAAAACGCGAACGAAAAGTTGCTCCTCTATTCTAGACGATAAATTAGACATAATTGAAAAACTGGCCGTTTTCAGAAAAAGTTTCGATAATGTACAAATTTTTCAAAACGCCACGCTGACTTTGTTTAACGAGCAGGAATGTAATAGCACCCCCTCCTTGTCGACGGGCGAGTCGAATGGGGGACCTAAGGCACAATTGCAGGAGCCGAATGTCGCATCGTCTTCGTCAAAAGCTGTATTAGAAAACGATTTAAAACCGGCCGTCGCCGAACTTGTTACCGAAATTTTAGAATCCGCCACCAACATAGTGAACCAAATCGATACCCGTCTCAAAAATCGAAATGTTCCAGATTTGGTTTCGCAGTTCTTAAAAGGCGGCCATCAAGATCCAGATCAAAACGTAACCATTCCTCGAATTCACCTTTCGCGTACGTCCTCCACCGATCTACTTGCCGCCAGAAATTTCGTCGAAGAGTACGAAGAGTATCACCTCTCCTGTTCGGAAATAGAGGATCCCACGATGACGTCGGGCGTAATTATCGGTGGCGACGACGTCGTCGATCAGCAACGCAAAAAGAAGAAGGATAAGTCGGTTAAACACGGCGGTGTCACCCACTGTATACCAATCGAAACGGACTCCAATATCGACGACGATTGTGATTATCCGCAAAGCGAATTGCAACTCGTACCGTACGATGCCAAGTACAATCTTCCGAAAGCGCTCTTTAGTAAGATTAATACGGATGCGATGGTCGAAATTACGGATCAAAACATCGACGTGTTACATCAAAATGTGGAGATTAACGAAAATAATCCAGATTTGAATGCCGACATTATCGTATTTGAACCGTCGAAGGCTAAGGATTACGTTGTAGAAGATGACGACGATGTTTATAAACCGATCGCAGTAAGTCCGTGCGGACGATTTTTTAAGTACGAAGAGGAGGTGAGAGCCAATCCTATCGATGTCTTATCTTAACCTGTTGTCATTTTTTCACAGATCGGTAGAGGTTCTTTTAAAACTGTTTATCGCGGCTTAGATACGCAAACGGGTGTTGCAGTTGCGTGGTGTGAGTTGCAAGAAAAGAAATTAAACAAAACAGAACGACTTCGATTTAGAGAGGAAGCCGAGATGCTTAAAAAACTTCAGCATCCTAATATTGTACGTTTTTATAATTACTGGGAATCGACGCTTAATAAGAAAAAAAATATTGTATTGGTAACTGAACTTATGCTAAGCGGAACACTAAAAACGTACTATGTGTACCGGTCATGTGTGTGATTACTATTCAATTATTATTTCAGGTATTTAAGGAGATTTAAAAAAATTAATCCCAAGGTGTTGAAGTCGTGGTGTCGCCAAATACTAAAGGGTCTCGCATTTTTACATTCAAGATCTCCTCCGATTATTCACAGAGATTTAAAGTGCGATAATATTTTCATTACCGGCACTACCGGATCCGTCAAAATTGGTGACCTCGGTCTAGCTACCTTGAAAAATAGAAGTTTCGCTAAATCGGTAAGTCAATTTTCCCTCCATTTAACTGGGTAGTAAAGATTTTGTGATTGTATCATTAGTTTAATTAATGCTCCTTTACTTAGCTGTTGAACATCGCTACATTTTCTTTTTTTTATCACGAGTCTTTTGTTTAATCGTTAATACCTTTGTTTATATGTAATATACTAAAATTAGTCAATGCAATATTAGAAGTGCAAATATACTTTTGAAGATGGATAATGGACGGCCAGATTATATATTTATATATATACAATTAAAAGGGAAAAAATGTGTAAACATTAAACAAATTGCAAAAAGGTTTTTTGATCTAAATTTAATTAACAATTCAATCCTAGATGACACCCCTTCCAAATCCTCTATTGGCATCGGCTAACTATAAGTATAAACACAGCTAAAGTTAAAGCTTAACCCTTTCATTGCCACGCACGCGAATTCGCGTGAGGCAAGTACCATCTCACACGCCAAGAACGTGAATTCGCGTACAACCTAATATGACTTTGCATTTAAGATTATTTAGTTGGCTTTTCAAATAGAGGGATATAGAGTAAGCGGCGTGTTAATAGGGTTCTATACTACATGTGTGTAATGTTGGTTGCCAGATATGAGGCTCGACAAAGAAGCTTAGCTCAATATCCAGACACGCGATAACGCGTCGCAGTAATACGTATTTCTGACGCTAACTACTTTGTGGCGTTACAGTTAGAGTACGATAATTTTCTTGCAAAGTGTTAGTGTTTGTGATGGCAAAAGTTATGGACGGCTTACCAAGTACATCAAAAAGGACATTAATTCGGAAACTGACAACAACAGATCTCAACGGTAAACAAAGTATCTTTCTACGTAAATTCGCGTTTTCTATCTCTACCGCCATGCACGCGAATTCGCGTAGCGAGATTCGACCGTTCCAATGCGCTTGGTGTTTAGCGGTAGTAGACAGATCGGAGCTGGCAGTGAAAGGGTTAATAATTATATATAATAATAATAATTTATTCTTGATAAGTTCATTTACATTCTTGTAGGTATTGGATTATGTCAAGTGGGTAATTGACAATATATTAACATGAGGACCTTTGTTCTTATACGTAGTAACAATAAAAAAGGAAATAAACATAAATAAAATAAATCTAAACAAGATACAGTTTTAGAGTGTTGTTCGTGAAACATAAAACTTGCTATCATTTGTGATCAGATCAGTCATCACTGATCACGTTCAGTGGTGTATTTAGTAGATATGTCTCTTAGTTTTTGCTTTATATTTGTTGTGGACATCTGTTAACCTGTTTTGGAGAAGTTTGTTGTAAATTATTGCTGGTATACAGTGCTTTTCACGACGACCGGCCATTAGATGTTTCTCAAAAATTATAAAAGATAGAATTACGAAATTTTCCAATAGGGGCTTTTTCGACATTACGAATCCATCTAAAATATTATTATTTTTATTAAATTTGTTATTTTAAATGGAACACCCCGTATATTAGGCCATTTTTCTTGAATAAGTTCTATCTCAATATTTTATCTTTTTCGAGATATTTAGCATTTTATGATAATTTTTTAAAAAATAACCTTACATTCGCGAGTGAATTAAGCACAGTAAAAGTTATAATTAAACTAGTTGAAATCCCCGGATTACAGAACGAACTTCGAATACCGCAATAAGAGTAACGAAAGTATAAAAAAATTAGTTATTTGCAAATGGGTGGCAATGTTCGTGGCCCCAAGAATTGTCACTCTAAGCCCAAGAAATATTATTTTTACCCCAAGAATTATTTTTTCAACTCCAGCTTTTTAATTATTTTGGTCCCAAGATTTCTCATCTCAAGAATTATTATATTAGCCCCCAAAATTATTATTTTAACCCACAGAATCATTCTTTTGGCCCCAAGATTTTATTCATTTTACCCCATGATTTTATTCATTGTATTCAATTGAAAAAAAAATATACTAAACCTACCTCTAACCTAAGCGCCTGAGTGGCAATATACGTTTAGGTTGGCATTTTTTTTAAGTTTCACATACTGTTTAGTATGATATTCCCGTTTTTGTATTCAATTGAAACTAGTTGAAATCCCTGGGATTACCAAACGAACTTCGAATACAGCAGTAACGAAAGTATTAAAAAAATCTGGCCTTATCAAAAAGACAAAATTTGATAATTTCGAAATTTCGACTTTAAAGTTGAATATTTTGAAAAGTATTTGAGATATCGAAAAATTGGGACCGGATCTTGAATCAGCATAAAATTTCACATAAGATCCATATCTTAACTCGGTTGTAGACAATACGCATCTCTTGCAACGCACGGACGCACGGACGGAATATTGATTCCAGTAACGAACGAAGTTCGTTGAAAAATATATACTATACTTACCTACCTCTAACCTAAGCGCCTGAGTGGCAATATACGTTTAGGGCAGGGATGCACAGACCGCGGCCCGCCGTTGTTTTTCTGATGGCCCCCCCTAATCTCATTTCACAAATAAAAATAAAAATCGCTTGACTAATGAAAATTTAGACTCAATTTTGCGATTGGCAACCACAACAATTGACCCAAATATTAAAGAAATTGTTAAATCGATGCAATGTCATCCATCAAATTATAATATTTAAGAAGTTTTTTTACAAAAATTGGCACAAATATAATAAATAAACATTTGTTTGAATTGAAATTATAAGACCTTTTCTAATAAATAAAAATAAATAATTTTTTGCGGCCCGCCCCTCAATAATTTTTAGTATGTGTGGCCCTTGGTCTGAAGAAGTCTGTGCACCCCTGGTTTAGGGTGACATTTTTTTTTTCAATCACTTCCATAAAATAAGTAGATAAATAAAATCTTGGGGTGAAATGAATAAAACCTTGAGGTAAAATGAATAAAATCATGAGGTAAAATGAATAAAATCTTGGGGCTAAAAGAATAATTATATGGGCTAAATTAATAATTTTGGGGGCTAATACAATAATTCTTGGGAACAAAAATCTTGGGACCAAAGTAATTAAAAAGGTAAGGTAAAAATAATAATTCTTGGGGTGAGAATGACAATTCCTAGGATGTACAAAATAATATAATAGGAAAAAATTGAAAAAAAAATGCGACTTCAAAAGAGTATATGATAATTGCGAAATTTCGACTTTCAAAGTTGAATATGTCGAAAAGTACTTGAGATTTCGAAAAATTGGAACCGGATCTTGAATCAGCATAAAATTTCACATAAGATCCATATCTTAACTCGGTTGTAGACAATACGCATCTCTTGCAACGCACGGACGCACGGACGGAATATTGATTTCAGTAACGAACGAAGTTCGTTGAAAACAATTGATATCTAATTATTGTTGAACAGATGTAGGAAAATTTATAAAAAGTACTTATTTTGATTAAGCGTCATACAAGGTGTTCTAAATTTTTATTTCACTTTTGTTAGAAAAAATGTAAAACTCAATTTTTTCAAATGAAACGCCCTGTATATTTTGACATTTTGGATTCTGCAGATAATTTTAGGCCCCTTTTCTTCAATAAGTCCTATCTCAATATTTTATCGTTTTTAAGTTATCTCATTTTAAACAGATTACCTAATTGGTGTTCTTTTCTATGAACTTTTCCCTCTTGTACATGGCCCTTCCGAACGCTTTTGGTGGAATATATCATTTTGTGCACAATTTCCTGATCTCTAATATGCTCACCTCTTTTAAAAACATTATCTTTAGTACTCTGTTTTGTAGCACTTGTGCTCTGTTTACTACGTTATCGTATGCTCCTCTCCATCCCACTCCATAAGTTACCACAGAATCAAACGGGGCATAATATATCATTGTAAGTTGTTGTCGAGTTTATAATATTACAGAATAAACACTAGGTATAGATATACTTAATAAATTGAATCAAAGATACATATATTATTATTATATTGTACTTCGGTTCTCATTGATACTCAGGCCAAGCCTGGTTAACAAACCGCACGGATCGGAATCAAGTAACGATTAGTCCTAGTAATATATACCTATACCATAAAATAAATTTGAAGTTGCTGTAAAAAATCATCATAATTATGTGTTTTGAAATAGTATTATCTTTATTGTGTAAATGTTTGTTGTTTAACTCGGTGCATACGTTGCACGTGAGTGGGTAATGTGTTGTTTGTGTTTTGTGCTAATTCTGAAGTCTGATATTGTGAGTATATTATGTGTTTGCGTTTAAGTGTATGTGAACGAGTTAGAGGTGTCACATGAGTGGTTGTTTTATGTGTTTGTAATGGACTTTCTTTAAAGCTATGTTGTGTATGCAACATAATTTGAGTTTGTGAAGTTAGAGGTGTTACATTTATATTATTATTATTAATTTATACCGGACCATTGTAGTTTACTCACTTGAGTGGTATGATTCAGGGTGTCATACAGCTTTTGCTATTGTCTTAACACTGTGTGTAATTGTGATATAATAATAATAATAATAATAATAATAATATACCTTTATTTAGTAAGAGGCCCAGTTCAGTCCAAGGCTGCTCTTGCACTTAATCCACTGTACATATTGCAACAAAATAAATTGATTTTTTTTTAATAAAACATAACGACAATTAAAAATAAAGAAAACAAATTATTGATAAATTTACAATAAAAAGACCAAGTTGAAACAGCTATTGGAGTGGATAACAAATGAGTTTTGTATTTAAATTTGCACTTATTCATAGGCAACTATTTTAAATGGGACGAGATCGAATTATATAACGTCGCAGATGAATAAATGAAAGACTTTTTAAAGAGCGAGGTGCAGTGCTGCGGCACTGACAACACATTCAGCTGCCTGAGATGGCGATTGTGACATTCTTTCAATTTCTTATACTGCCATCTGGTCCGAAGGATCTATCAAACTCTTACCTCCATTATAATGCCTAATTACTTGTGGTTCTTGATTCCTTTGTCATTATTAACCTCACTGTAGACTTTGAAGGTTGTTGTCTCAATTACGCATACATCAGAATTAAAAGTAAATATGCAACTAATTGTTATTATTATTCTGTTATCTGATCATCGCATTAAAAATTATTGCATGTGATTTGTCTATATGTATATCATTATTTTGTGTAGGTTATTGGTACACCTGAATTTATGGCTCCCGAAATGTACGAAGAGCATTACGACGAAGGTGTCGATGTATATGCTTTTGGAATGTGCATGTTAGAAATGGCAACAAACGAGTATCCTTATTCCGAATGTACAGGACCCGCACAAATTTATAAAAAAGTTATCTCTGTAAGTTGTCTTATACTTTGTCTTCTGCATTGTAAAAATTAATTTTTTAAGGGCGTAAAACCCGCCAGTTTTGATAAGGTGGAAGCGTCGGGTGTTAAGGATGTTATAGAAAACTGTATAAAACCTAGACGTGAAGATAGACCGAGCGTAAAAGATCTATTAACTCATTCTTTCTTCGAGGAAGATTGTGGTTTGCGAGTGGAAGTTGTTTCTCAAGATGATACAAAGATTGTATTTCGTTTAAGAGTTTTGGATCCAAAGAAACGTACACATAAGCATAAGGAGAATGAGGCTATTCAGTTCGAGTTTGATATGGAAACAGATCGTTACGATACAATATCGGAAGAAATGGTAATATGGCCGATAGTTAACGAGACGTCTATATGTATATATTTTACAGGCAAAGTCTGGTATAATTTTTGAAGACGATTCTAAAACTGTCGGACGTCTGTTGAAAACTCAATTGGCTCAAATCGAAAAGGAAAGAAAACAAGAACAAGAAAAGCAGCAACAAGAAGCCGCACTGATGCAACAATTGCAATATCAACAATTTCTTCAGCAACAAGTCGAACAGGCTCATCTGGTTCAACAGGTACAAAGTGTCCCGACACAGCAACAAGCACCGTTACCTTTGCAACAGGAAATACAAGTTCAACAACATATCCCTCAGCAACAAACTCAATCGATAATGCAAGGGCAGCAAGGAAGTTCCCCCCAACAAGGCACGACGTACCAGCAACCGCAGGGTTATACAACCGCTCAGTTTGCCGCACCTCAACAATCTTCACAAACCGAACAGCCTCAGTTGCAGCGTCAAAGTTCAACTGAGCCCATACAGCAACAGCCTATCGTTTACAAGCAGCAACAGCCTTTCGTCCAACAGGGTTATCTTACCGACACACCTATAAAGCAACCTCAGCAGGCCGAATTGTTACAAACACAAGAACAGCATCGACTTTCTACAGTCTCTCAACCGGATTTACTGCAAACACCAGTAGCACCTCAGGAACACAGGTTGAGCGTCGATAGTCAGTTGGACCTACAAAAAAAGCAAATTCTTCAAGACCAACATCGAATAACAACGTCACAAATGTCTATTCCGGAACAAACACCTGTACCACCACAGTACATACAGGACCTTCCAAGGACCACCGTGCCGCATCCACCACCATCAAATGTGGAGGTGATACAGCAATTTACCGCCCAAAATGATGCATTAGAACATAGAGTATCGATAACGCAGCCGCCAATTGTTCAAGATTTATTGCAAATGCAGCAGCAGCAGCAGCAGCAGCAACAACAACATCAATATACATCTCAATATCAGCAAAAACCATCGGAGATTATGATTCAACCTCAACCGGCTAGTTATGTGCAGTCTGCACCTAATTATGTTCAACAATCGCAGGCATTTGTGCCAGTTGCGCAACAACAAACGCCAGCTCAAGATGCGAGCTATGTTATGCAAACATCCCAAAATTACCCTGTTTCGGTCATTCAACAACAACCAACTGTACCGCCGAATGCTTCGTTTATACCGCAAACGAACTTTGCGCAGCAACAAAGTTTTGTGCAAACGACAAATGTTGTCGGACAGCAAAATTTTGCACAGCCACAACTTCCTCCCGTTCAGCAACAACAGCAAGAGGAAGTCAAAGTCGACGGTCCCGTATACAACTCGACGCACCGCTTATCAGGTGACATCCCTCCGACTAACTTGGTTCAATTGCATCAGCAGTTGAATCGTGTAATTCAAGACAACTCACAAGTTAACAAAGAGCAACACAAATTATCGACAACATCTTTGCCGGCAGTACCGGTTACCGAAATTGTTCAACCCGACAGACGCATTAGTTCGATATCGCAACCCGGTACCCAACAAGAATATGCGCAACAAAATTCCATACAAGAACAAGAGATGGGTAAGTTTTTTTGTTTTTGTTAAATATTAAATTCCGTTTTACTTTAATGATTTTAAGAAACTGACGAAAAACTTCAAGCGGGTGAACAAGAAGAGGCAAAGAGAAATATACCGAAAACAAAAAGCTTCGAAGATCAAGAGGTTTTATCATCTGAGCAAGTAAGTGAGGAGAATAGTTCTACTAGTGAAAAGAGTCATCGTAGACGATCGTCTAAATATTACAAGCAATTAAGCGTTGACGCCGTTAAATCTGATGGCACGGTCGAATGTCAATTACTTTGTAAGCAAAAAACGATCAGCTTTAAATTTAATCGTTTCGATACTACACCTATGGATATCATTGAGGGTATGATTAAAGAAGAACTTTTACGTCCCGGCACTCACGATAGCCTTGTCGCACAATTACAAGACATTATGAAACAGTTAGAGGAGCATCCTCTTCGAATTCCTCACATTCAGAAGGTTTGTTTCGGCATGTCGATTCACCGTTATTTTTGTTAATCATCTTCTTTATTATTTGTAGCCCATTTTAAGTTTCTTGTCCCTTATCGTCTTGTTTATGTTGCACTTACTTAATGTGGATTACTTAAAATTTTCGTCACACTAGATTTTCACTGTACATACATTGTATGCGAAACTTTGTGCTCCAATCCGCATAATAGACTTGTGTAAATTATATTTAAAGTGTAATTTTTGCGCATGCTGCAAATTAGGTGCGGCATGCATCACTCACAAGGCATCCACATCGTAAAACTCATCGAAGACATCGTTCTGTAAGTTGCTGTTCCTGACAGGATGTATTATTTATTACAGCTTTCGACAAAAAATGATCTCTACTTTTATGTTTTTTTGTCTAGAGAGATGAAACAAACAGCCAGTTCATAACTTCGTTAAACAAGCAGAACCCATCGCAAACGAGTAATAACAGCTTTAATGCCGATTTTCAAGGTATCAAAACTACACTCGCGGAAAAGATTACCCAAAATTTACGTTGTCGCGAAAGCTTGAACAGCAGCGGAACGGTCTCGCGGAAAACAAGTACGGCGAGTGACTATACTCCTGAAAATACCTACATTCAAGAGGCTCAATGTAATTTTTTGAACGAACGACCTGACACTTCTATGATGGTCCCCAACAATGAGATTTTGAGGAAAAATGACTGCGAAGATCAATTAATTACAAATACGGACGACGCTAATGCTCAACCGGTACAGAAGGTCGATTTAAAAATTATTTTACTACGTCACGATTCTAAAATCAGTAGCGAATCTTGTGCGAGTATCGATTTGGATTCGCGCGAAATATCGGAAGTGGATTTGAATTTAAATAATGAAAACAAAAACGAAGAACGTCCCGTGGAGGAAGTGGAACATCAAAATGAGGTACTGAAGGTTCCTCAGCGTAAAATATCGAGATTTCTAGTTAGTCCCGTTCTATCTGGCCAACTCGATCTACCAAAAGAAAGGGATTGCGTCGAAACTTCGATCGAGCCCGATAATCACCAGGAACAACGACCGACAGACACAATTTTACCCGGAAAATTAGAAGAAGTCGAACCTAAAATTGAAGAAGTCAAAGTTTGCGGACCCGAAATGATCAACACGTTGGAGCAACTGAAGATTAGTTTACAGAATTTAACGCACTCGCACAAAAAGAGTGAAACAAGCGACGCTAATAGCGATGTAAAAATTCAAGGCGGAACTAATACTCCTCAACAAGTTAAACCGCAGATGGTTGCGCCACAACAGGTATAATATTAGCATTAGTACTCACGATTTTGTTACCATTACTTTCTTAGCCTCCTCAAACGCAATCCGCATTAATTGTAACCCAAGCGCAACCTACATTAATACCGTCACAACCGTTTCAACAGAGTCAGGCAATACAAGTTCAACAACAGGTGAGACTGCGTTAAGTTTCGTTTACATTGCATCATAATTTGTTTATAATTCAAGCAACTTCCTCAAGTGCAATCAACCGTGTTGACACAGGTTTATCCGACTCCGCAACAACCTCCCGCATCTCAACAGCAGGTTTTATACGACTTCATTTTGTTTATATAAAGTAAAATGAAGTTTTAGGTTCAACCGTCAGCTGCAGTTATGAACACACAACAGTACGGATCTCAGCAACCTCCCCCTCAGCCACAGGTTTGTCCTTATCAATTTAAATCGAACGACAGTTCGGTTTTTTTACAAATAACAAAGGAATCTTTGAACTAACGATGAGCACAGTTGAACTATTACAATCATTTAATTCGTCGTTAGTTGTTTTTATTAGATTACAAATTGGCAAAAAACATATTCCTAATACGTAACTTGGCTAGTATGGTCTCGCTCGCTCGCTCGCTGTAATTCTATTGGCATATCATTTTCACTGTTTTTATCATATGTATTGTACGGCTTGATAGGCTGGGGACACGCGCCCAAAGCAAGTATTTTTGGACTGCAAAGAAAGATTCTACGAATTATTACTAAATTAACGTATCGTGCTGACATACGTAGTAAATTTGTTGAATTAAAGCTTTTAACAGTTCCATGTCTATATATTTATGCATGTCTTGTCTACGTGAAAAATAATCTACATGATTTTTTACATCATAGAGGCATACATAATCATAATACTAGGGATACGTACTGAGCCATTTCCAGCAGGAAAATTGGACTCCTTCCCACTTACTGAGCTAAATTTACTTAAACTCTAAACTAGACTTTACTTAATCTAACACAATGTAATGTTCTCCCTAACCCATCCATTTCTTTAATTGAATTTGATTCCGAACATTAATTTTATTACCCACTAGGAAACATAAGTAAACAATGTTTAACAACAACATCAACAACCAATAATCTCATTGGTGTTATTTTAATATTAACACATTTTGTAAACATTCTAAATAGATTGGCTCAATTGTGTTTTCATTCGATTGTTCAAATGATTTCGATTCCATCCTTTGAACTACAAGAAATGTTGCTTATTTGTCGATGTGTTTGTAGCAAGCGGTTCCGGCATTAATTTCCCAGCAAACATATCCATCTCAAACACAGTTGGTGCAACAAGGACCACAAAATCAACCCTCATTGCTTTCGTCTCAACAATTTCCACTGCCTTCTGCCGGTCCTACACCTATTCAAAGTATGCAGAATTTTACGACAGTTTTGCCACCTCCTACAAGCCAGCTCTATACGCCACCCACTTCTCAACCGGTAGTACAAATGCCGCAAACGTTGCCGCCCCAAAACGTTTGCGTTTCGACACCGTATCAGCAAATAACGACTCAACAACCTCCACTTCCCTACGCATATCCGACACAAGTAATTGGAGCATCCATGTCGATGGTGGGCGCCGTATCTACACCGCAAGATATTTTACCTCACGCCGTATCTACTCCTCAAAATGACTCATCTTATACTGTACATTTACAAAATTTGCAAAGGAAACTGTCGTCGGTTACACAATTAGTGAGTATTTTTATCTAGTTGGCGTCTGTCAATATGAAGTTAATACTTTTTAGGGTCCTACAACAACTCCCGATTCGCCAACAGTTTCTGTGGAACCGTTTACAAAGGTAAGGTAGTACGTAAATTCGTCGTAGCGCCGTGTTATTTATTATCTTGGCAGAATTTGGAAGGGAATAGCGGAAGTACAACAACTGACATGCTATCGCCGGTACAAGATATCGATAACACTCAATATTGCACAAACGACGTACATCACATTGTTTTTTCGAAGCCGGAAAAACTGTTTGAGTCGGACGAAGTAAGAGATGCTAGCGCTTTAAACCTTCCTCTGGAAAATACTACCACTACATTGTTGAATAACGAAGACGTCGCTAGAGAGAAGCCCAAAATTGAAAGACGAATATCGAGGTTTAAAGTTAGCGTCGTCAATGAACCCGACATTAATCAACTTAATATAGCCGATAAGCATATCGAGGAGCTGGAACAGGAACAGAATATAGATGCTATTATTAATAATACATTTAATACTTTAGAAAAAGATATTACCGCTTCTTATTCACATAGAGCAGGTATTACGTCAAATTCTTACGTATAGAAATTTTGCAAATACAACACAATTTTGTTGCAGTCGATTCCGCTAACTCCGATATAATTGTAAGTATCACTTGTTGTTTCTAATTCGTGTGTAGTTAGATACTTTTTTTTTGTTTTGTTAAAATTTACGATTAGTTACTCTTGTGTGAACTACTTTCCAATTTGTTTTTTAATCGTTAGCTTTGTGAATGACATTTAATTAACTGTATACTTTTGTTGGTAGTTAGCGTGTTTTTCTTATAGCAGCATGGGGTACGCCGTGCTTCTTCAAAAGTTGGCACCACTGGCCTATCCAACATACTTCCACGGCCACATAAAACACATTCGTATAACGATCTCGTTATGGCCATCGAAAAATTAATGCCCACATTTCGGGAACGTACCGTTTCGATGTCGTCCGAGTTCATTAGAAAGGGACGCGTACGTGCAATTTCCAAACCAAAATCTAATCCTCCCGAGATTGTTATACAGTCTCCCGATGAGAATTTAACCAACAGTTTGCCGGACTTTTGTGAAATTTTCGAAAATAAAGAATGCAACCTGAACTTCAGTTGTCCCGATTTAAAATTTTACGATACAGATTTGTGCACATACTGTTCGGGAACGCGAAAGTGCACGTGCAACGCAAATTCTAGGCCGGTAAAAAGGATGTTGAATCGACGTCCTAAAAAAACCGATATATCGCCCTCCGACATTTTGAAGCGCAAGTTGAAGCAATCGGTGTCTCTGCACGATTTAGACGATAGT